>CM076573.1:628149676-628352195 GCA_034641835.2 Pinus albicaulis
TTCTCTTAACCTATAGTCAGATGAATAAATATTTATGGAGGCCCATAAATATCTCTAGCAGCAATAAAATCCCTCTTAATGTGAAAAGGGATCATATTCATAGTTGGATAAAACACCCTCAAGTGTGAACAAGGGCTCATGCATAGACAAGGTCAAGTTTGACCAATTCAACTGAGATGGAATGGAGGTAGTGAATCATCAATAGAGACAGCCAGTATGAATGTGGATTAGTTTAGGCAGCTATATAAAGTTGGATGGAAGACCCTTAGGTGTGAAAAGGGTTGGAGTAGGTTGAAGAGGTCAACTTTGACCAAATCAAACAACGCTGTTTTGGAGTGGCTTTAATGATGGGACAACACAGTTTTGGAGGAAGATTGATTATGTGATGGTGGAAACCCTAATGAGTGGGACCCAAGGTGAGAAGGCTCACATTGTTTATAAAGAAGAGGATGGCAGCCATATGGGGTTAGCTTATGACTTACATTTTGATATGTCTGTTTAGAATTTTCTCTCTTCAGCTATTTAGCTAAGATTGCTAGTGTTGTTTAGCACAAGGTATTATTGTTTAGGAATTCCATATCTTTCCTTGAGAGGCCTCTTTGGAGAGTCATTATATTTCATTCCACACATTTAGCATTCTGTCCAAGCTTTAGTCTTCAGCTACAATGCAGTTTCTATAGAATATTGTGTTGTGTTGCATGGTGTTGTAGTGGAGGGTTGAGAGACCCACTTTCTGAGCTAGTTTTTCATAAGAGGAAGGATTCCTTCTCTTGGGAGATCATTTTGGAGGGTTCTTGAGCACATTTCAGATCTTTGGCATCAGGCCAATATATTTCCATCACCTACAGAATAATTTTAGTCTGGAATTGCATTATTTTGGAGGGTAGCTTCAGTGAGGGATCTTGTGGCTCTGTTTGAGTGTTTTCCTGTGTTTGAAGGTTTCAACCTTTCATTTGAGGAGACCTTGTAGTGGATCTACATCAGATCTATATTATTTCAGCCTCCTATCTTCATGTGCTTCAGTTTTCAGTGAATCTTCATGCCTTGGGCTGTAGATCATCGTTTTTATTTGGGTGTATTCCTATAAATCCTTCCCAGGTTCTCTTGGAATGATGAAAAGGAGACTAGATCTCATTTTTTGAGAATTATTGATTAATATAACATCAGATCTATTTGTCTCTACAATTTTTGAGTATAAAACCTCATTAGACTGCGTTTTCACTTTATGCAGTAATTCTGTGTTGCAGTAGTTTTGGGGTTTCAGTGTTTTTGAGCTATACTAGGTGTGGGAAGCTTGTTTACCTCACCTAATATGATTTTTTTCTGATCTCCTCTTGGATTTAGGTGTTATGATGTCATATCTAAGGGATCCAAAGGTTTATTTTTAATTTTATAGCATATATTTATGAAAATGCATTTTTTATGCATGTGTTGTTGAGATTTCCCATGTGGGAATATTACAGTGGTATCAGAGCATAATCTTGGCTCAGCCTATGAGTTTTCAGCCATTATGCTATAAGGAGAAGAGATCTAAAATGGTGGAAGGAATGAGCTTGGTCTCATCACTTTTAAGATCTATGAAGAACCTCTCCAAAGAGATTAAGCAGATGAAAGAGAAGAGATGCAATGAAACCTCTAGAGGGTTTCCAAAAGAGGAAGGTCCATGTACTTCCTATTCTCAGAAGAAGGAACCAATGTCGCAGAAAGATCCAAATCATTAAACTTTTCCCTTTCATTTTGAGGAATAAGACAAGAGTCATGGAGATGGAGGGCACTTGGAACATGATATCCTAAGTGGATACCTTGCAAAACATAAGTCTCAGCCTAGAGCTTTCAAGGAGACTCTAACTCGTCCATAGTTTATTCAGCTTAAAGAATAAAGAAGGCCTTGCAGCAATAGGAGAATGAGAGGCAATAGATTCCTATTTTATACTTTTGATGGATCATCCACATGTACAACAAGGGCTTGGGTGATGAAGATAGATGCATTCTTCCTACTACATCTAGTGGTAGAAAGAGAGGCTGTTGAGATTGCAACACTGCACCTTGAGGGTAAAGCTAACAATTAGTGGTTTAGCCATTTGGATCATGCAAAAGTGATTGATTTTTCATATTTCAGTCAAAGGGTGATCAAAATATCTGACAAGAAGAAATTAGAGGGGGAGGAGCCTTCACCACCACTGGAGGAGGCTTGTACCAGCACTGACACAACTATGGAGGAGCAACCACCATCCTCAATAGTTGGGGGAGCCAACACATTGGAGGGAGGAGCCCTTGTAGCCATACAAGATGTTCCCAAGCTTCACCAAGGTATGCATGAGTTTCCACTTTATGTTATTTTAGCAAATCTTATGGAGGGTCGTGGAAATATATCTTTGCATGACCAAGGGTCAAAACATAGTGCTAATTTGGAGCAACAGACTTACACTACGTTGTGAAGCCTTGATTTTTTCAAGGAAGGGATAAAAAATCATCCTAATGTGTCATTATTGAGCTGCACACAACACTTGGGGTTGGGGTGTGGACTTTTGGATGATAGGATGAGATTTTTCCTAAACAATCCGATGCAGAACTATATGATCAACATTGATTCTGAGCATGAGACAACAAGTGCACCATTGTTGAGATCAACAACGCTGTCATTGAGCAACATTGATGAGTTGGGGGCCCAACAATTATTAGAGAATTATGATGACCGTTACACTTGTGTGACATTGGAAGAGCAGATGATCAATGAGAGACACCTTTCTTTCATCATTGTGGTGGGTCTATTGGGATGCACATTGTACAGGCCTATGAGGAGGTTTTTCCTTTAGCATACTTGGATCCTTATAGATTCAATATGGTCATTGGTGTGGGGTCTTCTCTAAGATATGTCGAAGAGGTTTCATTTCAAAATCCCATGAAATGTAGAGGTAGAAATCTGATTTGGGAGGATAGTATTCTTCATTGGAGGAGTACAAAGATGGAGCATCGTGGGAGACACCCACATTTGGAGGAATGGGTGTGGATGGTGAGCAAGAGGTTGGTCAGCCACTTGCATATTTATGACACCGGGAAGCAGGAGGCATGGTTGTGTTGGCTACTCTTGAAAGAGTTTGGCCATCATGTGACATATCCTTCTCCCAAGGGTATGTTGGTGGAGGAAGCTTGTGAGGACACTTGCATCATATGACAGCAAGGAGTTTGGGTGCACTATGTTGATATGAAATTCTTCATGTCAATCATCATATCTTCACCTCATGATTTGTATGATGGAGGTGTGAGGGAGCAGAAAGAGTTATTGTTGCTTTGGCTACTATTGGGAGAGTATGGACAGAACTTTTTCCATACTTGGCATGATATTTCTGGAGGAAGGGGTGGCACAATCAAAGTGCAAAGAGGCTACCCTTCAACATTGAAGGATAAGGAGGTACTTCCACATAGGAGGAATATTACCACACATATCAACATGATGGTGGATGACTTTTGCGTATGGCATGTAAAAGAAGGAAGTCATGGAGTGACAAGAGCCTTAACACTAAGGCCAATAGCGTTGTCACCTGGGAGTATGTTTCTATTGATGGAGTGTTCCAAGGGGAGTATGCATCCCTTCATTTTGTAGAATTTTATGAGGATATTCTCATGGGAGGACTCATCCATGGACCTCACTTTCATCCTACTTACTATGCATGGTAAGAAATGTATTTATGTACTTATTGAACATTTCAGAAAGTATTTGCATCTTCTCACCATCTATGTACAGTGCATTGCTCCACAAGAGGGCAATATTATTTGTCAATTTCAGGGTCATTTTAGGACCAAAATTTGTGATGAAGATAGTCCTTGTTTGCTTAACCTTGGGCAAGTGTGTTGTTGTTCTATTATGCTCAGCGGATATATGATGCTATTTACTACCTCATAGTAGATGAGCAAACATGCACAACTAGTAACTTGTTGGAGGACCACTTGCCACATGATGTTCTAGAACAACAGTTGGAAAGAATGTGTTGTATCCACTTGACAAACCATTGGTATCATCCAAAATTTCACATAGCCTCCAACATTTTTTTGATTCAGATGCCATATGGTGATGATGTGCCATTCATTTTGTATGGGATGGATTGGGCTAGCATGACCCATGATTCCATGGAGAGGATCTTTGCAGATCCAATCTTCTTCTTGCCGCTTGAGGGCAACATTATTGCAGCCCAAGATCAGCATCTAATATACAATTATCATAAGTGGAGAGAGAGCCAATGTGGTGTAGGCTATCTTGTCTACCATGTTCAGTTATTGAGCCCACCTCCATTGTAGGAGCCATGGGTGGAGGAGATTTTTCATGAGTTACCATTTTGGAGGGTGGCTCATTTTGTATGGATGATAGATTGGGGATGAGAGATTCACATGGGGATGATATATCCCAATATATATCAGATCTCATGCCTCAAGAAGGCCTCTAGACAACACATTTTTGCCTCCATGGGTGTTTTACTTCTACATGATGATAGCTATTTGGGATGGCCACCAAAAGCTAACTTGCATACTTGGGAGGGGCAACTTGGAGATGTATTGATGAGATAGCATATTGTTCCTTGGAGGAGTTTATCATATGAGGATGCTACAAGAAGAGGAGAGGAGGCTCTTCATTTCTATCCTTGCATTTTCTTGAGGAAAATCAACATTTGGGAGGGGAGGACTGTAATATTCCTAAATTAGCATGCAACTAATTGGAATATTAATTTTTCTCTTAACCTATATTCAGATGAATAAATGGGTAAGGAGGCCCATAAACATCTCTAGCAGCAATAAAATCCCTCTTAATGTGAGAAGGGATCATATTCATAGCTGGATAAAACACCCTCAAGTGTGAACAAGGGCTCATGCATGAAGACAAGGTCAAGTTTGACCAAGTCAACTAAGATGGAATGGAGGGAGTGAATCATCAATAAAGATAACCAGTATGAATGTGGATTGGTTTAGACAGCTATATAAAGTTGGATGGAAGACCCTTGGGTGTGAAAAGGGCTGGAGCAGGTTGAAGAGGTCAAGTTTGATCAAATCAAACAACGTTGTTATGGAGGAGTGGCTTTAATGATGGGACATCGCAGTTTTGGAGGAATATTGATTGTGTGATGGTGGAAACCCTAATGAGTGGGAACCAAGGTGAGAAGGCTCACATTTTTTATAAGGAAGAGGATGGAAGCCATATGGGGTTAGCTTATGAGTTATATTTTGATATGTCTTTTTATACTTTTATCTCTTTAGCTATTTAGCTAAGATTGCTGGTGTTGTTTAGCACAAGGTATTCTTGTTTAGGAATTCCATCTCTTTCCTTGAGAGGCCTCTTGGGAGAGTCATGATATTTCATTCCACACATCCAAAATTCTGGCCAAGCTTCAGTCTTCAGCTACAGCGCAGTTTCTGCAGAATATTGTGTTGTGTTGCAGGGTGTTGCAGTGGAGGGTTGAGAAACCCACTTTCTGAGCTAGTTTTTCATAGGAGGAAGGATTCCTTCTCTTGGGAGATCATTTTGGAGGGTTATTGAGCAAATTTCAGATATTTTGCATCAGGACAATCTATTTCCATCATCTACAGCGTAATTTTAGTCTGGAATTGTGTTATTTTGGAGGGCAACTTTAGTGAGGGATCTTGTGGCTCTGTTTGAGTGTTTTCCTGTGATTGAAGGGTTCAACCTTTCATTGGAGGAGATATTGTAGTGGATCTAAATCAGATATATATTATTTAAGCCTCCTATCTTCATGTGCTTCAGTTTTCAGTGACTCTTCAGTCCTTGGGCTATAGATCACCATTTGTATTTGGGTGTATTCCTAGAAATCCTTCCCGGGTTCTCTTGGAATGATGTAAAGGAGACTAGATCTTAGTTTTTGAGAATTATTGATTAATATAACGTAAGATATATTTTTCTCTACAATTTCTGAGTACAAACCCTCATTATACTGTGATGTCACTTTACGCAGTAATTCCGTGTTGCAATAGTTTTGGGGTTTCAAAGTGTTTTTGAGCTATACTAGGTGTGGGAGGCAGCTTGTTTACTCTACCTAATATGATTTTTTTTCATCTCCTGATTTAGTGTTATGATGTCATATCTAAGGGATCAAAAGGTTTATTTTTATTTTTATAGCACATATTTTTGAAAATTCATTTTCTGTGCTTATATTACTGATTTTCCCATATGGGAATATTATAGTGGTATCAGAGCATAATCTTGGCTCAGCCTGTGAGTTTTCAGCCATTATGCTATAAGAAGGAGAAGAGATATAAAATGGTGGAAGGAATGAGCTTGGTCTCATCACTTTTTATATCCATGAAGAACCTCTCCAAGGAGATTAAGAAAATGAAAGAGAAGAGATGCAATGAAACCTCTAGAGGGTTTCAAGAAAAGGAAGGTCCATGTACTTCCTATTCTTAGAAGAAATAACTAGTGTTGTAGAAAGATCCAAAGCATTACATTTTTCCCTTTCCTTTTGAGGAAGAAGAAAAGAGGCATGGAGATGGAGGGCACTTGGAACATGAGATCCTAAGTGGATACCTTGTAGAATATAAGTCTCAACCTAGAGCTTTCAAGGAGACTCTAACTCTTCCACAGTTTATTCAGCTTGAAGAAGAAAGGAGGCCTTGCAGCAATAGGAGAATGAGGGGCAATAGATTTCTATTGTATACTTTTGATGGATCATCCACATGTAAAACAAGGGCTTGGGTGATGAAGCTAGATGCATTCTTCCTACTACATCCAGTGGTAGAAAGAGAGGTTGTTGAGATTGCAACGCTGCACCTTGAAGGTAATGCAAACACTTGGTGGTTCAACCATTTGAGTCATGCAAGAGTGACTTCTTTTGCAGATTTCACTCAAAGGGTGATCAAAAGATTTTACAAAAAGAAATCAGAGGGGGAGGAGCCTTCACCACCACTTGAGGAGACTTGTACCAGTGCTAACACAACTATGGAGGAGCAACCATCATCCTCAACAGTTGGGGGAGCCAACACATTGGAGGAAGGCACCCTTGTAGCCATACAATATGTTCCCAATATTCACCAAGGTATGTATGAGTTTCCACTTTCTGTTATTTCAGAAAATCTTATGGAGGATTTTGGAAATATGCCTTTGCATGACCAAGGGTCAAAACATATTGTTGATTTGGAGCAGCAGACTTACATTGCGTTGTGCAGCCTTGAGTTGTTCAAGGAAGGGATAAAAAAACATCCTAATGTGTCATTATTGAGATGCACACCACACTCAGGGTTGGGGTGTGGTTTTTGGAGGATAGGATGAGATTTGTCCTAAAAAATCCAATGCAGAACTATATGTTCAGCATTGAGCTTGAGCATGAGACAAAAAATACACCATTGAGTAGATCAACAATGCTTGTCATTGAGCAGCAGTGATGAGTTGGGGGCCCAACTATTATTAGAGAATTCTGATGACCATTACACTTGTGTGAAATTGTATGAGTATATGATCAATGAGAGACACTTTGTATTTCATCATTGTGATGGAATTTTGGGATGAGCATTGTACAACCTTATGAGGAGGTTTTTCTTTCAACATGATTGGATCGTTATGAATTCAATATGGTCATTGGTGTGGTGTCTTCACTGGGAGAACTCCAAGAGGCTTCATTTCAACATCCCATGAAATGAAAAAGTAGAAATCTGATTTGGGAGGGTGGTATTCTCCATTGGAAGAGTACCAAGATGGAGCATAGTCGGAGACACCCACATTTGGATGAATGGGTGTGGATGGTGAGCAAGAGGTTGGTGAGCCACTTGCATATTTATGACACATTGAAGCAAGAGACATAGCTGCGTTGGCTACTCTTGAAAGAGTTTGGCCATCATGTGACATATCCTTCTTCAAAGGGTATGTTGGTGGAGGAAACTTGGCAGGACACTTGCATCATATGGCAGCAAGGAGTTTGGGTGCATTATGTTGATATGACATTCTTCCTGTCAATCATCATATCTTCACCTCATGATTTGTATGATGGAGGTGTGAGGGAGTAGCAAGAGTTATTCTTGCTTTGGCTACTCTTGGGAGAGTATGGGAAGAATTTTTCCCATACTTGGCATGATATTTCTGGAGAAAGGCGTGGCACAATAAAAGTGAAAAGAGGCTACCCTTCAACATTGGAGGATAAGGAGATATTTTCACATAGGAAGGATATCTCCACATGTAGCAGCATGATGGTGGATGACTTTGGCATATGGAATGTCAAATAAGGAAGTCATGGAGTGACAAGAGCCTTATCACTAAGGCCAACAACGTTGTCACTTGGGAGTATGTTTCTATTGATGGAGTGTTCCAAAGGGAGTATGCATCCCTTCACTTTGTAGAATTTTATGAGAATATTCTCATGGGAGGACTCATCCACGGACCACACTTTCAGCCTACTCACTATGCATGGTAAGAAATGTATTTCTGTACTTATTGATCATTTCATAAAGTATTTTAATCTTCTCACCATCTATGTATAGTGCATTTCTCCACAAGAGGGAAAGATTATTTTTGGGTTTCATGGTCATTCTAGGACCAACATTTATGATGGATATAACCCATCTCTACATGAATTTGGCTAAGTGTGGTATTATTATTATTATGCTCAGATGATATACAATGCCATTTACTACCTCATAGTAGATGAGAAAACATGCACAACTAGTAACTTGTTGGAGGACAACTTGCCACATGATGTTCTAAAACAACAATTGGAAAGACTGCGCTGTATCCACTTGAGAAACCATTGGTATCATCCAAAATTGCACATAACCTTCAACATTTTTCTGATTTGGATGCCATATGGTGATGATGTGCCATTCATTTTGTATGGGATGGATTGGGCTAGCATGATTCATTATTCCATGGAGAGGATCTTTGCAGATCCAATCTATTTCTTGCCACTTGAGGGAAACATTATTGCAGCCCAAGATCAGAAACTACTCTACATTTATCATAATTTTAGAGAGAGACAATGTGGGGTAGGATATCTTGTCTACCATGTTCAGTTATGCAGCCCACCTACATTGCAGGAGCCAGAGGTGGAGGATATTTTTCATGAGTTATCATTTTGGAGGGTGTATCATTTTGTATGGATGATAGCTTGGGGATGGGAGATTCACATGGGGATGAAAGATCCCAATATATATCAGATCTCATGCCTCAAAAAGGCCTCTAGACAACACATTGTTTCCTCCCTTGGTGTTTTACTTCTACATGATGATAGCTATTTGGGATGGTCACCAAAAGCTAACTTGCATATTTCGGAGGGGAAAATTGGAGATGTATTGATGAGACAACATCTTGTTCCTTGGAGGAGTTTATCATATGAGGATGCTACAAGAGGAGGAGAAGAGGATCTTCAGTTCGATCCTTGTAGTTGCTTAAGGACAAGAAACATTTGGGAGGGGAAGGCTGTAATATTCCTAAATTAGCATGTAGCTAATTGGAATATAATTTTTGCTCTTAACCTATAGTTAGATGAATAAATGGGTAGCGAGGCCCATGAATCTATTTAGCAGCAATAAAATCCCTCTAATGTGAAAAGGGATCATATTCATAGCTAGATAAAACACCCTCATGTGTGAACAAAGGCTAATGCATGAAGACAAGGTTAAGTTTGACCAAGTCAAATGAGATGGAATGGAGGGAGTGAACCATCAATTAAGACAACCAGTATGAATGTGGATTAGTTTAGATAGCTATATTAAAGCTAGATTGAAGAACCTTAGGTGTGAAAAGGGTTGCAGTAGGTTGAAGAGGTCAAATTTGACCAAATCAAACAACCCTGTTATGGAGGAGTGGCTTTAATGATGGGACATCGCAGTTTTGGAGGGAGATTGATTGTGTGATGGTGGAAACCCTAAAGAGTGGGACCCAAGGTGAGAAGGCTCACATTGTTTATAAGGAGGAGGATGGAAGCCATATGGGGTTAGCTTATGAATTTTATTTTGATATATTTGTTTAGACTTTTTCTCTCTTCAGTTGTTTAGCTAAGATTGCTAGTGTTGTTTAGCACAAGGTTATCCTGTTTAGGAATTCCATTTCTTTCCTTGAGAGGCCTCTTGGGAGAGTCATGATATTTCATTCCACACATCCAAAATTCTGGCCAAGCTTCAGTCTTCAGCTACAGCGCAGTTTCTGCAGAATATTGTGTTGTGTTGCAGGGTGTTGCAGTGGAGGGTTGAGAAACCCACTTTCTGAGCTAGTTTTTCATAGGAGGAAGGATTCCTTCTCTTGGGAGATCATTTTGGAGGGTTATTGAGCAAATTTCAGATATTTTGCATCAGGACAATCTATTTCCATCATCTACAGCGTAATTTTAGTCTGGAATTGTGTTATTTTGGAGGGCAACTTTAGTGAGGGATCTTGTGGCTCTGTTTGAGTGTTTTCCTGTGATTGAAGGGTTCAACCTTTCATTGGAGGAGATATTGTAGTGGATCTAAATCAGATATATATTATTTAAGCCTCCTATCTTCATGTGCTTCAGTTTTCAGTGACTCTTCAGTCCTTGGGCTATAGATCACCATTTGTATTTGGGTGTATTCCTAGAAATCCTTCCCGGGTTCTCTTGGAATGATGTAAAGGAGACTAGATCTTAGTTTTTGAGAATTATTGATTAATATAACGTAAGATATATTTTTCTCTACAATTTCTGAGTACAAACCCTCATTATACTGTGATGTCACTTTACGCAGTAATTCCGTGTTGCAATAGTTTTGGTTCAATGTTTTTGAGCTATACTAGGTGTGGGAGGCTTGTTTACCTCACCTAATATTATTTGTTTCTGATATCCTCTTGGATGTAGGTGTTATGATGTCAGATATAAGGTATCAATAGGTTTATTATTATTTTTATAGCACATTTTTTTGAAAATGTGTTTTTTATGCATGTGTTGCCGAGTTTTCCCATTTGGGAATATTACAACATAATAAAATGGCCCAGCTTCTCTGTATATTCTGATGTTTGTCTTTAGATATATTGTTTACTTAGTTAAAGTTATTATATTGTGTTTTAGTATTACTGCATTCTCCCTTTTGCAATATTATAGTGGTATCAATGCATGATCTTTGGCTCATCTTGTGGACACTTCATCTTTTGCATCAAAAGAAGAAGCAGATAGATGAGACCTATCATGAAGGAGGATTATAGTATTGCCTCATATTTACTTATATCCAAGAAATATCTCTCCAAGGAGGTCAAAAAAATGAAGAAGGAAAGGCAAAGGAAGGATCCAAGAAGAATATTTGATGAGGAAGGTCCAAGCACTTCCTATTAGCAGAAAATAAAACCAGAGAATCTTAGATCTCCTCATAGCTCTACTATACCCACTTTCTTTGAAGGAGGTGAGAGGTATAGAAATGAAGAAAGAAGAGAACCTAAGATTCATGAGACTCTCAGCCTATACCTTGAAGATTACAAAGCACGGTATAGAGCTTGCAAAGAGAGTCTAACTCTCCAAGAATTCTTTGAACTCAAAGAAGAAAGAAGATCCTATAGCAGTAATAGTAGAAAGAGGCAGAATAGATTCTATTTTCCTGCATTTGATGGATATTCCTCAAGAACTGTTAAGGATTGGAGGAAAGAGTTAGATAATTTTTTCATGCTACATCCAATGGCTGAAAAAGAGGCTGTCCAAATTGCAGCACTTCATCTCTTAGGTGAAGAAAATGATTGGTGGTTTAGTCACATGGAGCATGAAAAGGTGACTAAATATTTAGATTTATTTCACAAATTGAGGAAAAATTTTGATGTGAAGAAGACGGAGATGTGCCACAAAGAGACAACAAGGAGGATGTCAATCTTATCACTATGGAAAAGGAGTCACCACATTCACCACGAGTTGCAGAAGTAATTTCATCTAGAGGAGAGGCACTTGCATCTTTGCAAAATAGTCTTGAGCTCTTGACACATAGAGTCCCATGCATGGTTCAGGAGATGCATGATGAAGAGGAGGAATATTCCAACTCTGGTACATTGGTAGAAGAAAAACCATCCCTCTTACCAGCAGTTGGAGACACCATTGTCTTGGCTGGAGGAAATCTTGTGTTTTGTCAAGAGGTCCCCACACAACAGTTGATCCAAGGTATGCAAACACATTTATCACCTTTTGTTTCAATAGATCCTATTGAAAATTATGGGGACATGCCATCAAGGCCAATGCATAAAAAAGGGTTAGATCCAAATGCTGATTTGAAGCAACAAAATATCACAGCGCAGAGGACCCTTGATCTAATCAAGGAGGAGATGAAACACTATCCCATTTTGTCATGGACGGACTACATTCAACCTTTTGAATTGAAGTGTAGAGTTTCAGAAGAAGGGATGAGCATGATCCTATGTACAATGACTGGTTATGAGATTAGTATTGTACCTTGCTTGGAGATAGCATATGTATTACCCTGCAAATCTACAACGCTTTCACTTAGTAGCAGTGATAATGAAGAGGCCCCATTATTATTGGAAAATTCTGAAGTAGCTTCGCTCATGAAGCAATGGAGGTTAAGATGATGAGTGGTAGACATCTTGATATGAGAAATATTTTCTCCTTTCTTGATGACACTTTCTCAATGAGCCTCTCATAGCTCAAAGAGAGACCTCTACCTACAGCAGATCCAAAACCTCTTTGGTTTCAGAAGGCCATGGATGAGAAGAAGGTCTTATTAAGAGATCTCATTGGGGGTGAACTTCAATATTTAATGTAGTGAAAAGTTCTACATTAGTTTGAGGAGGTTGGTGTCTTACAATGGTAGGATACCAAGTTTTTGCAGAATGAGATCCTTCATCCACATTGGGATGAATGGTTGATAGTATGGAGCAAGGGGTTGCCACACCACTTGCAGATCTATGATATAGGGCAACAAGAAGCATGGCTGCGCTGGTTGCTCTTAGGTGATTATGGTTACCACTCAAGGAGTCATATTTTTCTGACTCATGCCTTGCACATCACTGGAAGAATGCACAAGAAAAAGGCATGGTTACTTTGGCTGTTGATGAGAGAGTTTGAACATATCTTGATATATCTTATGTCGATATATTTACTCTTGTTTGGGATATGTCTCATGTTTTTACATATATTTTTGTTTGGGATGTATCTCATGTTCATGAATGTACTTGGGTTTGGGAGAAAGTATAACTCTCACATGATATGGCATAAGGGAGATTGTTTGTATTATGTTGATGAGACACTTTACATGTCCACTACTATGTTGTTGCTCCATGACTTGCATCATGATAATGTAAGGAGGCAGAAAGAATCCTTGTTGCTATGGTTACTATTGGGAGAGTATGGGATGAATTATTCCCATACATTTCATGACATTGTTGGAGGATGGAAACAGGAGGCCTTGCAGCGTTTCCTTCTGGTGGGGGATTATGGTCAATGTACATGGTATAATGATGATGTGATGGGGCAGCAAGATGCCTTATTGAGGTGGCTTCTCTTGAGAGAATATGGCCACTACATTTGGCACAATGATGATGTGGTATGGCGGCAAGAGGCATTGTTGAGGTGGCTTCTATTGAGAGAGTATGGATCTCATATTCTCATTGATGATTTGGCATGGAAACAAGAAGCATTGTTGCGGTGGCTTCTTTTGAGAGAGTATGGCTCTCTTACTTGTTCTCATGATGATCTAACATGGAAGCGGAAGGCTTTGCTGCATTGGTTGTTATTGGAAGAATATGGTTTGACATTGTTCATATTCATCCATGTGTCTCTACTTCTTATTTTTCACTATGTTGATGTGATGTTTGATTCCTATATGGCCAATAGGGCTAATGATGTGAGCATTGATAAATGTAATCTACTCTATGTATCATGGGTTTGAGAGATAATTCATGAGTTGGGACTTTCCACTTTGGGAATGAACCACTTCATCTTATGTATCTCATGTATAGAGGAGAACTTTGGTCATCATATGGTTGCCACTTAGAGGCTCATTGATGAGGAAGGGTATCTAAATTTTCAGTTGGAGGCCATTCTAGACATTCTAGAGAGGTAGCTTTGGAGCTGGACATGCATGGCACATTGTGACAGATGGGAAGGTCTTCCACATGAGGATGCCATTTGGAGGGAGGATGTTTTCTGTAGCATCCAGTTGTTGTAGTTTCTTAAGGAAAAACAAGATTTTGCCGGGGAGGACTGTAATATTCCCATTTTTTCACATGATATTTGGAATATTAGAGTTCTTAATAAACCTACTTAATTAAGTAAATAAAAGGGTGGAGGGACCCATAATCCTCATGATGAATAAATATCCACTTTTTATGTGTGAATGTGGATTAATTAATCTTAGATCTACATAATGAGGTAGTGGAGCCACTACTAACGTGAATGGAATTAGAGATCATGTCTCATTAATGAGATAGATCATGGAGGTTGATACAGTCACCTAAGATATTGGAAGGAGTCAGACAGAAGATCATGGAGCATTCATGATGAGATGATGGAGGAAGTTGTGCAATTAATGCACACATGATGGAGAGGGTGTACATTGCACCTAGACATGATGGATGATCTGGAGAGACAACGTAGTCAAACATGGAGGATCATGTCCACATGCTCAACATAGTTTAGATGAGGGCCAAGGCATCGGAAGGCTCATAAACTATATAAAGGAGATGAAGAAAAAAATGAAGGGGGGCTATTAATTATTGATTTTGAGGTCAGTTTAGATCTAGAATTGTCATGTGACATTCCATTTCTTTTTTGGGTTGATTAGCAAAGATTGCAAGTGTTGTTTAACATAGGGTGTTCTTGGTCAGGAATCCCTCCTCTTTAATTGAGTGATCTCTTGGAAGAGGGTTTTAATTCTTTCTACATCAGGAATTTGTGCTACTTATCATTTCCATTATTTTCAGAACATCTACCTTCAGGAATTACGCAATTTTTGAAGATCAGTTTGGAAGGTGGAGGTTGTCTTCAGTACTTTAGCTGGAGAATCGGTGTAGGATTATTCCTATCACATTGGGCTTGAAAATAAACATTCCCAGGGCTTCATTTCAGATCTGGTATCAGGGAAAATTTTATTGACCTCCTAGCAACAGTAATTCCATCCAGAATTACGCTGTCCATTATTGCAGATCCAAATGAGGAAGGAAGTTGTCAGCATTTCAGCTAGTAATCCTATGAGGGATCATCCCCTCACCTTTCCATCAATATTTCCTTCAGCCTGGAGTCTATTGCAACATATTTTAGTAGGCATATAGGCTCTCTTTCCTTTATAGCACAATTTTTATGAGTAGTTGTGTAGCAGCAGCTGCAATCATCATTGGAGGATTGAGAAGCTAGATCTAGAGCTTCTAGCTTGTAGATCAGAAGGAGGGATCAGCCCTTAAATCTTAGATTTGATCTTGTGACATATTTCAGCCATCTATTTGTCAGATTTAGCTTCATATCTGTAATCCCAGCAGATAAAGGATCAAACTCTAGGAGGGTGATTTTCCAAAGTTGTAGATCTGGAAAATCCTTTCTGGGTAATCTTGGGTTCCCATCACATTGGCCAAATCTTGAATCTTGGCATCATTAGAGCTCTTGAGCTCCCTAGATCTACATTTCCTTTTGCAGCAGTTCATGCATATCTTCAACAGAAGGGACAACGTAGTATTTTCTTCCAGCAGCTCTCCAGTTACGCAGTGTCTATTGTGGCATGCTTTCAAGGTGATTCTAGGCCATCTCTTTGGCTATATCTAATCATATTTTGTACATTTTGTAACTGAATCTTCTCCACATAATAAAATGGCTTAGCTTCTCTATATATTCTGATGTTTGTTTTAGATCTATTGTTTACTTAGTTTCAGTTCTTATATTGTGTTTTAGTATTACTGCATTCTCCCTTTTGGGATATTACAATAATAATGATATTTTTGTTCTTAAAGCCGACAAAGGAGGTGCTACTATGATCTTAAAAAAATAAGATTACCGAAGGAAAATATTAGATTACTTGGAGATAGTGGGAGATATAAGAAACTTAATAAAAATCCCCTTAAAAAAGGTTTCTAAAGTTGTCACTCTAGCCATTAGATCTAGCAACTCAGTCAACACCCTTAGTAAGAATCTTATTGAGAATAACCCTCTTACTCCTAGAATCTATGGTTGTCTTAAGATCCTTAAAGATGGTCCCCCCCTTCAACCCATTTTTAATACCATAGGTGGTCTGAATTATATCCTGGCTAAATTTTTAGCCAATAAGATTAAGCCTCTCGTAGGTCACACTGAATCCTTTGTCAAGGATTCATCCTCTTTTTTTAATGAGATTAAGGGCATAAAAATAGATCTAGATGATAAAATGGTAAGCTTTGATGTGGTTTATTTATACACCAATATCCCCATTAATGAGGCTATTGATGTCATCAATCACAATACTAATCCTGATACCACCCATTTGGTCGAAATATGCCTCACCTAAATGTTATTCATTTTCGAAGGTGAATTCTCTATGAAAAAATCTGGTGTGGCCATGGGTTCCTCGCTATCCCCTATTGTTGCTAATATTTTCATGGAGGATTTCAAATCCAAGGCCCTCTCTTTCACTCTATTCCAGCCTAAAATCTGCAAAAGCTTTGTAGATGGCACTTGCGTTGTTTGGCCTCATGGAGAAGTAAATTTAGATATCTTTTTCCTTCATCTTAATAGCCATTCCTCTTCCGTTAAGTTCACGATGGAATATGAGGTTAATGATAACCTTATTTTCCTCGATGTTCTTATTTCAAGAAATGAATATGGTTCTTTCTCCCATCAACTTTTTCAGAAGAAAACCCATACCAAGCAATATATTCACGCTAATTCACATAATTTTACCACACATAAGTTAGGTGTCCTCAACACCTTAGCCACTAGGGCGTTGAGAATCTCTGACGATTCTCACCTTGAAGGAGAAAAAAACCATCTCCTCAGTGTCTTCAGTAAGAATGGTTATAGTAAATATGAGGGCCTTAGATCTTTTCTTAAAGTAGAAAAAGGTCCTAATATTAATAAAAAAGATCCTAATGAATGGTCCTCTAGAGTGCACCTTCCCTTTATTCAAGGAACCACTGATAAGATCACCAGGATCTTTAAGAAGCATAAGTTTTCTTCCAATTTAAAACCCCTTAACACTTTTTATGAAACCAACACCAAAAATAGAAGAAAAGAGAGATCAACGCCTTAGAAATCAACCACTTTGAGGGGTGAACCTCCTTTACATTACATAAATGAACAATTATTGGATGATTCAAATGAAAAAGTATTCTTTCTATATAAAGGAGTCAATGGGGTCACAATATAATCCTAGCTGACTTAACAATAATAATTTAAGGGCACAACAATAACAATAGTGGGGTTTTATGGGGCACAATAATAACAATATGGGGACTACAGGGGTACAAAAATAACAATAAAGGGGCTACACTAAAAAAAATAAGGGACTACACTAGTAATATAGGGACCTAACATGCCCCTCTCCTTCAAAAAAGATTTTTCCTCAACGCTTGAACATATATGGATGCTTTTCTATTAATTTTTCATCCTCCCATGTGGAATCTTCAGTGGGTAAGGTCTTCCACTTGATGAGATACTCTAAAATTGTTCGATTTAATAGCTGTCGCATTCTTGTTTCTGTGACTTCATCAGGTTCCAATATGATTTTTCCTTCCTCATCAAGTTCGGGCAATATTGTTTGAATTGCAAGTTTGTCACCTATAACCTTCTTTAAGCATGAAACATGGAAAACTGGGTGCACTCAAGAAGAAGAAGGAAGCTCCAATTTGTATGCCATAGTACCAATATTTTGCAACACCTTGTAAGGACCATAGTACTTTGGCGATAATTTATTATCCTTATTAGCTTGCTTAAGGGACATTTGTTTGTATGGTTGTAGCCGTAAAAATATCCATTCTCATACATCAAAACTTCTCTCACTGTGATGTTGATCTACCAGTTGTTTCATTCAATTTTGTGCCAAATTTAGGTTATCCTTTAAGAATTGGAGAATTTTTTTTTATGCTTGATGTGATATTCCACTGCTTGAACCTTAGAATTTTCTCTTAAAGATGATGTGATGGATGCTGGATGATATCCATAAAGTGCCATAAATGAGGTCATTTTTTCTGTAGTATGGAAGGAAGTGTTATACCACCATTCAGTTGAATTCCAACAAGAAATTGCACCACACACACTAGTGTGGGACCAACAGGTCCTAGCAGTACATTAGTGTGAAGGAAAAATTAATTAATTAATTTGGTGTAGTGTCTAATTTAATTTTCCCTTAATTAACTTAGACTATAAAATGTAATATTATCTCATGATCACTTGTAACAGTTAACTAAGTGTGATAAACTCAGTTAGCTCATGTATTTCAGGTTGAGGGTGGTTGGTGAGGCATACAGAGTAATTCTATTAGTTATGGAGTCCGAATTGCAGTTGGTGCATTAATTTAATGCATGAGTAATCAATTAAATCAGTTAGGTGAGTTAGAGTCAGTTGAACTAGTTGTGACTCTTTGTTGCACTAGTGAGAGATCAAGTGAATTAAATATTATTTAATTCACAATCAGTTATCTGCCATGCAAATGATGATTTACTATTAATAGTTGCATGCATGTCAGTTCCAGTGGAGACCTAGTTGAGACAAAGGTTAAAGGGATGTTAACTATCATTTGTGCGATTAGTAGGTTGCCCACATGAAACCAGATATCCATTGGATTACCCATTATCCTTGCATAGCTTAGGAAGGCCAAAATTCCTAAATAATAGGGATTTCATTCATCAGGAATTGTGCAAGCAAGGAAGGCTATTTAGAGGGTAAAAATTGGCTAAGTGTTGGTTAGTTTTGTCCAGGACAGTGTGAGACAATTATGAGAGTGCAGGAGACTCTTGTGAGAAGAGTGCGTTGTAATTGTTTCATGATACCATGGTTAATATACAATAGAATGTAGAGGGGTTTTGAGAAGAAAGCTTTCCCTGGGAAATTATCTGTGTTGTGATTTGATTTTATTCTTTCTTTGCATAATTTGATTGGCGATTGTGTTTAATTTCCACAATTGATTTGTATAAGGATTCAATATCTAGATTTAGTAAATTGTTAGATCATATTTAATCCATTGATATACACATGTTTGTAGAATTTATACATGGTATCAGAGCACAAGAAATCACTATAGTGGAGGAGAAGTTGAGTTTATGACTGAATAGAATTCGAATTTGCAAAAGGTATTCTTGATGCGACAGGTGATTTAGGATCGAAATGGATTTCAATGACTTGAGACTGGAGTATGCAATCGAGGGAAGCTCTAACTATATTGCGTGGAAAGAAAATATGGAGGTAGTACTGGAGAACAATGGGTTGAAAGAATTCATTGACAATGATGTTCCCAAACTCGCTATAGCAGATGCTGTAAATATTGATGTTGGAAATACTGATTAGGGGGGGGGGGGGTGAATCGGTATTCCTTTGAATTAGTATTATTATTAATCTTTCATATCATTAGTTAATATTTAATTATTATCAATGTTTGTACAATGATAGAAATAAAAAAAAAGGAACACAATTGCACACGGTTTTTAAGGTGGAAACCCCCTCCGGGACGAAAAACCACCTGAATTATTTTCTAATAATTCTTTAATATTCAACTCCAATTGAAAGTAAAGCTCCAAATTCCTAGAATCTAGAAAAGCATTCTTCTCCAGCTCCCACTGGATGGACTCTCCAATGCCTGAGATCCTTTAGTAGTCAACTAAATGGATGCCCCAGCACCCAATGAGCTACAACTCACCCTAGCACCACCCTACCACCCTAAAGTTTTAACAATATTGAACCCGTTGGTGACTTCGTGCACCAGCCTAGAACCACCCTACCACCCTATAGAATAATAAAAGAAGAATGGACTCTCGTACCAGGGAAAATGGTCCACTTTACAATGATATAGAATGATGTAGAAGAAGAAGACACACTAGACCATAACCCCAACTATGACACAACCACATAATGATTATCCTAGACCTCCCGACACTACCTCTTCAACTCTTGGCAAATAGACAGTTGTAAAAACTTTACAATGATGGTTTTACAATGACTCAGTACAATGATATCTTTAAAATAACTGTATGCAGTGCTCCCCATGTGAAGACTTCATGTGGTGAACTTCTTGTTGTTGTTATGCACCTTGATTGTTGCTGTTGTCCTGCTACACTTTCTCACTCTTCAGAACATTAGATCATGCATTGAGTCTTATCTTGATGAATATATAATATGTGCAAAAATTATTCAAGGAAATACCCATGACAACATATGTCACTGATAAACAAAAAAAACAAATTAGAATACAAAGGACCTAATTCAATTAAGAGATGAATCTCCATATAAAAAATATACTTACCTAGAGCTTACCTCTGTTGCAGCTTGCTTTTCTTTGCTGCCCTAGAAAGTCTGGTCCTTTGCAACCCTTGAGAACACATGATCTAGCTTTTTCTTGTCTTCTAGGCGCTCGATATTGAATCTATTGTATCTTTGTTATTTCAGATCCCAAATTTTTTATTTTAATTCCTATCATATTCCTTTAAGTCTTCTTTCCAATTCCACATGTCTGACCCAATTTTGATTCTTCACGACAAATTTATGCCCAATCTCTCACAATGACCTAATTATGGACTGGTTCGGTAGAGAGAACTTGTACGACATGCCATGTGTCATTTTTTCTTCATTCGGCTCTGAAATTGATACAGAGAAAACTAAAGTCCATGCACTATCCACCACTTTTTACATAATTCCAATCTGATATTTAGAGAGAGAGTTATGATTGTTTTCCCAAGGTCACCTCTTTGAGATGAAGTTCAAAAGCCTGCAAAAGCCTTAACTTCCACAGATCATATCTTCGAAAATATTGTGCAACACACTCTGAAATTTTTACATGAACTTCCTCAGGATTTCGGCTTCACCCCATAAAAATTTCAACTTATGAAACTTCGGGAAAAAAAGTTATACCGCAAATTCCATGACTACCCATTCCAAGTGGAAAAATCCCCACATGAGGAGGATATGAGGATCAAAATTTATATAAATGATTAGGTTGAGAGGGAATTCAACAAGTGAATGTGGGAGATATTTTAGGAGCTTAAAAATTATTAATTATTTAATTTTCAATGACCCATGCCACAACCCCATGGGGTTTTAGCCCACTAACTGGGGTTACTAACTTCAAACATGAATATCTCTCAAATCGTGAAGAATTACGTGGTGTGCCATATATCAATAGAAACATCTCAACAAGAAGAAACCACAAAAAATATCCTTGACTCAGAATATAGTAATTTGGTAGGTCAAAATTCCCATGGAAGATCGGGGTAGTCCCTGGTGCTGCTTAGGTTGAAATCAATGACAACCACTTATCAACAATACCCCCCTTTGGCATTTATGGCAACAAAAGTACTCCCCCTACGATCATGAGAACTATTCTTACAACATTATCTCCCCCCTTTGACATAAATGGCAAAGGATAACTCCCTTTGACACACAACCATCCTGTGGACCTGTACACACTTCCACTCCCCCTTTATATTTTTAATAAGGAAAATCTAATGATAAGTTGAGATAATCCCAATCTTCTGGTCAAGATATTGAAATGCTTCATGAGGTAAAGCTTTAGTGAATATATCAGCGATTAGTTATTTTGTACAAACATATTCAAGTTTGATATTAGTTTCAGTGACTTGTTCTCTAACAAAATGATATTTGATCAGAATGTGTTTTGTTTTTTAATGCATGACAAGATTCTTGGAGATGCTGATGGCATTGGTGTTATCACAGAATATGGGAATAGGCTCATTGAATTGTACTTGAAGATCTTGCAAATTTTGTTTCATCCAAAGGACTTGAGTACAACAAGCTGCCGCTGCAATGTATTCTGCTTCCGCTGTAGATAACAAGATTGAGGTTTGCTTTTTTCTCAATCATGATACAAGACAACTACCTAGATAGAATGCAGCTCCACTAGTACTCTTACAATCATCAACTCTTCCTGCACAATCTGCATCTATAAAGTCTTGAATGGTGAGATTGTTACCCTTGGGATACCAAAATCCATATTCTGTTGTGCCCTTTAGACATTGAAGAATTATTTTGATGACAATAATATGTGATTCTTTTGGTGCTGCTTGGAATCTTGCTACTTGTCCAACTACTTGCATAAAATCTTGTCAAGACGTTGTTACATATAGAAGACTACCAATTATAGATCTATAAAACCTCTGATCCACATCCTTAGATGAGTCATCTATGCTAAATTTGCAACCTGTTACCATCGGAGTAAGGATGGGTTTGCAATCTTCCATTTTGAATTTCTTGAGAATTTCCTTGATGTACTTTGCTTGACATATAAATATTCCTTTCTCTTGATAAGATATTTGAAGCCCTAAGAAGTATTTCAACTCACCAAGTAAAGACATCTCGAACTCACTTTGCATCTTTGTAGCAAAGTTCTTACTTAGTCGATCATCATTGCTACCAAATGTTATATCATCCACATATACCTCAACGATTGTTAAATTATCTTTATATATTTGTACATAAAGATTGCTATCAAGAGTACCTTTCTTAAACCCTTGCTGACATAGATATCCATCAAGGGGAGCATACCATGCTCTGGGAGCCTTCTTGAGACCATATAAAGCCTTCTTTAACTTGCAAACATAGTCTTCTTTTTCTGATAGTAGAAAACCTTTAGGTTGTTGATGTAAACTTCTTCTTCTAATTCGCCATACAGGAATGATGACTTAACATCCATTTGGTAAAATTTTATTTTTATTGAACATGCATAGGCGAGAAAAATCCAGATATCCTAGACCCAATTGATATCCTAGACCCAATTGATCAATGAATTTAGTTAAAATTACTTTTAAAATGATTTACATGACTGACTTGCTAAGTTTTGTGATTTTTTCCATTGTAATGCATTTTGACCGGAACTAGCTGCAGAATGCAGACATTCCGTAGCTAAACGGCAATTCTGCAGCTGTCTTCACGTTTGGGTATGTTCCAGGTGGCCTCTCAAGAAAAACCGCATATGGGCATATTCCACGTCATGTCTACATTGTTCGTTGCTCACCATGAAGGAAGAAAAAAATTCTGGATATGGTTTTGGTACGTGGGAACACATTTAGGAAGGCAGACTTCTATTAGGACTGTCTCAGTCCAGATGTCCTTTTCCTTTTTACGTTGCCACTTCAAGAGTCCTAATGTGATTTCGATAAGGAAAGACAATGATCCTGGAATTGTTGCAAGTCTTGTTATGTACATTTGTTATATAAACACTTGGGAAACCGAGAGCTAGGCTAGATTTTTGTTCTAGATTTTGCTTAGATTCTGTGCTACATTTCTGAAGACGCAGAGTGCTCTGTTCAAGTTATTTCTCTTTTAATGAAGCAGACAGTGTTGTTTTGAAAGCGTTAATCTGATTTGGAGTTAGATTCCGTCTGGTGGTAGAGGGCCCCTGCCCCCTGTACGGATTTATTTGCGTAATTTAGATAAGTATTCTAGCCGCCTTTACGTTTTTGAAGTTGAATTCGTAGTTGTTTTCATTAGCTACTATAGTTATACTCGTTCTAAAAACTCTTCCAAAAGAAGAAGCTCTTCCAAAAGATTATAATGATGAATGGGAAATGGCTATAGTATTGTAGGATTTAATTGCAATCTCTTTTGTTCACCATCACAGTTATACTTATGCTAAATACTCTTCCACAAGAAGAAACTCTTCCAAGAAACCCTTATAATTTTTTAAGCATAATTGTGATCCTGAACGCTTCATTTGTGTGTTTGCACTAAGTACCATAGCTGTCCTTGCTCTTAAATGCTTGTCCAAAATATCATAATGATGAGTGGGAGATAGCCATGATATCTTAGTTTTTAATTGCTTTCAGTCTTTTTGTTTGCATTTGCACTGAATTGTACAGTTAGGATTGTTCTAAGAAACTCTTCCAAAATACCAATCATGATGGACAAACAGACTGTATGATTCCATAGAATAATGCATGATAGCTTAGTTAGGATACTCCGGAGTTTAATTGCACTTAACTCATGTTCAGTTGTTTTGTTTTAAGTTTGATAATGACTTGTAGTTTAGCACTGTTTTAGGCTAGTGACATTTTAGGTTCGGTTGTAGTTTAACTCATTACATTTGCACTCCATATTCAGTTGTCATTCACTGCATATTAGATTACTTCAGTTGTTAAAACTTAACAAAATAGCCTTCATTATTTACAAAACTCTTCTTGTTCTAAAATCCATAATTGATTCATAACCATATGAACAGAATACAATATCATTTTAAGGCCTGAAGTACTTCTGCAACTTCCTGATCATCCTACAAACAACATTTCCTCAAAAGACTATTTTAAAAATCTCTAACCTTTGAGTGAAGTGTAGTGTTATCAAACTAAGTGGCAGAATAGAGTTAGGAACTAGCCTTAGAGTAAAAGACCTTATGATGGTATCAATGTTTTACTCCAATTATGCTTCAACAAATCTCTAGTCAAGGACAAAATGTTGCATCATTATAAGTTAGTTGTTTAACTGTTTAGATAGGAGGATTTGCATACTTAATTGACCATGTCTCAAGCTCTCTCTCAAAACACCTTTGATGAAAGCATTTGACAAGTTGAGTTTATGTTTTGAATCATTTGTTTAAAAGTCATTATCAAGCTTTGTTTCTGCTTAATCATAGTTTAGATTTGATTCTGTTTCAGTATTGCATTTGCATTTGTCATTTGTCATCAACCAATTAGGCTTCACTCTGTTTTTAATCATTAGCTCCTTTCCATTAGCTTTCTAGTCATTTTCCTTGTGAACATAAAACTATCAAAAGACCAAAAACATCATAAATCATCACAAAAGACCAAAAACATCATAAAAAACTACACACAACGCATTAAGAAACAAACACCTAGGTACATATAGTACACTTCACTTCAGCAGTTTACCAACCCTGGTTGACAATTAAATGAGCTCAATTTAGGAGACTAGATTGAGACCAAACATTTTGGCGCCGTTGCCGGGGAAGTGAAAACTAGGTAACCTTTGTTTCTTAGTATCCAAAAACAATTATATGCGTAGGGAGAGAGATTCAAGGGGAAGATTCATAAGCAGCAGAGGCAGAAGTTTGATTTCTAGAACACCACTTGTTTCATCTAGATCCGGAGCTAGTACACCTTCAACTCATACCCATATTCCATCCTCTCCTGATCCTGGACTTCTAGAAGATCTAAGGTCAACTATCCCATTAGAGAAACCTTCCACTTCATCCACTGAACCTGCCACAGAAGAATATCTAAAAAATCTTGTTAGGGACACAAACCTTTCTACTTCCACAAGAGAGTCAACCATGGCAGAAGAAGGAGGAGGAGGAGTTTTTAATGGAGAACACACACTATTTGGAGGTAGAGGTAGAGGTAGAGGAGAAGGAGGTAGAGGTGCAGATGGAGGAAGAGGTAGAAGAGAAATAGGAAGCTCTTTTGGGTTCCCTATAATTGATGAAGAAACCAATACAACTGTCCTTCCAAACTTCTATGGACTTAAAACTGAAGATCCTGAAACTTTCTTATTCGAATTTGAAGTGTTGTGTAGAACTTATGACTACTTACAAGATGCTCAAAAACTGAAATTATTTCCTTCAACTTTGAAAGGAGCAGCATTGAAGTGGTTTATGAGTCTAATCAGTATTTCTATTAGAACATGGGAAGACATGAAACAAGCATTTCTAGAGAGATATTTGGATTATTGTATGCCGGTTAATCATAAGGAAGAAGTGTTCAAGATGTTACAAAAAGAAGATGAAAATTTGGAAGATTTGTTGGAGAGATTCAATTACAACATAAAAAAGGCAAAAATGGAAAACCTAGATCAAGACACCTTAAAAGCTCTTTTGTTGAAAACAATTAGGGATGAATGGTTGGATATCCTTAACATGATGGGAAAATGGGATATATCATAGCTCACATTACCTGAAATATCTAAGTTATGTATCAACCTTTCAAGAGGGAAATCTAAAACTGTCAAAGGTCCAAGAGATCCTGCTCTTGCAAGGGCAAGTAAGTCTGCTTCTGGGACAGTAAGTAGATCAGAAATAGGACACATGCTTGATGATTTTAAATCTGACATCTTAGGGAGTCTTAGTGAACAAAAAGACACCCTCAAGATAAAAAACAAGCAAAAGGCTGAATCTGATGCCTTGGCAATCTTTTGTCCCAAATGTAGAAAGAAACATGCCTTGAGAGAGTGTCCTTTGGATGTAAAAGTTGTAGAAACCTGTGTCATTTGTTCTGAGAAACATGAGACCAAGAATTGTCCTTCTCTTCCTAGTCTCAAGGCTGTCTTTCAGGAGGAAACTCCTACAGATTCCACAGAGTCTCTCAATTTTGTATCTAGAAGACCTTGGCAGGGACCTCAGACACAAGGATTCCATGATCAAATGTATAATCAACCTCCACCTTGGAATTCTTGGCAGCAACCTTGGCCCCAATTTCAAAATCAATCTCAACCTTGGGCACAAGGAACACAAAGTCCCTATGGAAGATACTCTCCATACTATCAGTATCCACCATCCTATCCACCATATCCACAATTTTATCCTCAAAATCCTCAACAAAATTTTCCTCAAAATCTTCAACAAAATTTTCAACAAAATCCTCAACAACATCATCAGAACCAACCACATCAAAATCAACCAATTTCATTACCATTCCCTCAAAAATCAAATCAATTGCTTGCTCAACCCATACCAAACCCCAACAATAATAACCCTCAGAATACATACATGATAGAAGGCCAACAGTTTCCAACTTACTGAATTACTCCTCTGGACCTTAGTGATGTTCAACTTAGGTCTGGAAGGATACTTGAAAAGAGGAAACCTTCTGTGATCATACAAGAACAAGATAATTCTGAGGAAGACTCTCTACGGGTGAATAAAAGTCTTGAGGAAGACACATCCTTTCAAGACCCAAACACTGAAAAACTAAAACAAAAAGATCCAATAAATCCAACTCCTGTATTAGAGCAACCATCTACATCTACTTCTATACCTCCTTTTCTGGAAAGATTACAAATTGATAGAGGTGTAGAAAAACAAATCATGGTGCCTAATTATGATTTCTTAGATGAGCTGAGAAATGTTTGCATTAAAATTCCATTTTTACAAGCCATCAAAGAAATCCCAATTTTAGCCAAAACAATAAAGGAGTTGAGTATGAAGACAACAAGAAAAAGAATAAGAGAAACAAATAAAATTCAACTGGTAGGACAAATAGCAGACATTATGATGGGCAAGATTGATATTCCAAAGTATCTTGACCCAGGAAATCCAGTTGTCAAAATTCACATCAATGGAATTAAAATTCAAAACACACTCATTGATTTAGGAGCAGCAATAAATATCATGAGTAGACAAATCATGGACAAACTGAAACTTCCTAATCTTCTCTTTACACCCACACTATTACAATTAGCAGATAGATCTGTGATCAAACCAGATGGGGTAATAGAAGACATTCCAGTGTCCCTAGATTCTTGGGAATACCCTGTGGATTTCATGATCCTAACTCCTAAGAATAATCTAAGAGGCCATCCTGTTATATTGGGAAGACCTTGGTTGGCTACAGCTGATGCTTTTATTAGTTGTAGGTCCGGTGATATGTATATTTCTGATCGTAGTTCAACTAAGAAATTCACCTTATATCCTCCAGCTAGGACAATTACAGATCTAGATGACACTCAATGGATAGAGGATGAAGAAGATTTACAACCACTCTTCACAATTTCAGAAATTAGTGAAGATAATCAAATTCTGAATACTCTAGAAAACTTTGAATTCTCTCCAGAACACAAACATGAATCATTTCAGGAGGGATCCAATATTGAGTTTTTGTCATCTAGGCAGATGTCTCTTCATTCTATGGACAAATTTGGCAGCTCTACAAGTGAGATTTTTCCAGGCAAAACTTTGAACATAAACAAGAACCTAGAAAAATCTCAACAAAAAGAGTTAATCAAAGTATTACAGAGACATTCTTCTGTATATGCATGGGAGTACATTGACATGAAAGGGATAAGCCCCAAGACTTGTACTCATCACATCTATATAGAGGCAAATTGCAAACCAATCAGACAGCCTCAAAGACAGATGAATCCAAATCTTAGGGAAATTGTTAAAGAAGAATTGCAAAAATTGTTAAATGTTAATTTTATCTATCCTATTTCAGATAGTCAGTGGGTTTCTCCTTTGGTAATTGTGCCAAAGAAAAATGGAAAATGGAGGGTATGTGTTGACTACCGAGAACTAAATAAAGCTACTCTTAAAGATCATTTTCCCTTACCTTTCATAGATCAAGTATTAGATACATTAGCTGGCAAAAAGTACTTCTCATTCCTAGATGGGTTTAGTGGTTACAATCAAATCCAAGTAGCACTTGAAGACCAAGACAAAACCACATTCACCTGTTCTTGGGGTACCTATGCTTACCGAGTATTGCCATTTGGATTATGCAATGCACCTGCAACATTCCAAAGGGAAATATTAGGAATTTTTTCGGATCTAATACATGACTGTGTAGAGGTGTACATGGATGATTTCACAGTTTACGGGAACACATTTGAAGAGGCTTTAGAAAACTTGGAAAAAGTCTTAAAAAGATGTCAATAAGCAAACCTTTCACTTAGTCATGAAAAATGTTTTATGATGTTTACTGAAGGTATTGTTTTAGGGCATCACATTTCAGGGGATGGGATTAGAGTTGATGAGTCTAAGGTTGAAGTCATATCTAACTTATCCATTCCAAGTTGTCAAAGGGATGTTAGAAGTTTTCTAGGATTTACAGGATATTATCGGAGATTTATAGAAAACTTCACCAAAATAACATCTCCACTCTTCAAATTACTCACCAAAGATTGTGAATTCAAATGGACTTCTGATTGCCAGTTAGCTTTTGAAACCCTGAAAACCAAAATTTCTGAAGCACCTATATTAAGGGGACCTAACTGGAAGTTACCTTTTCATATCTCCACAGATGCCTCCGATACAGCTCTAGGAGCAGTATTGGGGCAAAAAGACTTGATTCCCCATGCCATCTATTATATCAGTAAAAATTTGACTCCTGCAGAGTTAAACTATACTGTAACTGAAAAAGAGTTTTTAGCTGTTGTTCATGCCATTAACAAATTTAGACACTATATAACGGGCTATGAAACTTTTGTTCACACTGATCATTCTGAAATTAGATATTTAATGAATAAATCAATCACTAATGGCAGAGTTATAAGATGGTTGTTATTATTGCAAGAATTCAACATTACTATTCTAGATAGGCCTGGAAAACAAAACACTGTGGCTGATTTCCTGTCTAGAATTCAAAATATCAAAGATGACACTTCGGTTGAAGATCAATTTCCTGATGAATATCTTTTTGCAATCTCTACTCAAACTCCATGGTTTGCTGATATTGCCAATTATTTAGTTTCGGGAAAATTTCCTTCAATTATGAATGCAAGGGATAAAAGAAAAATCATTAATGATAGTGCAAGATATTCATGGGTCGCTAATGAGTTGTACAAGACGGGTCCAGATTTGATTATTAGAAGGTGTAGCCGATTTGCCAAAGGGTAGGGAAACCTTCTCCTTCAGGTGAGATGCCATTACAACCTCGGGTACATATTGAACCTTTTGAAAAATGGGCTTTGGATTTTGTAGGACCTATTAGTCCTCCATCAAGACAAAAGAAATATATATTAGTTTGCACTGATTATGTTACTAAATGGGTATAAGCTAAACCATTACTTGTTGCTAATGAAGCATCTGTAGTTACTTTTCTTTTTGAGGATATTTTTACTCGTTTTGGTGTCCCAAGGGAAATTGTTACAAATCAAGGAGCTCAATTTACATCAAGGCTAGTGGAGCAAATGATGGAGAAGTACAAAATCAGACATAGAAAATCTACTCCTTATCATCCACAAGAAAATGGTCAAGTGGAATCTACTAATAAGGTCATTGAAGGAATCCTAACAAAGACTGTTCATTTACATAGAAGAGATTGCGTAGATAGGCTTCCTGAAGCCTTGTGGGCCTATAGAACTACATGGAGAAACACAACAGGCCATACTCCTTATGAGCTTGTTTATGGAAAGCAAGTTTTGTTTCCCATAGAGTTCCAGATTCAAACTTTCAAAATGGCAGTTCAGCTAGGACTTGAATTGACGGAGGCACAAAAGCATAGACTGGAGCAGATTAATGAATTGGATGAGATCAGACAAGATGCAGTTCAGAAAACAAGTCTAGTCCAGCAGCAAAGGGCTAGATGGCATGACAAGTACATCAAAGAGAAGAAATTCAAAGAAGGTGATTGGGCTCTCTTGTTTGATTCAAAATTCAAGGATTTTCAAGGTAAATTTCAGACACATTGGCTTGGGCCATATGAAATTGTTGAAATTTTTGATAATGGGGCGGTAAAAATCAGAACTATAGATGAAGAAGAGGTCACTTTTCTTGTGAATGGTCATAGATTGAAGTTGTATCACAAACCACTCTCAAGAGAAGAATTTGTCCAGAAGTTCCAAGAAAGCAGTGATGTGAAGTTAATGAAGAAGAATCTTTCTTCTTCATCAACTTGATTGAATTTTCTGAAGTATTTTTTTGAAAAATAAAATTAAAAAAAATAAAATATATATATATATATATATATATAAAGGTATAAACATGAAAACCAATCATTGATTGGCATGTTTATACAGAAAAGATAGGGTGAAAATCAGAGTCTCTCTGACACTCTAACTTTTCCCATTTTGTTTTTGCAAGCAGCTGTTACAAAATCATAAGTTCAGATCCATAGTGCTTATGATCCATCTCATTTCACTTCACTCCATTCACTTATCCATCCATATTCCATTTCATTCATTCATTCATACTCTACTTCATTCCATATTTCATTCATCTCATTCCATACTCCATCCATCTCATTTTCATGTCAAAATTTAACGATTGATGTCTTGTTGTAAATGAATAAAACATGTCATGGATTGCAGGGCAGTTCTTATGTTCTTCCACTCCATTTCATAAACTGAATCCATTTCATTTCATCATCCACTTCATACATATCATAACTCACCATCCATCTTCATTCATATCATATAACATTTCACCTATATTCCAAAAACACTCCATTACATGATTAAAATACTCTACAGGTACATTCTGCAGCTTAACAGACATTCTGCAGCTGATCAGCCTTTCTGCAGCCAGACAGTCATTCCGCAGCTACAAATTCTGAAGGCACCAACCAGCAGACATTAGAATTGCAACAAAATGATCCAGAATATCTATGAATGAGAAACATCAAGAAGAATTATGAAGACTCTTCCAAAGGTGAACAAAGAAGACAAAGAATACAAAAATCAAATGAAAAGCAAAGGTAACAAGTTTAGATTATAATGGCATTTCATAAAGTTTAGCATAGTTTTAGTTATGAATTGTTCGAAAAGGTTGTTTTAATTATTTTTATTGATCATCTACAAAATACCCTCCACAAACTTTGGATTAAAATCTCTCATTTCAAATTCCATACCCGACATCATTTAAGCGGTTCAAATGGTCGAAGTGTTTGAATTCTTCACGTCACCCAACAAAATCATTCAATGATGATTTTCTTTTCCGTTGTAAAAATCTCCGCCGTCTTTTCAATCATTAATTCGTTTCCTCCACCTCACTCCATTACCTCATTTCATAACTACCTCCATCACTCCATTCTGTAGCCGGCACTTCATTCCGCAAACAGAGATATTCTTATCATCGTGAGCAGAGCAAAAGGGTATATCAGTTTGAATATCAAAGCACTATTACCGTGGGCAGAGAGTGAGCATTATCACTGTAAACGTAGAAGTATAGCAGTGTGGAATTTGAAGCCATTTGTTACCAATAGACAGAGGTACAGCAGTGTGGGAATTTGAAGCCATTTGCCACCGAGAGACAGAGGCATATCAGTCCAAAGTTTCATTGTCAACCAGAGGCATATCAGCTCAAAGTTTGAAGTTGTTGTCACTGTCAACCAGAGGCATATCAGTCTGAAGTTTTGAAGCTGTTGTCACTATCAACCAGAGGCATATCAGTCCGAAGTTTTAAGCCATTTTCATTAAGAACCTGAAGCCATTTCAATTCAAAGGTGAAATTTATTGTTTCAGAGGGTAGAAAGAGTATTAATCTGAACATTGAAGAAGCAATTATGGGTTTCATTGTAAGAACTGAACCAGTGGGTACAAAATACCTAGAAGGCTACCCTCAATGTAAATAAATGTTGCAACAGATAGGATGGCTACAATTTTTGGAGAAATTTAATGGCTTCCACAAAGAAGTCACTAAAACATTTGCAAGATCATTTCAAGGAGATGAAGTTGAAGTGGGACATGTTAAATTCACAGTCAATGAATTTTTCATTGAAGAAGCTACGGGATTGCTTAGAAATGGAGAGAGATGGTTCAAAAACAGAGAATTCCATCATGAATCGTGGAAGAAAATTCTAAAATCACCAGGTATGGATGTCACTGTGTTTAAGAAAGGAATTCCAAGTTCTACATTGAAAAATAAATCGAGAAACATACTACTTATTCTGCAAAAATTCATTACATGTGAGGGTAGATATGGCACATTTTATGTCTACCACATTAGACTGATAATGCATTTTCTGGGGGAAGACTTAAACCTACCCTACTTCTTGCTTCAAAGTTTGAAAAAGATGGCTTCCTGTGTTCAAAGAAGAGTTCAATTTTTAGAAACAACTCTATATCATCATGGCTTGGTTAAAATTTTGATTGAACACCATTTAGCCAAAAAAAATGATAATTGGGACACTTTCTTGATAAGAAATCATTTTGAAGAGCCAAAAGAACCCTCACCTGAACAACAGCCTACAAGGAGAAGTAGAAAATGGAGAGCTTCAAAAATTGAAATTGACAAAACAGTCCAAGAAAGTAGTGAGGAAATCATCTCAGAGAAGTTGACTCAAATAAAGAGACAACTTAAGAAAGAGAAGGTAATCAGGAAATCTACCACAGAGAGAGGAGAGGGATCTTCTCAGCCAAGAAGAAGCCATAGACTAAAGGGGAAATTAAGGAAAACTCAAATCAAACAAACAGGGGTGATTAATATAAAGGATGAAGAAACATCTATTGAAGAAGATGTTGAAGAGGATTTTAATGAAGGAACCCTTGAAATTGACCCTGCTCAGCAAGAAGTTTATGATTATGTTGAAAATTTGGAAAGGAAAGCTTCAGAGAGCAGAGAGAGAACCCCTAGTCCTCCACTGTCCGAAATAGATGTGTTAAGAAGGGATAGGTATGAGCTGGAGATACTTAATAGACACATCAAAAATGAGAATGAAATTTTGAAGGAACAAGTCAAGCTCAAAACCGATATGAACTCAACCTTATCCCTACATATAGACAAAGTGGAAAAGGCTAATGACAAGTTGAAGAAGAGGAACAAAACGCTAATCAGAGCACTTACCAACCTAAGGTTCAAACTTGTCATCAGAAAACCCAGAAGATCTTTAGCTTCCAGACAAAGGAGAAGGAGAGGATTAGATGTTCTTGCAGAAGCCTCTGAGTTTATAGGATAATTTGCATGAGGAAATGCAAGGAGACAGCAGTGGGGGTATGTTGAGCCTCAAAATTGTGCTTCCTTTCATCTTACTTTACCTCATTTTCCTTTTTCCATTGATATCCTAGACCCAATTGATCAATGAATTTAGTTAAAATTACTTTTAGAATGATTTACATGACTGACTTGCTAAGTTTTGTGATTTTTGCCATTGTAATGCATTTTGACCGGAACTAGCTGCAGAATGCAGACATTCCATAGCTAACCGGCGATTCTGCAGCTGTCTTCACGTTTGGGTATGTTCTAGGTGGCCTCTCAAGAAAAACCGCATATGGGCATATTCCACGTCATGTCTACATTGTTCGTTGCTCACCATGAAGGAAGAAAAAAATTCTGGATATGGTTTTGGTACGTGGGAACACATTTAGGAAGGCAGACTTCTATTAGGACTGTCTCAGTCCAGATGTCCTTTTCCTTTTTACGTTGCCACTTCAAGAGTCCTAATGTGATTTCGATAAGAAAAGACAATGATCCTGAAATTGTTGCAAGTCTTGTTATGTACATTTGTTATATAAACACTTGGGAAACCGAGAGCTAGGCTAGATTTTGTTCTAGATTTTGCTTAGATTCTGTGCTACATTTCTGAAGACGCAGAGTGCTCTGTTCAAGTTATTTCACTTTTAATGAAGCAGACAGTGTTGTTTTGAAAGCGTTGATTTGATTTTGAGTTAGATTCCGTCAGGTGGTAGAGGGCCCCTGCCTCTTGCACGGATTTATTTGCGTAATTTAGATAAGTATTCTAGCTGCCTTTACGTTTTTGAAGTTGAATTCGTAGTTGTTTTCATTAGCTACTATAGTTATACTCGTTCTAAAAACTCTTCCAAAAGAAGAAGCTCTTCCAAAATATTATGATCATGAATGGGAAATGGCTATAGTATTGTAGGATTTAATTGCAATCTCTTTTGTTCACCATCATAGTTATACTTATGCTAAGTACTCTTCCAAAAGAAGAAACTCTTCCAAAAAATCCTTATAATGTCTTAAGCATGATTGTGATCTTGAACGCTTCAGTTGTGTGTTTGCACTAAGTACCATAGTTGTTCTTGCTCTTAAAATGATTTTCCAAAATATCATAATGATGGGTAGGAGATGGCTATGATATCTTAGTTTTTCATTGCTTTCAGTCTTTATGTTTGCATTTGCACTGAATTGTACAGTTAGGATTGTTCTAAGAAACTCTTCCAAAATACCAATCATGATGGACAAACAGACTGTATAATTCCATAGAATAATGCATGATAGCATAGTTAGGATACTCCAGAGTTTAATTGCACTTAACTCATGTTCAGTTGTTTTGTTTTAAGTTTGATAATGACTTGTAGTTTAGCACTGTTTTAGATTAGTGACATCTTAAGATCAGTCTTAGCTTAACTCATTGCATTGGCACTCCACATTCAGTTGTCATTCACTGCATATTAGATTACTTCAGTTGTTAAACTTAACAAAACAACCTTCATTATTTACAAACCTCTTCTTGTTCTAAAATCCATAATTGATTCATAACGATATGAACAGAAGACAATATCATTTTAAGGCCTGAAGTACTTCTGCAACTTCCTGATCATCTTACAAACAAACATTTCCTCAAAAGACTATTTTAAAAAAATCTCTAACCTTTGAGTGAAGTGTAGTGTTATCAACTAAATGGAAGAATAGAGTTAGGAACTAGCCTTAGAGTAAAAGACCTTATGATGGTATCAATATTTTACTCCAATTATGCTTCAACAAATCTCTAATCAAGGACAAAATGTTGCATCATTATAAGTTAGTTTTTTAACTGTTTAGATAGGAAGATTTGCATACTTAATTGACCATGTCTCAAGCTCTCTCTCAAAACACCTTTGATGAAAGCATTTGACAAGTTGAGTTTATGTTTTGAATTATTTGTTCAAAAAGTCATTATGAAGCTTTGTTTCTGCTTAGTCATAGTTTAGATTTGATTCTGTTTCAGTACTGCATTTGCATTTTTCATTTGTCATCAACCAATTAGGCTTCACTCTGTTTTTAATCATTAGCTCCTTTCCATTAGCTTTCTAGTCATTTTCCTTGTGAACATAAAACTATCAAAAGACCAAAAACATCATAAATCATCACAAAAGACCAAAAACATCATAAAACACTACACACAACGCATTAAGAAACAAACACCTAGGTACATACAGTACACTTCACTTCAACAGTTTACCAACCCTGGTTGACAGTTAAATGAGCCCAATTTAGGAGACTAGATTGAGACCAAACAGCATCCATTGTGGCAATTGGTGCAAATTTCTCATCGAAATCAATTCCTTCCACTTGTGCATAGCCTTTGCAAACCAATATTGCTTTGTTTATGGTAACCTGTCCATATTCATTCAATTTTTTCCTGAACACACATTTAGTACGATGAATTTTTTATCTTTTGGTTGTGGAACTAATTCCCAGGTGTTATTCTTCTCGATTTGATCCAATTCTTCATTCATAGCTGCTACCCATTTTTCATTCTGGCTGGCTTCCTCAAAACTACTAGGCTCAAATATTGCTAGAAAATCAATGTGAGATTGTTATGATGAATGACACTGTCGACCTTCATTTATGTCACCAATGATTTGATTTGATGGATGGTTCTTTTGAATCCATTCTTTTGTTCTCTTTGGAGGAGCTTGTTGTTGTTGTTTCGGTATATCTTGATGATCATTATTTACTTCTTCATGGTTGGTAGTTTCTTCTTGTTCTAGAATTTTCTCTATGTCTTTTTCAGCCTCTGTCTCAAGTTTCAAAGATTCTATGTTGTCATCATTATTCGTTAGAACACCATCTTCGTCAAATGTAACATCTATTCTCTCCACTATCTGTTTTCATCTTATATTATAGCATTTATAGGCCTTTATTTTGCATGAGTAACCAACAAATATACCTTCATCAACACGTGATTCTAACTTACCCAACTTTTGATCTTCTCTTTTGATATAAAATTTTCTTCTAAAGATTCTGAAATATTTTACATTAGCCAGTTTTCCTTTCCATAATTCATATGGGGCCTTGTTGAAATTATTTCTGAGAAGACTTCGGTTGATAATGAAGATTGTCATATGAATTTCTTGAACCCATAATTTTTCATCCAATTTTGAGTTCTTCAACATTGTTCTACCCATTTCCTTTACGGTTCTGTTCTTTCTTTTAGCAACTCCATTTTGTTGAGGTGTTCATGTTGTTGAAAATTGTCTTTTTATTCCATTTTCGTCACAATATTTCTGAAATAATTTGGAAGTGAATTCTTCGCCATTATCTGATCTTAGACACTTTATTTTCAAATCATTTTCATTTTCGACCAAATCCTTGTAGATCTTAAAGCACTCAAATGTTTCAAATTTTTTCTTTAGGAATCTGACGGCTGTCATCCTGGTATAGTCATCTATTATTAATATGAAATATAATTCTCCATCTAAGCCTTTTGTTCTCACAAGACCACATAGATCAGTATGTATCAATTCCAATGGATGTGATGCAAAGTGTTCTTTTTTTTTTAAATTGGAATTTTGACTGCTTGTCATGCCGACAAGCCTCACATAGTGTGTTGGAAGGTTTTGAGATTTTCAACATTTCTTGTACTACTTCCTTTTTTCTTATCCTGACAAGATTTTCAAAGTTTATGTGACCCATTTGTTTCTGCCATAACCAACTTTCATCTTCTTTAGCTAGTAGACATGCTTTATTTGCTTCATCCAGAACATATATGTCGTTTGGAGCTCAACTTGTTGTAGCCATAGTTTTACCATACTTGCCTTTCCTGATTTCATATTTTGTGGAGTCGAATAGCATTGTGTGTCCTTGATCACACATTTGTCCAACACTAAGAATATTGTGATTCATGTTTTCAACCAATAGGACATTCTTGGCTAGAACATCTTTTCTTCCAAGAGTGATGGTACCTGATCCTATAACATTTGAAGATCCGTCATTTCCAAAGGATACGGTTCCATCCTTCTTCTCTTTCAAAGATAAAAAAATATTTCTATCTTCAGTCATATTTATTGAGCAACCACTATCAACATACCACACATCTTTGTTGTTTTGAGCCTTGAGAGCAAGCACACAATTATCATTCTTCTTCTTCTTCCATGTTCGTTCGTTCTGTGGCTTCGAAGATTCTTCTGGATGATTTTCAAGTCTGCAGTCTCTGGCTATGTGTCCAAAGTTATGACATTTGTAACATTCCATATTATTTATTAAATTTTCAAATCTATTGATGTTTCGTTGAGACCTGGGAGGTTCATATTTGAAGGATCTCCTGGAATTGTAAAGGTTCCTAGGGTACGTGCGGAATTCTACAGCTTTATGACCAAATTTTTCACATGAATAACAATAGCCATGAAAAATATGTTGGTACTTGGATGAAAATATTTGTCGAGGAATCATATTCCAAGGCTGTTCTTGTGAATCTTGTCCAATGAAGTCTACATGTGTGTCATATCTCATAGGTTCATTGTATTTTGTTATAGAAGGCCCTACTTCTTCTTCTTTGTAATCGAGGCCAATTTTGTCATTGTAAGATTGCTGATTGTTGATGAGTTTTTCCAATGCCCTTGAGTTGTTGGCATATTTTTGGACACTTTTTCCCTTCTTCACTTACTTTTGCAGCGAGACTACTTTGGCTTCTAATGCTTCCCTTTATTGGTTGCATTCTTCCAACTTCTTTTGAAGTGAATCTTCAATACATTTTTGTTCTTCAACTTAAATTTTGAGACCTTGAACTTGTTCTTCAAGAGTATTGTAACGGATCTTCTCATCCTTGAGCTCTTTTATAATCCTAATTGACTCCTTAGAAAATTATTCTATTGTAAACCCTTCTTCTTCATTGTTTGATACCTCTTGTATATTGTGCTTGGCCATAAAGAATACTCTCTCATTAGCTTCTTCTTTGCTGTCATTGTCTTCATCAGATGATGAGCTATCTTCTTTAGAGAGAAAGTTCCTTTTGATTCCTTTCTTTTTTCCTTGCTTGTTGAATTTATTAAAGAATTTCTTTCCTTTTGAGTTTCCATCACTTATGTTTGGACATTTTGCTGCGAAATTCCCAACCTCACCATGACCGAAACATATCAATGGAAGTTTACCTTTGAATTCTCCCTTACCAATTTTCAGTTTTCTCGTAAAGTAAGCATATTCTTCATCTAAAATACCTTCTTAATCATCTCCCTTTTATTCACACTTGCAGGTGTAGGTCTTTTCCTTTGAAGGTTGTTTGTCCTTATTAGTTTTCTTAGATGCAGTGAACACAGTTTCTAGATGCGAAGTATCCTCTTCTTCATCAAGTCTCATTTCATATGCTATGATAAATCCATGTAATTCCTCTTTGTTGACTTTGTCCAGATTTTCACTGTATTCTAAGGCTGATACCTTTGGGTTGAATCTCCCTGATAACGTTCTAAGAATCTTTCGTATAATAGTCTTCTCGTCAACTGGCTCTCCCAATCCTTCCAAAGTGTTGGTTATTTCATCAACGTGTTGGAAGTATGCAACAATGTTGCCATCTTCTTTCATTCTGAGTTGATCAAGTTTTTCTCTATAGATTTGAAGCTTTTCTTCTTTGACATTTGAGTCACCTGCATATATATTATCAAGCTTGTCCCATACATTTTTGGCAGTTTTACAACCCAACACCTTATGATAAGCAGATTCAATAAGTCCACTGATAATAATATTCTTTGCTTTTGCATCATTTACCAAATTCTTCTTACATTGTTCATCTGTAGTTGGTGTAAATCCATTTTGAACAGTGTCCCATACTTCAAAAATTTGCACCAAGAGATAGACCTCCATTCTCCCTTTCCATAGTGAATAATTATTTTCATTGAACAGAGGTACACCATTCTTGGTATGCTCCATGACCTCCTTCCAGCTGTTAAACTCCTATTGAAGGAACCAAGCTCTGATACCAATTGTTGGAAATACTGAGAAGGGGGGGGGGGGGGGGTGGGTGAATTAACATTCCTTTCAATTAGTATTATTATTAATATTTCAGAGCATTATTTAATATTCAATTATTATCAGTGATTGTATAATGATAGTCGTAAGCAAAAGGAACATAATTGCACATAGTTTTTAAGGTGGAAACCCCCTCGAAGACAAAAACCACCTGAATTATTTTCTAATAATTCTTTAATATTCAATTCCAATTGAAAATAAAGCTCCAACTTCCTAGAATCTAGAAAAGCATTCTTCTCCATCTCCCACTAAATAGACGCTCCAACGCCCGAGATTATTCAGTATTCAACTGAACGGATGCCCCAACACCCAATGAGCTACAACTCACCCTAGCACCACCCTACCACCCTATAGAAGAATAAAAGAAGAATGGACTCCCATAGCATGGAAAATGGTCCACTTTACAATGATATAGAATGATGTAGAAGAAGAAGAAACATTAGCCCATAACCCCAACTATGACAAATCCTCCTAATGATGATCGTAGAACTCCCAAAATTGCCTCTTCAACTCTTGGCAGATAGGCACTGTACAATTTTTACAATGACTCAGTACAGTCATACCTTTACAATGACTGTATGCAATGCTGCCCATGTGAAGACTTTATGTGGTGAACTTCTTACTGCTATTATGCACCTTGATTGCTGCTCTTGTCATGCTACACTTTCTCACTCTTCAGAACATTAGATCATGCTTTGAGTCTTATCTTGATGAATATATAATACCTACAAAAATTCTTCAAGGAAATACCCATGACATGATAATAGAAAAACTTACCTCATCCTGCAGAGCATATGTCACTACTTAAAAAAAACAAATTAGAATACAAAGAACCTGATGCAATTAAGAGATGAACATGCATATACAGAATTTACTTACTTGGAGCTTACCTCTATTGCACCTTTCTTTACTTTTCTGCCCTAGAAAGTCTGGTCCTTTGTAGCCCTTGACAACACATGATCTAGCCTTTTCTTGCCTTCTAGGAGCTCGATATTGAATCTGATGTGTCTCTGTTATTTCAGATCCCCAATATGTTATTTTTTTTCATGTAGTATTCCTATGAGTCTTCTTTTCAATGCCACAGGTATGACCCAATTTGGATTCTTCAAGGTGAAGTTATGCCCAATCTCTCACTATGACCTAATTATGGACTATTTCGGTAGAGGGAACTTGTACAACGTGCCATGTGTCATTGTTTCTTCATTCAGCTCTGAAATTGATAAATAGAAGACTAAATTCCATGTAATATCCATCACATTTTACAGAATTCCAATTTGATATTTAGAGAGAGAGTTATGACAATTTTCCCAGGGTCACCTCTTTGAGATGAAGTTCAGAACCCTGCAAAAACCCTAACTTCTACAGATCATATCTCCAAAAATATTGCGTACCATGATCTGAAATTTTTACAGGAGCTTCCTCAGGAGTTCTGATTTGCTTCATAAAACTTTCATCTTCTAAACCTTCATAAAAAACAAGTTATAGTGCAAATTCCATGATGACCTATTCCAAGTGGCGAAATCCACAGATGAGGAGGATACAAGAATCACAATTTATATAAATTCTTAGGTTGAGAGGGAATTAAACAAGAAAATGTGGGAGGGATTTTAGGATCTTAAAAATTATTAATTATTGAATTTTCAATGACCCATTCCACAACCCCATGGGGTTTTAGCCCACTAACTAGGGTTACTAACTTCAAACATGAATATCTCTCAAACCATGAAGAATTACGTAGCGTGCCTTATATCAACGGAACCATCTCGACAAGAAGAAACCATAAAAAATATCCTTGACTCGGAATATAGTAATTTTGTATGTCAAAATTCCCATGAAAGATTGGGGTAGCCCCTAGTGCTACTTGGGTTCACATCAATGACAACCACTTATCAACACTTGATGCTTGGAAAAATAAGGTTGCAAAGCCGAGGAGGATATTATTGGAGCGAGTAAGAGACCACACTGTCTCAAGTATCCATGGAAAAGTGACACCATATGCAATGTGAAAAGCTTTGACAGATCTATTTCAGAGCAGCAGTGATCATAGAAAATTGGCACTGAAGGACAAGCTCAAGAAAATAAAAATGGAGAAAGGTGACATTATGTCAAAATATTTAACAAATTTTTTCCAACGTCAGGATGAGCTTGGGAGCATCCGCTTTACTGTCACGGATGATGACTTGGTGATCCTGGCTCTTCTAGGACTTCCCAAGAGTTGGAATAGTTAGCAGGACTCTGTCAATGGAAGGGAAAAGCTGCCAGATTGGGAATGAATTTGGTCGGAATTGGTGCAAGAAGAATTTAGGCGGAATACCAGGGGTGGATCTTCATCTAAGAATGATGATGAAGAATATTGTGCTTTGGCTACCAAGGTAAATAAGGGGAAAGGAAATAAATTTCATTCCAAATCTGAGTCCAAAGTGAAGTGTTTTCATTGTCACGAGCATGGACATTATGCCACTAATTTTCCACAAAAGAATAAGAACAAGAAGGCTTCAAGATCTGCAACTGGTAAGGCTTTGGCCTCACAATTTGAGCTTGAATTCTTGCTCATTTCATGCATGGTGTCAATTTCAATGGGATCGGTGTGGTACTTGGATAGTGGTGTATCCTTTCACATGACGGGAGACAAAGAACTTTTCAGTAGCTTGGAGGAGAAGTACCTCCAGATGCATATTGAAATGGGTGATGACGAGTGGTACAATGTTATTTGGATTGGTACAGTTACCTTCCAGAGATAGTCAGGTAAGCCCTTTCAATTAAAATATGTAATTCATGTACCAGGCTTGAGAAAAATTTAGTCTCAGTCGCAATGTTGGAGGATAGCAACTATCATGTTGTTTTCAGTGAAGGAAAATCTTTACTATGACACAAAACAAAAGGACAAGCTAAGAAGATTGGGATTCATGTGAAGAATCTCTATAAACTTGATGTATATGGTTGCACAACATTGATGGGTAAGGTGGACAAAGTGGTGAGCCGGGATGAGGGTGAGTTATGGCACAAGATATTGGGCCATCTACTCAACGGAGCCTTGAAGGTCATGCAACATATTTCTACAGGTCTTCCCAAGGGTACTCTTGTGCAGTCAGACACATGCAAGGGATGTACTATGGGGAAGTATGTAAAGATCACTTTTCAGGAGAAGGAGAACTGAGCCTTGGAAATCCTTGAGAGAGTTCACTCAGACGTGTGTGGACCACTCTCTTCTTCTTCGACAACAAATCATAAGTACTATGTGATATTTGTTGATAGATTTTCTATAAAGTGTTGGATCTACTTCATGCAGAAGAATGATCAAACATTATAAAATTTTATTGAGTTCAAATTACTGGTGGAGAAAAACACGGGGAAGCATGTGAAGGATCTTAGGAGCGAAAATGGTGGTGAGTACATCTCCAATGAATTCAAGAACTTCTGCAGCAAAGAGGAATTTGAAGAGAGTTGATTGCACCTCATAACCCACAACAGAATGGCATCACAGAAAGAAGGAACACAAAAATTGTGGGTGCAGCACAAGCAATGTTACATGATCAGGGCCTATTATTGCATCTGTGGGTGGAGGCATGCAACACAAAAATATTTGTGCAAAATCGTTGTCCTAATCAGATACTTGGTATGAGTACACTAGAAGAGGCTTTTACTGTTAAGAAACCTGATGTTTCATATTTTAAGATTTTTGTCTCATATGTTTATGTGCATGTGAGAAAATACACGAGGAAGAAGCTCAAATCAACAATTGAGATTGGGATATTTGTGGGGTACACTGAAACTCCCCACAACTATCAAGTGTATTTTCCAAACAACAGAATAATTGTTGTGTGACGAGATATAAAATTTGATGAGGAGAAAGCCATGTGATTGTCCCTTGAGAGGGAGCTATATTTGCATGCAGAGGAGAACTCTTGGTTCCAAAGAATGAACCTCAAGATGTGGAGCAACCACATGTGGAGGATCATGGAGTGGAAAAAAACACTCATGTAGAGCCATCCACCAAAAATGGTAGAAGTCGCACCACGCAAGCTGATAGATTGAGACTTGATGCATCAGAGAATGTAGGAGCCCCTACTTCACTATGCAGATAGAGACAGTCTCTAGACATGTTCACTAGATACATGGCTCTTATGAGAAACTGTATTGTTAAAGAACCATGTTCCTTTGATGAAGCAGTGGAGTAAACGATTTGGGTTGACGCTATGGTAGAGGAGTGTGACTCCATATTCAAGAAAAATGCATGGGATATTGTCCTAAGACTGGTCGGAAAATAATTGGTTGGATCTAGATGGATCTATGAGGTGAAGAAAGTAGCAGATGGGAGTGTGGAGAAGTGCAAGGCTAGATTTGTGGCCCATGGATTCTCACAATTTGAGGGGATCGACTATGAAGAGACTTTCGCACCAGTCGCGAGGTACTCTTCCATTATATCTATCCTTGTGATCTAGATTTATGCAGGAATGAAACAGAATACATAAATAACCATGAACATAGAGATGTAGCGGAAATAATGCTTCTTTTCATTAATATCATATAATAGAAATATGCTTACAAACATAATGGAAATAAAATAGTTAGGGTGCTAGTAGCGAATATCTGAGAAGAGATGTGGTGGCTACAGACCTCTGAACTGTGTTAAAATGAGGCTCGAGGGCCTATTTATTATTGAGAAACAATGGAGAACTCTAAATGTCCAAAAACCTAACCCTAGGAGATGAAGCGCCAAAACTATGGGCCCAGTTTGGGTAAATTGGTGGTTCAACTTCTCGGGGACGTAACTTTGGCATCTGATCTCCGTTTGACACGCTCAATAGCTCATTAGAAAGATCTGTCCAAGGAGTACAACTTTTAGTGTGAGAAACATTAGTCCATGGACCCATGTTGCTCCCGGTTTTCCCAAAAAACGTCGTTTAGGGCCTCAAAACAGCTTTGGAAGTTCAGGACTCGAAAAACTGCTAAAATAGTAAGTTTTATTGCAACTTAAAAACTGAAAGCATTGATGGTGGGGGTTCAAATGGAATAGGTGGGTGGCCACCAATATCCACCTGGATCATTAAGGCTCCAAAACGGCTTTGGGAGTGGAGGACCCGAAAACCTGCTAAAAATAGTAAGTTGTGCTGAATGTGAAAAGCTACAAGAATTGATGGTGCTGGTCCAAATGGAATAGGTGGGTGGCCACCGATATCCACCTAGATCATTCCTCCCTCCTTAGGAAGCAATAGTCCCCATTGCCTTGAGATCCTCCATGAGATGAGGCAAATTTTGTTGAACTGGGCATTAGATTTGTTGAAGATGTCATGGACCTGCTAGTGGACATTCTGGATGCATTTAGTAAATTTGGTTTCTTTATCAGCCTCAGAAAGTACATGTTTGGATTTTGTATGTGTAGTTGCAGGATGTATGGCAACCTCAGGAAGTGGTGCGTTGGGAGTCAGAGCAATGGAGTGCTTGTTCTGACAGTGTAGAGGAACCTCTGTGAGTGAGGAGAAAATGTCCTCATATTCCTCCATGACTTTGTCCATCTGCTACAGCCGTGCAAGGGAGCCCTATTTCGAGGTTGTGGCCACAATATTCTTCTTTCCCTATGAGTGAGTTGTAATGAAAATTAATTTCCTGGTTTGGGATACAATCTTACTACGTTGTTTTGCAGTAGTAAAAGAGATGACAAGAGGCGGTACTACCTCTGGTATCCTGCACAAGTTATTTCCCAAAGTAATAACAACAGCACGAGGCCTAGACTCATACACAACATGTCGCCTCCACAAGTATGGTTCGCCCAATAATACATTAGTTACATCAAGAGGAGCAACATCACACAATACCTCATCTGTAAATGGCTTCATACTATACAGAAGGCGGCACTGCTAGCGGATGCGAAGATCTCTCCCTGGGTGGAGCCACTCGATGGTATATGGCTGTGGGTGTGCTATGGTCGGTAGGCCAAGCCGCTTCACGACCTCTGCTGAAATGAGGTTCTTTTGGCTTCCGCTATCGACGAGAAATTGTAGTGGAGAACCCTTCACCCACATCTGCCAATGGAAGAGGTGCTCCCCCTCCTTTGGATCCTATGGATCCTCCCTTTGGATTTTGGTGGTGGAAACAATGCCACTTGGATCTGAATCAATGATATGCTTCCCTTTTTCATTTCCTTTGTCTGGTTCTAACTCAAGATCAGAAAATGCATCTGATTCGAGTGCCTTTAGTTCGGCCACCAATGACTGTTTGGCCCGACACCCCTTTGTGCTGTGAGTGGGGCTGTTATGAAATTCACACCACTTCCCTGTGTCCTTTTTTGGATTTGTGGTGTTGTTCTGAGTGGCACTGCTTTGGTCTTGCCCCTTGTTCTTTAGTTCGAGGGCACCTTTCGGATTCGCAGATCCAAAGTCTCGCTTCTTCTGCTTAAATTTCTGCTCGATCTTGGCGGCATAGCGATATGCTGTGCCAAGTGATGTAATGACGAGGAAATCGATTTCCTCCTGAATGTGTTTATGTAGACAGTCGCAGTACTTGAGCACCAAATGTCTCTCTGAATATTTAATACCCAAATTTGTGCATATAGTATGGAACAGATTCGTCAGTTCGTGCACATCTTGATCCCTTTGTTGTCGCAGCGTGGTCCATTGGATGTATTTGTCCTCATAGCTCCCCACGGGGTAATATTGTTCCTTGATGCCATCTTGGAACGAATTCCAAGCGGGTGTGGCCAAGAACAGAGAGGGTTCCTTTGTCCTCTTGCTCACGGTAGGTTTCCCACCAGTCTTTGACATGGGAGGTGGCTTTGAGGAATGAAAAAATAATATTTTCTCGGTCAGAGAAATCATGGACTAAGAAATACCCTTCCAGCAAATTCAACCATCTATTTACAAATTCTACATCTATTTGGAATTCAAATACAGGAATATAAAATTTTACCTGTACCTTGAAGGGAGTGGTGCCTCCAAAGTGGCTATTGGATGCAGATGCGCCGTAGGTGGGAAGTTGTTGAAGGATCTGAGAAAATTTATTCATCATCGCGTTCCTTTGTTTCTCGAGGGCCTCCTCGAGCAATATTTTGATAGGATCTCCTGCTCCCTCGTCTTTATTTTCTTCTACCATGGGAGGTCATCGGGGTTTACGAGGCTGATCTTGCAAGGGTTCAACCAGATCGAGCCCTAACTCCTTATACCCTGACCGCGTTGGGGACATGCAAAGAAAAAATAAAAATGAGCAGACCGCTCTGATACCACTGATCCGAATTTATGCAAGAACGCAATAGAATACATAAATAACCATGAACATAGAGATGCAGTAGAAATAATGCTTCATTTCATTAATATCATATAACAGAAATATGCTTACAAACATAATGGAAATAAAATAGCTAGGGTGCTGGTAGCGAATATCTGAGAAGAGATGTGGTGGCTACAGACCTCTGAACTGTGTTACAATGAGGCTTGAGGGCCTATTTATTATTGAGAAACAATGGAGAACTCTAAACGTCCAAAAGCCTAACCCTAGGAGATGAAGCGCCAAAACTATGGGCCCCGTTTGGGTCAATTGGTGGTTCAACTTCTTGGGGACGTAACTTTGGCATCTGATCTCTGTTTGACATGCTCAATAACTCATTAGAAAGATCTATCCAAGGAGTACAAATTTCAAAGTGATGGACCATGTTGCTCCCGGTTTTCCCAAAAAATGTCGTTTAGGGCCTCAAAACGGCTCTAGAAGTTTAGGACCCGAAAAACTGCTAAAAATAGTAACTTTTGTTGCAACTTAAAAACTGAAAGAACTGATGGTGGGGGTTCAAATGGAATAGGTGGGTGGCCACCAATATCCACCTGGATCATTAAGGCCCCAAAACGGCTCTAGGAGGGGAGGACCCGAAAACCTGCTAAAAATAGTAAGTTGTGATGAATGTGAAAAGCTACAAGAACTGATGGTGTTGGTCCAAATGGAATAGGTGGGTGGCCACTGATATCCACTTGGATCACCTTGCACTCTCAATGCAGATGTGGTGGCACATTCATCAGATGGATGTGAAAATTGCGTTTCTCAATGGAGTTATTGAGGAATACGTGTACATAGAGTAGCCACAAGGTTTTGAGATCTTTGACAGTGATTCACATGTGTGTCGACTCAAGAGAGCACTTTGTGGGCTGAAGAAAGCACCTCATGCTTGGTACACTCAGTTTGACAACTATTTCAATGGGTTAGGCTTCATCAAAAGTGAAGCGGATGCAAAACTGTACCATATTGTGGTTCATAGTAAGCTCTTAATTATCGTACTTTATGTTGATGATCTAATTTTGACAGGTGATGAGTAGCTGATAACTTCATGCAAGGAGGATCTTGCAAGGGTGTTCGAAATGAAGGACATGGGACTACACTATTTCCTTGGTTTGGAAATATGCCAGCGGGATGGTGAAATTTTTGTTTCTCAAGGAAAGTATGCCAAAGAGATACTGGGTAAGTTTCACATGGAGAGCTGTAAACCCATGGACACTCCTCCTCCAGGAAATTGGAGGAAAGAGAATGCTACTTTAGGAGAAGTAGTGGACGCTACTATCTATAGGAAGCTAGTGGGTTCACTGATGTACTTGGTGAACACCAGACCAGACATTTGCTAAGTAGTTAACCAGCTGAGCCAAGCTATGGTTAAGCCTACCAAGCTCATTTGGAAGGTGGGGAAGCATGTCTTGAGATATCTTAGGGGCACTACAGAGTATGAATTATTTTACAGACGAACAAAGGGATTGAAGCTTCAAGGCTTCATGGATGCCGATTGGGCAGGCAGTCCATCAGATAGAAAGATCACATCAGGAGGGATCTTCAGCATATGATCGATAATATTTTCTTGGTATAGCAGGAAGCATTGATTTGGGGCACTCAGTTCATCCGAGGTAGAGTACATGGTAGCAGGTCAAGCTGCATGTGAGGCCATCTGGATGAGAAAGATCCTGGTTGGTTTGTTTTGTTCTCATATGGATCTGACTGTGATAAATTTTGATAACGAGAGTTGCATTAAACTTTCATTAATCTAGTATTCCATGATAGGTCTAAGCACCCAGATATCTAGTACCATCATCTCAGAGATTGTGTTCATAGGTGCATTATGTTACTTTAGTACATTCCCACAGAGGATCAGGATGTAGATATTCTAAAGAAGGCACTTGCTAGGAGAAAAATCAAATACCATAGACGCAATATCGGGGTGGCATATAATCCCTTTCTTTTTGAGAGGGAGTGTTGAAGTCCAACAAGAAATTGCAGCACACACACTAGTGTGGGACCAAGAGGTCCTAGCAATACATTAGTGTGAAGGGAAAATTAATTAATTAATTTGGTGCAGTGTATAATTTAATTTTCCCTTAATTAAATTGGACAATAAAATGTAATATTATCTCATGATCACTTGTAACGGTCAATTGAGTGTGATAAACTCAGTTAGCTCATGTATTTCAAGTTGAGGGTGGTTGGTGAGGCATGCAGAGTAATTCTATTATTTATGTAGTTCGAATTGCAGTTGGTGCATTAGTTTACAACATGAGTAATCAGTTAATTCAATTAGGTGAGTTAGAGTTAGTTGAACTAGTTGTAACTATTTGTTGCATTAATGAGAGATCAAGTGAATTAAATATTATTTAATTCACAATCAGTGATCTATGATGCAACTGATGATTTACTATTAATAACTTCATGCATGTCAGTTCCAGTGGAGACCTAGTTGAGACAAAGGTTAAAGGGATGCTAACTATCAGTTGTGTGATTAGTAGGCTGCCCGCATGCAACCAGACATCCATTGGATTGCCCATGATCCTTGTGTAGTTTAGGAAGGCCAAAACTCCTAAAGAACAGGGATTTCATTCATCAGGAATTTTGCAAGAAATGCAGGTTGTTTAGACGCTGAGAATTGGATAAGTGTTGGTCAGTTTTGTCCAGGACAGTGTGAGAAAGTTGGGAGAGTGCAAGAGACTCTTGTGAGAAGAGTGCATTGTAATTTTTTCATGATTCCATGGTTAATATAAAGTAGAAGATAGAGGGGTTTTGAGCAGAAAGATTTCCCCATGAAATTATCTATGTTGTGGTTTGATTTGATTCTTTCTTTGCTTAATGTGATTGGCAATTGTGTTTAATTTCCGAAATTGATTTGTAGAAGGTTTCAATATCTAGATTTAGTACATTGTTAGATTGGGTTGAATCCATTGATATACACATGTATGTGTAATTTCTACACATTCAGACAGAGGTAACCTCTTGACCCATTGTGTTTGTTTATCAGATACAAAACAAGAAAGATATCCTTCCAAACATTTTTTCACTATGTCAGTTTTCCCATCGGATTGAGGATTATAAGAGGAGCTATGGGCTAGTTGAGTACCCAAACAAGAAAATAATTCCATCCAAAAATTTCCAGTGAAAATGGGATATCTGTTGCTTACAATAATCTTTGGCTTTCCATGTAGCTTTTGAATTCTTTCCATAAATGCATTAGCAACTTTACTTGCTTTAAATGGATGAGATAATGCACAAAAGTGTGCATACATGGTAAGTCTATCAACTACCACCATAATGACACTATTTCCTTCGGACTTAGGTAAACCTATGATAAATTCCATTGAAACCTCCTCCCAACGTTGACTTGGAATGGGTAAAGGTTGTAGCAGACCCAGGGTCTTAATTGTCCCAAATTTATTTTTCTTGCAAACCAAACATTTTGCCACAAAATTTTGAATATCAAATTTAAGTTCATCCCCAAAAAATTCTTTCTTCACCCTATGGTAATTTTTTAAAAATCCCGAGTGTCCTCCTACGGGAGAGGTGTGAAATTCCAAAATAATCTTTTGTTATAGTTGGGAATTCTTACAAATATATAAACGATATTTGTACCATAAGGAATCATTTTTCCAACTAAATGTATCAGGTGTACTGGGATCTTGCTGAATCTTTTGAATGAGTGTCCACACTTCTTCGTCATTATTCCATTCCCCCTTGATTCAGTTATCCAATCTGGTTGGATAATAGAAATGGCACAAACCAATGCTTCCACCTCCTCATCCTTTCTTGAGAGTGCATATCCAACAACAATTAGCTTCCCTTTTTTGTTGATGATTTCAAAGTCATAACCCAAAATATTTGTGACCCATTTTTTTCTCTTTTGAAGATAATATTTGTTTCAAAAATTATTTAATACTATCATAATCTATTTTTACCTTGAAGTGTCTTCCCATTAAATAAGGTCGCCATTTATCTAGTGCATGTAGTATTGCCAACTTTTCCTTTTCATAAATAACTTTCTGTAAATACTTTCATTTGACTGGATGAATTTCAAAATCAATGGGTCTTCCTTATTGCATTAAAACAACACCAATTCCATTTCGTGAGGCATCACATTCCACAATAAACGTTTTTGTGAAGCCCAGCGTAGCTAAGACCGGTGTTAAGAACATTGCCTCTTTAAGATTTTCAAGGGCCTTTGTTGCTTTAGGAGACCATGAAAATGCATATTTCTCTAGTAATGTTGTTAGAGGTGCTGCTATTCTCCCATAATTATTAAAAAAATTGTGATAATACCCTATTAACCCGAGAAATCCTCGCAACTTCTTTATGGTTGTGGAGACTTTCCATTCCTTAATGGATTTAATTTTGTTAGGGTCTACCTTAACACCCACTTGAGATACAATATGACCCAGATATTCCACCTCTTGCACTCCAAAGAAACATTTCGAGGTTTTTCATATAATTTTTTCTCCTGCAATAGTTTAAGCACCCTGTCGACATGTTGACCATGATCCTTCCAAGACATGTTGTAGATTAGTATATCATCAAAAAATACTAACTCAAATTTTCTAAGGGTTTAAAAATGAAACTCATCAACCCTTGAAATGTATAAGGTGCATTGGTAAAGCCAAAATACATGACCAAAAATTCATAATGACCCTCATGAGTTCGAAATGTTGTTTTCGGAATATCTTTAGTCTTCATTCTAATTTGATGATATCCTGAACGAAGATCCAACTTGGTAAAATACATTGCTCCATGTAATTAATCCAATAATTCATCAATCATAGGAATGGGAAATTTATCTTTAATAGTGATCTTATTGAGCTCCCTATAATCTGGACACATGCGCCATGATCCATCCTTCTTGTGCACCAATACTACTAGAGCAGAGAAGGAACTTTGACTATGTTGAATTATACCAGCCTCTAACATTTCTGCAATCATACGTTCAATTTCGCACTTTTGGACATAAGGATATCTGTAAGGCTTGATGTTTGGAGGAACACTTACCAGAATCAAATGAATATCATTATCATTATCATGAATAGGTGGGAGTCCTTTGGGAGTTTCAAACACCTTGGAATGATTGTCCAAGAATTTTTCGAGATTTGGAGAAATAGATGATTTTAATGTTGGAAATTCTAGTGAGCACAATTGTGCAATTACGCCTCATTGTTATTTCTTCATAAGATTTTTCATGACATTAGAACTTATTATCTATCCCGGATTCCCTGTGATACCCTGTAATTCAACTTCCTTTCCTTCCGAAAAAAATTTCAGGAAAAGTTCTTGAGAATTAAAAGCTACCGTCCCCAAAGATTGTAACCATTGTACTCCTACTACAACATCAGCACCTCCTATTCGAATGGAAAGCATTGGAATATTAAATACATAGTACCCCTTGGTTAGCTTGATATTATGGAATTTTCTAGAGAAATTTATAGTACCTCCATTTGCAACCATAACTTGACACTCTGGTGCTGGGTATAGGAAGAAATTTAATTCCTTGGCTACCTTATAATGAATAAAATTATGGGTACTACCTGAGTCAATCAACACTATTACATTTTTCTTCTTGATATGTCCTTCTATATTGAGAGTTTGAGGAGTGGTAATTCCTTCCAATGAATTACAGGATATGGTCAGACTCATTTATTCTTTCTCTAGGGTTGGTTCATGGTGTATATCCTCTTCTTTTGAAGTTTCTTGTTCATTTTATTCCTCCTCTTCACAATCTATGTAAAATAATTTCTTCATAGCACACTTCTGACCTTTAGCGTATTTGCTATCACAACTGTAGCAAAGCCCTTTTACTCTTTTTTCTGCCAATTTTTGTGGTGTCAACCTTGTTGGTTGTGGAAGTCTAGGAGTAGCAACACTTCCATCTTTATAGATGTGATTGGTAGGCTTCCTTTTCGTCATAATTTTACTTTCAATTTTTCTTGCCAACCTGAATGCCTTCTCCAATGAATCAGGTTCCCAAAGGTGAACCTCATGTTGGATGTTATCCTTTAAAGTCCCTATGAAGACATCAATCTTATGTTCCTCTGGAATATCAGTTACCCTTATATTCAATTTTTAGAAGTCCTCAATGTGCTCCACCATTGAACTCTTTTGTTTGAGATTTATCAATTGGCTAAATAAGGTGTTGCTCTTTGTGTCATCATAATGTGCTATCATTTCCTCCGTAAAAATTGACCAAGTGACAATTTTTTTACAAGAGAAAAGCCATCGATACCATACAAATGTCTTTTTTTCATCAAGATTTATTCGCAAATGTTTTTTTTTTTCTTCTGAACCTTCATAGAAAAAAAATTATAGAAAAAATTCTACAATGACCTATTTGAAACAGCAAAACCCTAGAATCCAAATCTCTAATACCAAATGTTATGAAACCAACTCCAAAAATAACAGAAAAGAGAGATCGACGCCTTATAAATCATCCACTTCAAGGGGGAAACCTCCTTTACATTACATACCTGAACAATTCTTGGATGATTCAAATGACAAAACCTTCTTTCTATATATAGGAGTCCATGGGGTCACAATATAATCATATTTGACATAACAATAATAATTTAAGGGCACAAAAATAAAAATAGTGGGATTTTATGGGGCACAATAATAACAATATGGGGACTACACGGGTACAACAATAACAATAAGAGGGCTACACTAACAAAAATAATGGACTACACTAGTAGTATAGGGACCTAACAACACTATTCGCAACTCTCTCAGATCGGCTAAAGATCTTGTGAATCCCAGGGATGGAAAAGGTGTCTACATAATTCCATGCTCCTGTGGGACTCCATACATTGTCGAAACCAGTCGATCAGTAAATCAAAGGATTTGTGAGCATACTGTTGACATTAAGCATGGGAGATCATACTCCTCAGCTCGGGTTGAACATGGTGAAAATACTAACCATCACATATGCATCGAAGAAGCTAATGTTATTGCTAGGATTGACCATTTTCATCACCATAAATTAAGGGAGGCTTTAGAGATTGAAAAATAACCATCAATCTCAATAGAGACAATGGTTGAAACATTAGCAAGTGTTGGATCCCTTCTCTATATTCCTAGATCATGTCAACCCCCTTCCTTTTTTTTAATTTCCTTATTTTAATTATTTTTATAAAAATGTGTTTGATCCCTTTATTATATTAAAGTGATTTAAATAATTATAAAAAAAATAAAAAATAGTAATAAATTATTAATAACCTTAATTACAACTTAATGTAATTTAAGAAAAAAAATTAAACAATAATAAATTGTTTATCTTTGATTTTTCTTTTGGAGTTAAACTAATTGTTATTCCAATGCCTACTTTGACTTTCTATACATTATTAAAATATTTAATTATAAAATAATGATATTTTAAATTTATATATTAAATAACAATAATTTGTCTATATATATAAGAAAATAAATAAATGAATAAAATTTCCTAGTCAAACTAGTTGCTTTTCCAACAACTAGTTTTTCCTTCTCTACATCTATATAGGCTTAATGATTGGATCTGATCTCTCATCTCACCCTGAAGACGAACCACACTGGTTGGTTCAAAGCGTGTCGAAAAATTTCTATCTCATATGATGACATTGAAAGATATTTGAAAATTAATATGGATCACAAAAGCATGAATTCAACTAAAAAATAGAAAAAATTCTATTGTAGGGGAAACTTTGTCAAAAAAATTTAGAATTTTCTGGGACTTTTGACGCTAAGGAGGAATTTTGAAGTGAGTTTTGGCTTTTCAATTCTTATTTCTCATGTAATTATAAGAATCCATCTTTATACATTGAGTTGAAATGGGTTTGTTAATTAAAGTAAATTTGGAATCAATATGATTCTTTTCTTTAATCTTTGCAAAATTTATCAAAATTGTTGAAAAGTATCTTGGCTATTTTGATGAGTTTTACATGGTTTTAAATGAAATTGTAAAATTAAAAATACTATGTTGTCTTGTGGTTGAATTCTTAATTGCTCAGCTACCCATCTAATTTTAACAGGATCAAATGAATTATTAATTTCTCATTTGGGTCTCTTAAGATTTTTTCTCCATTTCCCCCCTTCTTCAAACTGTTTTTTTATTTTTTAAATTTCTTATGGTCAAACCCAAATATCATGAATGCTCTAACTAAAAACAAGTGGAAATCCTTCCGAACAAAACTATTTTGAATTGTTGACATTTTCCTTTACCCATATTCTCACAAGGAATTTAAATTTAAAAAAAAATTGAGATTTGTTTTGAATGGAATTTTCTCATTGTAATTTACTTTTTTGTGAGAACACATGATGAATGTAAAAATCCATGTGATGTTCATATTTTAAATGTGCAACAAATCCTAGTTTATCTATGCGTTATTTCACTACATTTACAACAGAAGCAAATATATATTAGCAGAGATCAAGAATTTGAATTAAATGGTTCTTCATGCTTCTTTATTTTCTTATGACAACTTTAAGGAGAAAGTAGAGAGCATAAGACTTAAATATGAAATAAAGACCCACAATATCAATATAATTAAGGTAAAATTCACACAACCATTTGATACAATAACATTCAAGGAAAACAAGAATTAACACATGATTTAGTTTTATGAAAATTTCTTCATCATTTTTATTTTCCTTGTTGAAGCTTGAAATTAAGAATGAATATGCATGAACACTCAAATCTAAAGAACACAAAAATATCTTCAACAAGACTAAATAACCGCAGATAATTTCATATACATAATTTCAACATAGAACCAAAATCGATAACATCTAAATAGATTGGATTTAGGTGTTCCCAACATTTTCGCTGTAGCACGACATACTGTGACTTTGGGGCCCCAACAACCTGAATTAAACCTTGTCGAATTTTCAAAATTTTGTTCCATTTTATCTATCATGCATATGTTACAGGAAATGACATACCCTATCACTAGGTAATGTATTATAACATTGTCTTATGTGTTCTGCATTGTGTACATTAAAACTTTATTGGGGTGTGTTACCATTTCGCACTAACATGTAGGATGGTGGGATGATGATAACATAATCCCACCTTCTCACTTCTCATGCACTCCATGGGAGGATGGTAAAATGGATCTTAAATTATAACTACTATTTATATTTTATATATATTCTTACTTCTAATTATGTATTTTCTTAGTTAATTTATTAAGCTTTTATATATTTATTAATTATGGGTTTTGAAATAACATGTTTACTAATATGGATCATTAGTATTTCAATTTATTATTACATCGATAGGTTATTCTATTTTAGAATAAGACTTTAAAGATTTTAGTTTAATTATAAATTAGCACAGTGATATAAATTAAATGGCTAGTGAATATAGATAGGAATAAATCCATACTAAGTATCAAAACGCTTCATCATACATCTCAAGTTGCTAAAATAAAATAATAAGAATTAACTATTTTTTTTTTCTTTTGTGAGATGAATTGTATTAACTACAAAAAATGGGTTTCAAATAGAAGATGACAAAAATACAGACCGATCTCTCACAAGGAATACCATACCATAGCCAAAAATATGCTCGTTAGGGAGCCAAGAGACATTTGAGAACTAAAAAATACTAACACTAAGAAACTAGCCTAACTAGTCTTGTACAAAAGTAATTGTAAATATGAAATCATGAACTATAATCATATTATAATCAGTTTGAGGGTGTAAACACCCCTCCCACATTTACCCAATTTCACCTACCTTCAAGGGTAAACATAAGATGAAGAGTTATTGTGACATGACCTGACCTCCAAGCTATAGTTAAGGAAGTGGGGCCTATAATTGACCATAAACTCACAACTCACAACATCCCTCAGGGCTACAGGACACTCAAGGAGCCAATGGACCACCCGAGGTGACCAAACCTTCAGATGGGGCTACCTTTCACACAACTCAACCAGGAACCCCCAACGGCATGCATGAAAAGGCATAAGTTCGGTTTAAGGCTTCCAACTTCACACAAAACACTGCCTAAGTGCGTTTGTGACCCAAATCATCCAGTTCAGAGGGTGTGGTCCTGAGATCTAAGCCACAATTCTAGGTGAGCCTCCAAACAACTACCCAAAACTACCCGAGACTTCTGAAAATCATAAATGACATAAGAAAAAGCTAAACATTATACCTTAGAGGTAGAAATTGAACTAGACTACCTAGAACATAACATACATTTCGTCAAACACATGGAAAACATGTAAACTACATGTCTTGAATGCAGAATTGGACATAATAGTATGAGATTCATCTAAGAATCACCAATAAGTCCCTATTACCTCTCCACATAACCACGACAACACTTATTAGTCTATACATTCATCAACTAATCAATAACTAAACAATTCACGAGAAGAGCCATAGATGATACACATCATATAACCAACACATAAGCATAAAATAACTAGCATAGAAACCATGGAAATGCAACCATGATATTGCCAACATAATAACTACAAATACCCATAGATCATAGTAAGGATATGTCTCATATTAACAAATGAGTATACCAATAAATTCAGGTACTTCCATGTACCATTCAACCATAGATTGGGCTGAACGAAATCACTCTTTCAGCCAATCACCCATGCGCCATATTCCAAGCGTGAACGTGGGATCTCATGGAATAACCAAAAAAAAACCAAACTAGGGATTCTAGGGGCCATACCATCTCAACCCTCACCCATAGTGGTTCCACCTCCACGGTCAGACATCACTAGCACCAACCAAATCAGTATCTACCCAAGCTATCTAGGGCTCCAAGAACTATTATCTCAACCCATAACCTTCCAAGGCTCCAGAGAATTTGTCCAACCAATCTCCAGGGACTAGTAACTAAACCCACCAAGGGCTCCAAAGATTTTTTCCCAACCTAGGCTCCAGAAATATTAACTCAAGAAAAATTTTTCCAGGGCTTCTAGAGCATTTGTTCCAACCCATATCCATAAGGAATTATGAGAACCAATAAGAAACAATCAAGTGAAAAACCCAAAACACCATGTCTATCTAAGAAATGGTAAGGAAAGGCTAAAAAAATATCAATCAAGGTAAACCTCCATGCCAATGACAACACATAACCAAAAAATCGCATTCATATACCATGCATCCATAAATCAGCAAGGAATTCACATATGCAACCTATTACGTGTAAATAAATCTAGCTATATTCGATCCACATGTTCCCTTTCATTTTCTTTCTTTCCTTTTCCTTCTTTCTCCAAATATAATGTATACCCAAGTGCTCCAATAATGCTCCAAGAATACTCTAAGTGTGCAAAAGTATGAGAGAATGAGAGAATAGAAGAGAGCTCCAAAAGACTAAACAAAAAAAGCTCAACTGACAAAAGCTGTGAAATGATACTCTGAAACCTTTTTATCATTGAGGCCTCTATTTTCTTCATTTTCCTTCAATTTCCATCTCATGAAAATTTGTGTCTCTTCACCTTTTTCTACTATTTTCCTTTATTTCATAAATAAAATTTCAATTAATTCTACTTTGTGTTTACCAATGACTTTGACAATTTCCATAGCCATTAATTAATCACCAGTGATGCCCATCACTATATTTTACTCAACATTAATCTTGGAATACGTGTACCATGACCTTGGTCTAATTTTATTTAAATGGAAAATCAACCAAGGGTTGTTACAAATGCCTCCCCCTTGGGGGAACACCATCCTCGATGTTCTATGACACCTATGGCCAGAAAACCGTTGAAAACAAAATACACGGCCCATGGAGCTTTATAACACAACTCAATGTAGTTTTTAAAATGAACAACCACTACAAACTGTGACCAACATGGCAAACATGATAATCATACTTCTTATTAGAGCTTTATAACACAAATCGTTGGATCATCTACAATAATATCCATATGCATATAACAAAACTCATTTTATTGAATCAACAAATAATGAAGGATACATAGCTTGCATTTGATCAATCATCTCCCATGTAGCTTCATTAGGCCCAAAGTGATTCCACTACACTTGAAACTTCTCGATTTCTCTATTAGAAAGCATGACCTATTTTCGCTACAAGATGCATTATGGTTATGGCAAGAATTCTCCTTTTGGTTCCACCTACAATACAAACCATTCAATCACATGATTAACATCTTGTACATACTTATTAAGCAATGAAACATGGAAAACATCATGGATTTTCACTGTCATAGGAAATTCAAGTCGATAGGCCACTGGTACAATCCTCTAAAGGATCTCAAAAGGTCCATAACATCAAGGTGCCAACTTGGCACATGACCCAATCCTCTAGGAGCTCCTCTTTGATGCACAAGTACACATGTTCCCCAACTTGAAACTCCTTAAATACCTATGTTGATATACATAACTCTTATTTTTGTCTTGTGTTTCCTTCAAATTCATCATAATAACCTACATTTATTGTTCCATCTTAGCCAATATATCTGGTCTAATAAATACCATGTTCACTGGATTACTTTAGCTGATAGGAGTATTACAACTCCACCCATAAATTTCCTCAAAAGGACTCATATTCAAAGATGTGTGATAATTATTATTATACTCAAACTATACCAGTGGAAGATTGTCTTCCCACTTCTACTACTGATGCATAACATACATCCTCAATATATCCTCAAAAATACTATTGACCCTCTCTGTATGTCCATTTATTTGTGAATGATAAGTTGTACTAAAAGCCAACTTTGTCCCCAAGCCTGCAAACAACTCCTTCCAAAAAATAGAAGTGAACTTGGCATCTTTGTCGGATACAATCTTCTTAGGAACACCATGCAATCTTACTATCTCTCTAATGAAAATATGAGATAAATCACTAGTTAAATCCAGAAAATTCACTACAATTAACTGAGTTACTTCACTTAACTTGTCAACCACAACCATGATAGAATCATGCTACTTCGATGTACTTGGAAAACCTATAATGAATTCCATGGAAATGACCTCCCATTTTCACTCTGGAATGAGAATCACATGAAATAGACTACATAGCTGCTTACACTCTACTTTTACCTGTTAACAATCCAAACATATTACAACAAAATCCACCACCTCTTTCTTCAAGTTCATCTAATGATAGAATTTCTTAATTTTTTTCACTATATTTTGATATCCCAAATGTCCTGAATACGATTTAACATGAAATTCCCTCAAGATAAGCTTCTTTATCTCACTGTCATCTAGTACATAAATCCTTTTCCTAAACCTAACCAAGCCATATGTCGTGATATGATACTTGTAATCCCTATCACATGTATTTTTTTGTTTCAAATTGTGCCTCAGTTACTAATACCTATCATCATGTTGTCTTGCCTACAAGATCCACTCCTACAAGTTTTCCCCATAAGAACTCACTATTGCAATGTGATTCACCCTTACTCTTCTACTAAGATCATCTACAACTTTGTTCTTTTTTCCCTTAATGTACCCAATCTCAAAGTCAAACTTGCTGAGAGTAGTGAACCATCTACATTTCCTAACATTCAAATTAGGTTGATAAAATAAGTACCTCAAACCACTAAGATCACTCATCAGAATAAATTGTCTACCAAGAAGGTAATTTCTCCACATATTCAAGTTTCAACGCATGAATGATAGTTTCCAACTCAAGATCGTAAGTCACATAATTCTTCTCCTGCTCATTCAACTTCCTTGACTCGTAGCATACCACATATCCTTCTTGCATCAAGACTCCACCAAGTCCTCTCTTGAAATAATTTTTACATACCACAAACTCTTTGTCTGGACCTGCAATCATGAGAACTGAAGCATTTGTAATAAAATCCTTCAACTTCTCGAAACCAGCTACACACTCAGCCCATTCAAACTTCTTCCCTTTTCGCTGCAAATATGTAATATGATAGGAAAATTGTGAGAAGTTCCTAATGAACCTCTTATAATAACTTGCTAGTCCCATGAATGATCTGACCTCATTGCTTAAGTGTAAATAGCATAGGCGGTAGCAGATGTAAATTCCCTCTCAGTTATTCCCAGGACCCAAGGTAGACTATCATATTAGTTGCAACTGTGACATAGAAAACATATACACGGTCATGCTAACTATTTATTGACAAAGTAGATGGGAGAAAAATTACCTCAAAGTGTTGTGTAGTTGTGTTGGAGATCCCAATGTAGTGAGGTGGAAGACCTCTGCACCAACTCCAAGGTCAGATCCTGAAAGAAAACAATAGAAGAGAGTAATCCTCACAATATATAAAACTTAACAATAAAAAATTAACATATAACTAAACATAAATAAATATGAATCTAAGCCACTTATTACATGTGGCCTAAATAAAATCAGCAAATTAATGCAACATCAAGAAAACCAAGTGGACAAAACAGAGGTAGTTCTATATTATAAATGAGTGAAGGAGGATTACAACTATATCAGCTTGATCAAGCTTACCTAAGTCCTTCAACTCCAATCTCTCTCTCTCTCTCTCTTCAAATATTTGGTATGATAATGATTGAGACAATAACTCTCAACGAATAATGCAAAGACTATAACCTCACACCAATGAGAAATTCTTCATCAATCCTTCAACCTCTGTCACTATGCCCAAGCCTACAAATTATAGGAGTGGGGAGGATTTTCCTTGCCATTTCATCCATTAGTTCGAATACGGTAAAATCCAAGATATTTCCTTTCTTTATTTATTTTTCCTTCTTTGAATGACTTAGATAGGTTTGGAAATGTCCATTATGGAAACTGATCTGAAGGTGTAGAAATTTGCTGAATAAATCACTTATTCAATGAAGATTAACCCGATCATACATCAATTTCAAATTGCATGCATAACACATAACCTTCTTCTACAATTAATTGTCACATGCGGAAATAATAGAAGCGATAGCACATCAAATCATCACACACATTTAACACAGTATGTATTGGGAAAGCTTATAGCTGAAAACCCCCAGCTATAGTATATTATAAATGGAGAGAACATGCAGCAAATACATAGTACAAACTCCTCACAAGTACTCAGTACTATCTCCCAAAGCTACACAAAAACTAGCTTGGTTTTGAACAAGTCACAGGTTCAAAACACACCCACTACTTCTCTCTGCCTCTATTGCGCAATCAAGGCTGGTCTAAATAGAGATCCAAGGTTCGAATCTCCTTGGCTTCACTGCGCAATTTTCATTGGTAATTTCCTCCAAGTGTTATGCAAATCCCATGCAAAACTGATCCTCCAACTGATAGCTTTACTCACCCTTTCATCTACCTCTTTCACTTGTCTCCACTGAACTGTCCATGCACTGAGTTAAACTGATGTGTTCTTTAGTTGAATAATGAGTTAATAATAAGTGAATTAAATAATATTTAATTCACACAACTCATCTCTAGTGTATTAGCCAGTTAAACTAAATACAACTAGTTCAACTAGTTAACCAGAACACCACCTCCATTAACTCCTCAATCAACTCCACCAAAACTCTGCCACATGAGTCTAACTGAAGTCTAACATGCATTAGCTCACCTAACTCATAGGAAATTCGAATTTCCTTATGTCAGCTGCATGCCCCACCTCTGGGGGTCAAACTGAAGTGCTCCAAGAGAGTAAACTGATGTTTATAGTCTAAATATTATTAAGGGTAAATAATATTTGACTTCCATATTTTTAGGAGATACAGTCTAAAAATAGCCTAGGTCCTAAAAATAAGGGTCTCATCTATTTTTACCAACATGTCGCATACTTCAAGAATCTCCAACTGGAATTCCCAAATTATGCTCCGTATGTCTAAAAATAGACATAGTCTAAAAATAGATTTTTCGACAAAAAATCACATGTGTGGTCCCCACCTAGTTTAGGTGATCACTTTCCAACTAGGATCAGGAAAGATGTTTCAGGAGGCCTCCTTCACTGTTTCTTGTTGCCATTTTCAACACTCCCTCTCAACAAGAAAGGACTGTCATTGCATGCGACATGCAACTCCATGCATTCGCCTTGCAACCTTCACAAGCGCCATGCAACTCCATGCATGCGACATGCAACTCCATGCATTCGCCATGCACCCTTTGCATGCGCCATGAAAACTCATGCATGCACCATGCAACTCCATGCATGTGCCATGCACCCTTTGCAAGCGCCATGCAACTCCATGCATCTGCTCTGCAACTCCTCTGAAACTAAATAGGCTCCAAACAACTCAATCAGTCTTGATGCATCTAGCATCTATCATCAAAATCTTCGACTTCTGCTTGGCCAACTGCACATGTCATCAGGAACCACTGCGCTGTTGAACTCTTGCACCCATGCACTCTTGCACTTGCTGTCAACTCTGATCCGCGCTCCAGTATCCGACACTGTCACTTTGATCTGCCTGCATCACTCCAACTGATCTTGCTACTGCCATGCTGTGGGCACCTCGTAGCCAAGTTCAATCCATGAGATCCACACCATCTCATGAATCTGCCCAGAAATCTCCTCTTGGGATCAATCATGCATGTCACCCCACCTCATACCTGGTGGTATAGCTGCATGCACTCCCTCTGCCCGTCTGGCACGAAATTTCCTTGCATGAGTGGTCTCTTCCATTCCATGATCCTCTTGTGGCTGCTCCACATCCCGAGGTTCACTTTCACCTGCATGAAAAACCCGCTCCCTCTCAAGCATCAATTGCATGTCTTTCTCGCCTGCATGCAACACTTGCTCCCTCTCAAGCTTCAGTTGCATGTCTTCCTCCCGCTTCCCAACAGTAGGAAGCTCCGTAGACATCCCATCTACTTCAAGTCTGTAGAGATTCTTTGCTCGAATCCCAACCTTCTTGACTTGTCCCGTTGCCTTGTGCCGAAGAAAAACTTTTCCTTCTCTAAAGACAACTTCATACCCTTTATCCTCTAACATTGCAACTGAGATCAAATTCTTTGTTAGACCTGGTACATGCAATACATCTTGTAAAAGAATGAGTTTACCTGACTACCTCTGAAAGGTTATGGTACCAATGCCGGTCGCATTGTATCGTCCACCGTCGCCCAACTCAACATGCATCTGGAGACCTTTCTCCACCAAGTCACTGAAAATATTTGCATCTCCTGTCATGTGAAAGGAAGCGCCACTATCAATATACCACCCGATCCCAATGCACTAGACAACATGCATGCGATCAATGAGAAGTCCAGCTCAAATTGCGAGGCAAGAGCCTCACCAGCTGCAGCTCCAGCAGCCTGCTTGTTCTTCTTCTTCTTTGGGCAATTCGTGGCGTAATGTCCATGATCGTGACAGTGAAAACACTTCACTTTGGACATGTCACGCTCTTTACCATCCGCACCGGATTGAGAAGCCTTCTCCTTGCCTTTCCCCTTCCTTGCTTTAGCAGCCCAAGCACAGTCTTCTTCATCAGATACCTTTGATGAAGAACCATCTCTAGTATTTCGCCGGATCTCCTCTTGCACGAGATCAGACCATAATCTTTCCCATCCCGGCAACTTTTCCCGACCATTGACACTATCTTGATATGCATGCCAACTCTTCGGCAAACCAAGAAGCGCCAAACTCACCAGATCCTCATCCACCACCGTCACACCAACACTTCCCAGCTCATCCCGACATTGGGTGAACCTCGTGAGGTACTTCGGCATACTTTCCCCCTTCTCACACTTGATGTTCCTGAGTCTATCTTTGAGCGCCAGCTTCCTCTGATCACTCTTGCTTTGGTACAGATCCGTCAAGGCTTTCCACATCAAATATGGAGAGGCCTTCCCGTGTAAACTGGATACAATGTGATCCTTTACACCCTCCAATAGGATCCTTCGACATTTTGCTTGTTTCTTTTGCCATGCTTCCACAACAGCAGCATCATTAGAAGTAGGCTTTGGAATCTCTTTCTCCACAAATTCCAACAGCCCATGATCATCTAATACAGCCTCCATGCGGTCCTTCCATGCAACATAATTCGAACTGCCTTCCAAGGCATATTCTAGTCGCAACCCGATGAAAGACATTTTCACCGCGGCACCAAGAACACAAATATGCAAACTCGAATTTCACCACCAGCTGATAACTCAATCGCTTCCGATCTACACTTGAGAAAAAATTATTTCCAAATCAGAGATTGACTGCATGGGCTTTTACCAGACCTTTCACTTTCCAAAGAAAGATGAATCCAGAGGCTATCTGGCCCGTATGCAGGCTCTGTCCGAGGAAATAAGTTTGCAATCACCGTAATAGATCTCGACAATTAATATTGCTCCGATACCATGTAGAAATTTGTTGAATAAATCACTTATTCAATCGAGATTAACCTGATCATACATCAATTTCGAATTGCATGCATAACACATAATCTCTTCTACGATTAATTGTCACATGCGGAAAGAATAGAAGCGATAGCACATCAAATCATCACACACATTAACACAGTATGTATGGGGAAAGCTTATAGCTGAAAACCCCCCGCTATAGTATATTATAAATGGAGAGAACATGCAGCAAATACATAGTACAAACTCCTCACAAGTACTCAGTACTATCTCCCAAAGCTACACAAAAACTAGCTTGGTTTTGAACAAGTCACAGGTTCAAAACACATCCACTACTTCTCTGCCTCTATTGCGCAATCAAGGCTGGTCTAAATAGAGATCCAGGTTCGAATCTCACTGGCTTCAACTGCGCAATTTTCATTGGTAATTTCCTCAAGTGTTATGCAAGGACCATACCAATGATCCTCCAAGCTGATAGCTATACTCACCCTTTCCGCTCTACCTCTTTCTTTGGTCTCAGGCTTGTTCAATTGCAGTTAAACGATGTGTTCTTTAGTTGAATAATGAGTTAATAATTAGTGAATTAAATAATATTTAATTCACCCAACTCATCTCTAGTGTAATCGCCAGGTAAACTGATCACAACTAGTTCAACTAGTTAACCGGAACACAATCTCCATTAACTCCTCAATCAACTCCACCAAAACTCTGCCACATGAGTCTAACTGAAGTCTAACATGCAATAGCTCACTTAACTCATAGGAAATTCGAATTTCCTTATGTCAGCTGCATGCCCCACCTCTGGGGGTCAAACTGAAGTGCTCCAAGAGAGTAAACTGCTGTTTATAGTCTAAATATTATTAAGGGTAAATAATATTTGACTTCCATATTTTTAGGAGACACGGTCTAAAAATAGCCTGGGTCCTAAAAATAAGGGTCTCATCTATTTTTACCAACATGTCGCATACTTCAAGAATCTCCAACTGGAATTCCCAAATTATGCTCCGTATGTCTAAAAATAGACATAGTCTAAAAATAGATTTTTTGACAAAAATCACATGTGTGGTCCCCACCTAGTTTAGGTGATCACTTTCCAACTAGGATCAGAAAAGATGTTTCAGGAGGCCTCCTTCACTGTTTCTTGTTGCCATTTTCAACAGAAGGTTTCTAGATTTTTTCACTAACTCCTTGAGCGAAACTCGAGATGTCAGTCAGTTAACTTAGGATTTCCCCCTCAGACTTAATGAAACACATATAACACTTCCCTTTAGGCAAAATAGTGCATTAAACTAGGTAGTAACGCTCTCTACAAGAGACTATGAAGCGTTATATCTCTTTCTAGCTATTTATGGGGTGCGTTGCCTTGGAAAATAGGCTCGTGACTTACGTAATTTCTTCAACCAGAGTGTTCTTCTCCTCTGAGATGATGAGGAGGTCATTTTTCTATATAATATATGCCCCCTAAAGTGTAAGGTTAGAGACAAAGATGATGGCTAAAATACTTTATATTTTGAGAGAGAGAGAGATGAGTTGGAGGACTGTGGAAGACCTCAAACAAGCAACATATGTTAAAAATATCATAAATGACCCTGAGTCGGGCATTCCCATTCTCAGTAGATGTATCAGAGTGATTTCTCAAGGAAGAGATATGACCATAATTTCCACCAATAAGCACAATGTGGAAGTTGTGTCATAATAGGATCAATCTGACGAGTTGTATCCAAAGATAATGTACGCAACTTGGGAGAGGAAACAAAGTTGAGTGATGTAAGCCTCTACCCAAGGTCTTGGTCACCGCTTTCCTAAATTACATATTTCTGCACATGTGAATAAAGGAGTTGTAGTTGAACATGTGAGAAATCGTCTAATTACCAGTCAAGAGTGAAAATTGTTAACAAACGCGATGATGGCCACCGACAAGGATAATGGTATCCAAGATGCACAATAAATTCTAGAGAGAGTGAAATATGGTGTTCATGTCAAACACTCATATAATTATTTAGCTGGGGGCCAATGATGAAAACTCCTAATCAAACACAAGAAAACATGCCACTAATGTCTACAAGTTCCAGGGTACTGATCTATTTCTGCATTGTCTTCCTAGGTAATATGTTTAAGTCAATAGGAAGAGATATGTCAAAGGTAGGTAATAAGGTGTCCTACATCAATTGACATGAAAAATGAAAAGAATTATTTGTTTTGAATATAGTGTAGAGTTATGGTTCAAATAGACGAAGGGAAATTTTTAGAAATATGATAGCTGGGTTGATATAGGATGCAGAGGATAGGTGGATCCCTTGAACAATAGAAGGCACATCATACATACTTTTGGGTAGCTTAGACTGAAGAATACCAAAGAGTGTTAGGATACAAAGATACAGGAACATCAGAGTATGAAGGCTAAACTCATAAGATGTTAGGGTTCAACGAGAAGCTGAAAAAGAGGAAGTATGCGATGAGGAAGTGCCATGTTCAAGGGATTGTTAAGGATATTTTTTCCAAAAGATGCTTTGGAATATAGACAGTGAGTCTCTATTTTATCCAATTTTTCCCCATGTGATTAAGTTTAACAAGTATAGAAAGGTAAACTCGGTAGTATTTTAATTTAGAGTCTGAAATGATTGTAAAGACAACTCCAAGGGCACCTTTTTCATGGTTAATAACCAGGTGCGACAAAGGGTTAATAGTATTCTCGACATAGTTCATTTTCTGTAATTTAGTCCATTGAGTCTGGATAAAGTGATTAACCTATTTTAAATGGATGTATCCCTCATTCTTTTATGAGTACGAGGTGACGAAGTAAACTCTATATTCTTTGTGAAATTTTAATGAATTTGACAAATAAAAATTCGATACTTTTCATGAAATTTTAATGAGTCTAACAAAGAAAAAATTGATATGTCTTTTTCAATTTTTATAGAGCGAGAAAAAGAGGAAAAATAATTTCTTAATCTCTTCTTCCTGGGATTTTAGCGAGCCATAAGAAGGAAACTCGAGGATTTCTTTGGTTTAAGAGATAGAAAAGGTCCCAAAAAAATTGTGCTCATTCTGGGTCAAAATGGCCAACTCTGCATAAAACACTAGTAAATCATCAAATCATCGGTATCATTAATGGAATAGTGAATAGTTGCATAAAAATATAGCAGAAAGGAAAGAGCTCCAATTTCAGTGACTATAAGAAGGAAAACATTATGACTATAAGAAGGAAAACATGCCTTCATTTTCACTATTTGTAGTTGGTGAAAGTACTCTAGAGTGCAAAAAGGAGTAAATATTCTATGCTAGATTGTAGATGATATGGGAAATCATTTTCGATTCCGTCAGTTCCAGGTAAGAGCTAATACCTTTATCCTTCTTTTCATTGTTTCATTTGTGTTTTTTGCTGGTTTTTTTTGCAATTTCAGGCAAGCCCTAACTATTTTGGTCGGTTAACATGGTCTCCCAGTGCCTGGGCCACATTAAACACCCTACCTATGAGGGAAGGGAGCATTAGTACACTTTGTTGGTGAAATAGGGTCACGTTAGCTGGCTAAACCGAATTTTTTTTTTGATTAGTAGGGTTTTAAGCTAGCTTTTGAACTATGGAAACATTTTTGTGTGCATGGATCAAGCTATTACCATGTGTTTCTAGCATGAAAGAGAGAATGTGAATGAGGAACGACAAATACTAACCGATCCAGCATGTTTGGCAGCATTGTGAAGATGCGCCTTGTTAAAGTATACCGGGTTAGATCTGATGAAGGTGCAGGAAGACCTCTTGAGCTGGATTATCCAACAGTGGGATGAAAACCAAGGTGTGTTCAAGATTGAGGGCCACGAACTCTCAATAGAAAAAGATGAAATATAATTTCTAACTGGGCTATCATGTACAGGACCGAGGCCTGATATGATAGGATTAGGAGTAGATCCTAGGGCCACCATGGGACAGATCCAAGCTCACTGCATAGATAACACTCATTCGATGGGAAAAAAAAATCCTATAGTCTGCATAGCATCTAGACCACTGAGGTCAATTTCATGGATGATTGTGCAATTGGTAGGTGTCAAAATTCAGCATGTGGCAACGAAGGATCTGTTTCTATTAGAATTAGAAAATTTTCAACAATAATTATTTGACTGGTGTGAGGGTGTTGTCCGCCAAGTAAAAGTAGAGTTAACAACGTGTAAGTCCTGGGCCCAAAGAGAGTTTGGGTATGGAACCTTGATCATGCCATTTATGCTAGAGAGAGTGCTCGTGATGAGGCCTCAAATGAGCATGGGCATAGTTAGTCCTAGGGAGCCTAGACAGGGTCAATGGGCTGCTTTGATGCCTCGGACTGGGGAAGGACCTGTTATCACAAAATTAGATCTGATAGGCTGCTTGATCAGACAATCTCATGTAACTATTTCAAACTTAATCTTTTGACTGAGGCTTAGCCTCCTTAGCCTGAGAGGGCTCTCTCAAAAAGGTTAATGATATGGATAAAAATATATATGGCTAACTCTATTTAGGAAATAAACTGATAAATGATAGATGTATGTTGAGAATCACATCAACATGTATACATTGGGCTTATGGAGTCAAATCAATTCAGTAATTTAGTAAATATACTTAACATGGAAGTCAAGGAATATCAGGGTTTTTAGTTATAAGGCACACACATGAAACATGTAAAAACACAACCAATTCACTTATACAGGAAGTCAGAGCATCTAATAGATGATTTCTGAGTAATATAGATGAACACCACTGCAAATAAGATATATAAGAGACACAAATAGAATAGGAAAACACTAAAAACCCCTTAAGAATCTCAAGTTGGTCAAGTAGAATATCTCTGTATTAGTTGAAACAGTCAATTCACAAAAATTTCAGTCTTTTGCCAAAAATTTCCAATCCTTGACAAATTCAACCCAATGGCCTTTAATAGACCTCTTACATCATCAGATGATCTACCTCTAGGCTAGATACATCGAATTTCTGTCCACTGACACCTTGCATAACCATAAAACATGGAATTTATTACAAAAAGACACCTATCATACTTAACAGTCCTATTTCAAAAAGGACTCAAACTCATTATCACTAACTATAATAACCTTATCTATTTGAAATTAAATTATTGAGAAGTGTATCATCACATGGTCAAATTTGGATGATGATATTAAGTTCTTCATGACCACATTGCTAACCTCCACAAAAGCGGGAAACCGCACCCTGTTTTTTAGGCATAGGATATCTTTCCTTCTTTGAGCATTCTGGCCATCATTTAATATTCATTTCATGGTCCTTGGCTCTTGAATATTAGCTTCACATGTCCCATCAATCTTACTTAGCCTCCAGCTATCTAAAACCGCTTCAAAAACTGTTCAAAATCCTGTAATATGTTGTGCTACGAAAACACAACAATTTCGTAGCACTTTCTGTAGCGATGCAATTCTAAGCCTTTATTCTCCAAAAAATCGACTCCTTTATCTTGCATTGTCTTAATTACCTTTCAACACACCCTTCATAGCAATTTCAGCTCTTAACCCATCTTTTAACACCTTGAAATATGACCAAAAGACACAAAAAAACAGCTACAGCAGTTTCGTAGCACTTTTCTACTTTTTTACACTAAATGCGCTACGAAACTACTGAGTATGCAGATTTTCATAAATTTTCCAAGTGAAAACTGTAGTTTTGCCCAAAAACTCAAAATATAACTGTCTTCAATTTTTGCAAACCATACAAACTATAAACCACTTCATTTTAGTTTCCTTGAGGCATTCCTTCTTCATTTACACTTGTTTGACCTATTGGTTCTTCTATGATTGTAATTTTAATTCCTTTGTTCTTTAACTCATCATGAATTAACTCCAGCTTCTCTTGTAAATCCTTCACCTGGTCTTTAAGTCTTCTGTTAGTAGCTCTCAGATGGGTGTTTATTATTCTGACAAACTTAGCTTCTTTTATTTCTGGAACTGTCCACTTGAAAGGTTGCTCTATATTTTCTAAAGTTTCAGGAACAAAATCAACTTGTCCTTCCCACATTGCCTTCATCCTTTTAAACTGCACTTTCTTGGCACTGTATTTTCTAGCTCTCCTTTTCATGACTACAATTTCTTGGTTTTCCAACTTTAACTTTTCCTCAAGGCGCTGAAATTCTGTTTTCTCTGTCACTTTCTCTTTTCCCATTTTTAATTTGTTGATTGTATGCTTCACTGTGGGTGATGAGAGATCAATAATATCTTTAGGTGATTTAGCTATCTTAGTGGGATTTTGAACTTCACTGCTGCCTTCCATTAATTTCTTAGCATGCCTTGTCATAGGCTTTCTTGCTTGAAAAATGTAACCTGCATCTTCCCCCTCAAAATCTAATCTCTCTTCCGACTTGACCTTTTTCAACTTCTGCTCATCTTCTCTTATGAATTCAGCTTGTACAATAGGTTTTTCTTCTATGTTAATGGCATGAAGAATATCCTCTAGACTCCCCTTTGTTATAGAGCTGTCTTCTGTAGCCACTGTCTTTCCTTTCAAAACCACTTCTTGACTTCTAGATATTCTTTTGGCCCCCTATTTGCTGACAACTTGTTTCTGTTTTGCATCTTTGACAACCTTTGATTTATGTTTTGCAGGTGGGAGAGTTGGTGCATCAAGCATCTGTATTTTCTCTACCCTTTTCTCAATTTACTTTCTTGGTTTTAGTCTTGCAGGTTCTTTTGGTTTTGCAACCCTAGGTTGACTTGGTTCTGCTGGTGGTGGTGATGAAACTCCTTTAGCTTTAGGGTTTCTTGCAGGAGTTAGGGTTTCCAACTCAAAACCATTTATAAACAAGAATGATGACCAATCTCTACCTATCTTCCGAATTTCATTTAAAATTAATAATTTCATTAAGCCATGATGAAATAATGATGTTTCACACCCCTCAGACTTTTCTTGCACCTTATTAGCAATCTTTGCAAGACTTCTATGCGGATAAAAAGGTAAATCAAGTGAAATCTTACCAGTGAAGTGTAGAAGCAATTTGAAATGATATGAATAAAACTTGTGATATCTGCCTTCACAAGTAAAATATTTCTGAATGTTGAGCAACAATTTTGAGTAATTATCTTTGATGCAGCTTCTAGGGATAGCATCGTTAAGATCCATGTCGGTGTGCTCGGGCTTCATGAAATCTTTACCCTGATCCATATCAAATTTGAACCCTTTGAACCAGGTTTCTTGACCTGTAACGGCAACAATGACTTCTGGTGTGAGAGACACACTTAGCATCCTGACTTTAGTGTTTGTTCCATTGAAATTCATAACAAATTACTTGGATACCTGTGTGTGACAGCCCTGCAACTTCTCAAAAAACCGTAGACAACTTGATCTTTTGAATGCTTCCATCACTGCTAGGTCTTCAGTTATTTCCTTCATATCTTCAGGTTCATGCCTTAAGCACTATCCTCCTTTGTGTATTTTTCTTTCTTCTACCATATTCTTCAGAGAAACTCTCAGCCTCACTTGAAAATTTCTTTCAGACTCGCTTGATATGGATGTATCAGCCTCGCTTGAATAAATGTAATAGTAGCCTTGCTTGAAATGGATATAATGAACCTTTGTAAGAACCATCCATAGGTTTGGCTTGACACTCAGAGCTCAAACATTACAAATTAAAGGAAAAAAGAATGAGGGTGGCTAATTAGGAAAGAATTTGAAATTCAAATGTCCTTTCATAACTGAAAATGATGACTCTCTTATACCTAAACTAACCATGATGACTACAAACATGGGTGTGTACTTTGATTCCATCCTTACATGACTCGACATGCCACTATCCTACCCTTTCCCAACGATTTCTGACATTTGACAACACAATTGACAAGACAGTTACAAAACCACACTTTCGTAGCGCCTGTAGTGTAATTTTTGCTATTTGCGCTATGAAACTATCAGCGCTTTCGTAGCACAAAGTGACTTTTTTCAATGGGTGGCACTACGAGACTGTGGTTTCTTGGCTAATTGGGCAGTTTTGATGCAAAAAATTTGGGAAATGAAATGAATCCTAAAATGATGAAAGACTTGACATGAAAGACCTTCAAAATGAGTTTATTTAAACACTAGGGTAGGCTCAAACTTAAAAAATTTAATACTTCCCTTGGTCAAACTCAAGAAATGACTCCTAAGACCCTATTTTGACCCATGATCATAAGTAATCTTGTCATAATGATGTTTTGAAAATTTTTAAGTGATAACAGGACCGATTAGGCATTTCTTTGATGATGCTTTCTTTGAGTGGATCCATGTCCAGATTATGATCATTGAATATTATCTCTATGTAGGGATGAACTTCATAGGGGATATAGAGATGATTTTACCATCCGAAACTCAGTGGGGGTCAATAGGTAAAATGAAACATAAAAGTAAAAGAGTATTTTTTGATTTTTGAATGTTTATGTAATTTTTTTGGTTATGGGTGAAATTTTTTTTGACATGAAGCATTTTCTTGACATAGATGTGGAACCTGCTCGACCTTCTGGAGCCCCTTGCCAAGCTAGGTGAGGTGATTAGCTACCTGGGGCTAGAGCAGCAGTAGAGGCCGCGACAGTCACTAAAGAGGGGGATGACACACAGATGTTGCAAGAGGTTTCTAGAAACCTCGATGGTTTGAGTATGGGTGTGTGGCCTCTTCCCATGAGGGAGATACCTAAACATTTTTAGCGGCACACAGTGGGTGTTCCAGAGTGGTTTTTGGTGCCTATGAGGAGGTTATCCAAAGAAGTAATGTGTTATCATGAGCAGCATGCTCAACAGGAGTAGATATAGGCTAGCAAATGTCATAGTGAGGCTTCAAAGAGCCATTTTTTGTATAAAACACCTAAGTTTTGGAGAGTTTTTTATGTAAAAAAACTGGACATAATCTATATATATACAGATATATTTTGGTGATTAAATGATTTATTTTTTTATGTAAATTTTATGATGAAAAAAACGTACACTCATGCATGAATCTTTTATAATGAATTTGACAGATGCCAATCTAATACATAGTTTTCTAATGAATTAGATAATTCGTTGGATTATCTAGGAATGTGTTCATAAGTAAGAAACTTGAATTGATGTTCTAGAAGCTGCACCCTTAAAAAATACGTAATAAAACATGATTGCAGATGTGATAATGATTGGTCAAGTGCATAACAACCAACTGAGAATCTAACTTGACTACCATATTGGAGATGTCGCGAGATGCAGCTTTAGTGAGGAGTTCAATACCAAACATGTAGTAAGCAATAATATTGGTGGCATAGCCAAGGAAGACTCCCCCAGAAGTAAGTAGTTTTGACTCAGGTGTGTAGAGGACCCAAGAAGCCGATGCAATGTGTTTTGTTTGATGACTGGCACCATCCGCGTATCCAACATATGGTAAGGGTGATGATGACATATATGCAAAAGAGATGTGTATGAGAGAAAATTACTCATAAAAATGCCAAAATAATCTAGACACACTAAAAAATACAAAACTCAAAATACATAAAATTAGACAGCAGATGCCTAGTAGAGAAGTAGGAGAAATATGTTTTTAGATAAAACCCGTTGCAGGGCTCAGTGAGTGGGAATCCATTATATTCCTTAAGTTCATAGGCTCCTTTAGAAAGAAACTTGGTAACGACATACGGGCTGATCCATAATGGTCGAAGCGTTCTTGCCCCCAAGAGGTTATGTTTCTGATTATAGAGTAAGACAAGATTTCCCTCTTAGAAAGAATGAGGCTTGAAAACTTTATCATACTAAGGTTTGAATCAGCGCTTGTGTGCTTCGAGGACCAGTGCAACATCTCGATGAGTCTCATATAACTGATTGAGTGCGAGAAAGTGCCCTTCTTTGGTGGTAGTGCTAGGTAGGAGTTCAAAAACTAATTTAAGGAAAAGTATCTGACACTCGATTGGGAGAACTGCTTCCAAGACATATGCAAGTTGGAATGGCGTGAAGCCTGTAGTAGTTTTTAATGACGTTCGGTATGCCCATAACTTGTAGTATAACATTCAATTCCATCAGGTTTTATGATTATCGATTAACCGACGAATCATGGTCTTGAGTATTCCATTAACGACTTTAACTTGATTGTTTTCTTGTGGATAGTAGGATGAATAGTGATCTTGCTGAAAACCAAGCAAAAATAAAAGTGAGAACCATGGTCTTTAATGATCGTACGGGGTACACAGAATTGATAGATGACCTGATTGAATAGGAAGAGGGTGGTGGTTTCTCCATCAGCTCGAAAGGTGGGAATGGCTTCATCCCATTTCGTGAAGTAGTTGACAACAACCACAATGTAGTTGTGTCCATCAAATGAAGTGGGATTTCATGTGATGAAGTCTATGCCCCATTTAGCGAAGGGACCGATGGAAATAACCAGATGAAGAGGGGCAGAGTGCGCACACATTTTTTTGGTATAGATTCGACACAGATGGCACTTATAGACCACTGTAACACAATATTTAACAAAAGTGGGCTATTAGTATCCTGCGAGCAAGATTTTTTGGGCAATAGCTATGCCCGAAAGATGACCTCCACATGTCCCAATGTGGCAGTGATTTAAAATGTGTTCTACCTCGGTAAGAGTTATACAACATCGAAGAACTAAATAATTACCATGATGATATAGAGTATTGTTAAGCACTAGGTAGTGTCTAGATTGGTGGCGGATGGGACGACGGTCATCTAATGCTAGATATGGGTGAAACCGTTGTGTTTGGAGGTATACAAGAATGTATCCATTCCAAGGATAATTAAATTCAACTAGATAGATGAATTCATTAGCCATTGGATCATGAGCTACTTCATCTAGGTTGACTCTGTGAAGACCTGACAATAATTCAGTGAAGACTAGGGATTTATTGGCCTTGGAAGCAAAGAAAAACAAGTTGAATTGTTGGAGGATTACAATACATTTGGAATATTTTCCTCCAATAACTTGATGAGACAGGATGTGTCTCATAGGATTCTCCAAGGAAATCAAAATAGTATGTCATAGTAGTATGTAATGTCGGAGGAAGTTGACGACAAAGACAACTACCAAGGATAGCTTCTTCACTTGTGAATATTGTAATTAAGGGCCCACGAGTCCTTTCAAGAGATAATAAACCACATGATCACTAGCGTCACTATGTGTTTGAACCAAAACCATTCCAAGAGAGGGTGGTGAGGCTTCTAGATAAAGGAGAAAATCACGCGAATAGTTAGGGGTGCTAAGTAGTGGGGCAAAGGAAAGAGCCAATTTCAAGGTTTCAAATGATAGTTGAGCTTAATCATCCCACAAGTAAGGTACCCCTTTCTTGAGTAGGCACATGAAGCCTTTCATCAATTTGGCATAGTTCACGATGAAGCGATGTAAGAATTTTTCCTTCCCTAGCAAACATTGGAGTTGTAATATGGATTGTGGTGCGGGAAATTGAATAATCACCTTTACCTTATCACGATCAACCCTAATCCAATGCTTATAGACAATGAACACAAGTATACATCCATAATCGACAAAAAATACACATTTAGGTGGATTCATACGGATGTTGTAGAACCTACACCTATTAAATATTGCTCGAAGATGAGTGAGGTGTTGGGCTCATTTCATGGAATGAGAGGGGAGAGCATATAAGTAATCTTGAACTATATGTCTGATATCATGAAATGCATAGTCCATGGCCCTTTGAAATGTGGCTCCTGCATTCTTGAGACCAAATGTGAGTTTTCGATATGAAAATGTGCCCAAGGACAGATGAAGGTGATTTTGTGTTGGTCATCCTGCTTAATAGCCATTTGCTTGTATCCTGAGAATCCATCCATAAAGGAAAAATATTCACAATCAGCGCAATCATTGATTATTTTATTAATGAACAAATTTGGATATTTTTCTTTTGGACAGTCGGTGTTTAGATCGCGGTAATCGACATAGATCCAAATGATACCTTGTTTCTTATCTATAGTAACTAGATTAGATACCCATTTAGTTAAAGGAACGAGATAGATGAAACCATCACGTAAAATTTTTTCGACTTATGTCTTGATGGCAGTAGCTTTGCGAGGGTAGACAGGTCAGAGTCTTTGCTGAACAAGCTTGGAATTTTCATATGTCTTGATCTCATGCTCGACTATAGAATGGTCTATGCCGGGCATTCTCATAAGACCAAGGAAAAACATCGCAGAATTCCTTAAAAATGGAAGTGAAGCATCCAATTTCCTCAGGACTACATTCTGCTCCAATTTGAATGTTTTCCACGATACCTATTTTGACCAAGATGTTTATGAGCATAGTCTTCAAAAAATTGGCCAAGTTTCCTTCCACATCGATAGTTTGGATAATCGTGTAAGTGGACAGAACACTCTCAGATGGGTCAAAAGGAAATATTTGTATAGATTACATGTACAAATCATATATCTAATCATGATGATGAAAATCATCCCACGGTCTCTCTTCTACAGACATTATCTCTCAAATAGCTTCATCCGTAGGTAGGAATTCATCGAGGAGATAATTATAAGGAGTTGTGATGGGGGAGAAGATGGTACCATCGGTTGAAACAAAAGAAGTAGAGGGATCATATGTAGATTGGATGGCTTGATAGACCAACTCATCTGATGAAAGCAGTATCTTGTCTCCATAGGAATCAATATCTGAAGGTGCTGGGAGGATCCAGGGATCGGTATGGCCATAAGAAAGGATGTATATCATTGAAACCATTTGTGGAACCATAGGTGGCGAGAGAGTAAATAAAACCAAGAGGGAGGATCCCTTCAGAAGCCTTGGTACCAACACTGATATAGGAGTCAGGAATTCCTCCTACTAGGGGTGCTGGATAACGGGGAATAATCCGAGGTGTAGAAGGATAATTGATCCATTGTAACTATTTTCCCATCCAGCGGAAAGAGGACAGGTCAAAAGACCGAAAATACAATGGAAGTCATGGCGTAAGACCAACTGTGGCCCAACAGGAGATTATAGTCAAGATGACGATCTATAAATTTAATTTCCACTGTTATCATTTTCTCACTAAGAGTAATAGGGTAGCTATCAAGGTACCCTTTTGGGAGGAAGGTGTGGTCATCGAAGGATTTAAGGGAATTCAATGTTAGAGGCAGCGTAGGAGAACCAAGTGAAATCCAACATGAATTTGACATTATGCAGGTCGAAGCACCTTCACCAATGATAGTTCAATGGATAGGTCTTCCCTCCGACACAACTTGCACTTGAAAGGTGATTTGATGAGAAAGGATAGGTTTTAATTTTTCGATGTAAATATATCTAGCATAGAATCCTAAGAGTAAATTCCACTGATCTCCAAAAGAAAATATTTTCTTTTCTCTAGACAGGTTTGTAACACTTCGAGAGCAGACATAGTTGATGGGGCTTACGCCAAATCTTATACAATGTTGTATTTCTAGGCAGCACGTGAAAAATTATTATGTTTCATGCGATGAAAGGTCTGTTTGGGGGGGGAAATGAAAAGGTCAGTAGGAGGACTTCCAATATGAAGATCATTATGTAGCAGTAGATTTTAACTCGAGGCAGTGTTTTGAGCATCAGTGACAAGAACTCCATAGTTTTTGGCTCACATTTGAAGGTAAATTATTTCCAAGCCGTAAACAACCTACAACCCTTCACTAGAAGGAGGTGGGGGGGTGGGGGGGGGAACCATTGCCCCCTTGTGGGGGTTATTGTGGATTTGCAATAAGATGTTGTCACTACTTAGTAGGGAAAGGTTTGTGTAAGACAACATGTGTCCTTCCAGTGTCCTTTTGTGAAAGAAAGATCGTGCATTCCTGAAAGCGAGGACATTTATATGTCATGTGGTCCTCCACACAGATATTGCAAGGGAGCTTGATAGCTTTCTCTTTCTCTTTTTCATATTTGGTAGCAACTCTCTGATTGGGATTATTCTACATAATAGGCTGCTAATCCTCAGAAGGAGAGGTATGTTTCTTATTCTTCTTGTTCTTACCACTACGTTTTTGTGTAGATTGCATAGAGTTTACCGCAGTGGTTGAAGAGAAGCCAATTGGGTATTAGAGGTGGAATTGGTAGCTAAATATAACTAGGAAAATTTGCTGCTGATTTTTTTTACAACAGACCCAGAGGTTGCGCCAACGAGACTGTCGGCATGTGCTCCAGGTTTTTGAGTAGTGGGATCATTGGAGTTTTGAGGGGCATGGGGGAGAAGATCCTATAGTGTGCCAGATTATGAATATATTAAGTTCAGATGTTGGGCACAACGGATGGATTGGTCTTTAGTGATCGCACTAGCTAAGGAAACATCCATAACAATGGGAGGGAGTAGCAACTTTCAGAAACAATCTGCTAACAGGTGACCTGGAATTGGGGCCTTGGCAAGCCTCCTCCTACGTCTCCATTCATGAATGTTGTCAGAGATGTGGGTGGTGGTTTCTTGGCATAAGGTGGTAAGAATTTCCATTTTTTTCTCGTGGCGGATAGGGAGCTAGAATTTTTTCAGAAATTCAATTCCTATGACTCCAAATATATTAACTGATGCACATGGTAACTCGATGTACCACTTGGAAGTATTGCCTATGAGGGTGCAGGTGAAGAGTCTGAGCCGGATGCTGTCATCCACCATGGAATTTGATACAGACCATATATGATAGGTGGTGAAGTGCGTGGCCAGGTCATCCCCTTGTTTCCCTTCAAACTTGGGGATATCTGTAGGTACCTTACGTGGTATAGGAGACCAATGTGGGTTATGGTCGATGGGATAATTTGTCAATTTATACAGATTAGGGATATCTAAAGTTTCCAAAAATGGAAATGGTGTGGGTGCCCTAGAATCTTACCAAGGAGGTGTTGGATGACTAGTAGGACCTAAGGGTACTCCTAGCACATCATTTCCAGTAGGATACAGGAGACTCATTGGGTAATAATTCCCTTGTAGTGGTGGTGTAGGGATATATGGTGGTTGTCTGTCTAGGATGTTAGGTTGGGGTACAAAAGGCATGTTTCCCCCAGTATAATAAGTGCTCCCTTGACCCAATTGAGTTTGGGGAGGGTGTTCCCAAATGGATGCAACAATATTCAGATGTGGGATGTTGTTGGCCACATAATTAAAAATTGGAGTTTGACCTACACAAAGGTATTGACCATTAGAAGGATGCAAATAAATTAGTGATGGTCCTAGTTTTCCTATAGATAAAAGGGGTACAAAGGTGCCCCTTGGTATATATGTGTTGGAAACATTTCCCCATATCATCTGGGCTTGGGGTTCGAACTCAACAAATGATTCCAACCGAAAGGGTTACTGAAATGAGCCGTGCTACAAGTGCTATGAGAAACAATATCCGAAGCTCCGGGAGCATACATGAAAGGAGTGGTGGCCGATATGTACTGGACTCAAATCACATGTGGTGTAACAAAGTTTCTAAGACCAAGCATATTCTGGCTAGTATGGTGACATAATAGTTTCGTAGAACTACCAACAGGTGGGGGGAGGGTGGGTGGAGAAAATTTGTCCACAAAGGCCCACGACCCACTAGTTGTCATTGGTATATTGGATGTTGGTAAAGATGAAGACAAAACAGGTAATGGTGCTACCTGAATCAACACCAAACCAAGCAGATTAGTGAGAGGAGTATGATAAGGAGGTGCAACTCCTTTAACCAAAAAATCCTTAGGCAATAATATAATGTCTTGGGAAGTGGTATGAAAAGTAGGGTTCGACAGTGAAGATTGTTCCTTTGAAGAGGAAGAATCTAGATCACGAAGGCTTGAAAAATACTCTAAGGTCAGTGGAGGAAGACCTCTTTTTCACCTTGACGGATGACGAAGGCCGAAGGTAGCCACCATGACCGATAAATTTTATCAAAGTTTTAAAGTGATATTTTTATAGTCTCAGTGATAATAAAAAAATCACCTAAAAAATAAAAAATAAAAAACTCTAAAATTTAATCAACAAGCATCCAATGGATATGAATTTGTCTAAGAAACACCATTCATTGGAGCTGAAACCCAACATCACAATGGAAAATAGAGAGAGTTGATCGTAAGTACAGTTACGAGTACTCTTGAGCTTTTCCTGAACCTTACATAATGGGGCCGAGTACTTTCACGAGGATGAGTGCCCTCCAAAAATCTAAAGATAGAGTAGGTTTGTTTATTTCAGGTACCAAGGCATCCTACCCCAGTCACCTTGTGTTCATCCCTAAATAGTCAGGCCACTAAGGATACCTAAAATCACATACACTACCAGGGGGGTCAGGGTCGTGGAAAGTACGTTGTATGGGAAGAACACATGGATCCACGATCAAGTTTTGACATCCCTGAGGGGAGCCCCAATATACAAAATACCCACTGGAAATGTGATTGAGGGTAGGCTACCTTCTCATACACTCCAATGTTGTCTCACATTTAACTCCTTTGTGAGGGGAGAAGTACCGATTAGTATGAGTGTAGTGGGATTTTCACTCTTTAATGACACTAGTTTTCGATTTTGTGATCTTGGGCAGTTTTCTCACTACTGCCTAACCTAAGATCCTAGCTTGAACTAGTATTTGTGTAATCTAAAAAAGAGTTTTTGATCGATTTTATTAAGTGCTTTATTTTTAGTGTACTTGTGTTAAATTATTCAGAGGGGGAGTGGACGTATTAAATTTGATGTGACTTTGACACAAACCATGTAGAAAATGATTTTAAATTTCATTCAATGAAAGAGATTTTGTATAAGGAAAAAATCATTTATACATCCATGCAACAAAACACATCCAACATGCAGTTCAACCTATAAAATTAAGATCTAGATACTCAATGCTCTCTAACAACTAACTCACCCGATATAGATGTAGAATAAAATAAAATATATCAAAAATCTAAAAATTGATTTTTTTTTTCTCTTTTCACAAAGAAAATTCATTTAAGCTACCCTATAAAAAAAAAGAAAATAATATTATGCAAACAAGAAACCAAGCACAATGTTTCATTTGCAGGAACTAGGAATAGATAGTAAGCCACCTATCAGTCTAGGAATTCACAGTAGAGGGTGAATGTCAAGATTTTGGCTACATAACGCTTCTCAGCAGAGCAAACAGGGCATTAGTAGCTGAACTAAGGCTTTGGAAACAAGCCTAGGGAGAGTTATAACACTTTGGAGTGCACAAACAGGGTGTGTTATAGAGGTGAAGGCTACAAAACAGAGTCATTCAAGGAATGATCTGAAAGTGTGAACAACAGAGATGGTTGTGAAACACACAGAGTTGTCAGAAAGGGGTGTGAGAAGAATGGGAAGTCATAGAAGGAGAGGTCTAGAGGTTTGAAATAAAATCCAAGAACTAAGCAGTAGTCCCAAGTGGAGTTTCCAATTCTACTTAGGGGTAAATAACATAGGTGTTATCCGATGTAAATTCCCTCTCGGGTCTTCACGGGACCCAAGGCAGAATTTCAGATTAACTGCAACAATTACATAGAAAACATATACATGTTCATGCTAACTATTGATTGACAAAGTATATGGGGGAAGAGTTACCTCAAAGTGTTGTGCAGTCATGCTGGAGATCCCAATGTAGTGAGGTGGAAGACCACCACACCAACTCCAAGGTAAGATCCTACAAGAAAACAAGAGAAGAGAATAATCATCACAGTATATCAAACTTAAAAATAAAAAATAACATATAACTGAACATAAATAAATATGAATCTAATCCACTTATTACATGTGTCCTAAAGAAAATCAACAGATTAATGCAACATCCAAACAACCAAGTGGACAAAATAGAGGCAATTCTATATTATAAATGCATGAAGGAGGATTACAACCATATCGTCTTGATCAAGCCTCCCTCAGCCCTTCATCTCCAAGCTCTCTCTCTTCAACTATTTGGTATGAAAATTCTTGAGAAAATAACTCTTAATGAATAATGAAACACTATAAACTCACACCAATGACAAATTCTTCATCAATCCTTCGACCTCTGCCACTATGCCCAAGCATCCAATTTATAGGAGTGGGAAGGATTTTCCTTGCCATTTCCTCCATTAGTTTGAATATGGTAAAAGCCAAGATGTTTCCTTGATTTATTTCTTTTTCCTTCTTTGAATGACTTAGATAGGTTTGGCAACATCCATCATGGAGACTGATATGCAAGTTTCCAACTTTTTGCACTGACTCCTTGAGAAAAATTTGGGATGTCAGTGAGATAACTTAGGATTTTCCCCTCAAACTTCATGAAACATGGATAACACTTCCCTTTAGGTAAAAAAATGTGTTAACCTAGGCACTAACACTCTCTACAAGAGGCTAGGCAACATTATAACTCTTTCTGGTTGTCTCTAGGGTGCTTACCCTGGAAAATAGGCCCGTGACTTAGGTCATTTATTCAACCAAAGTGTTCTTCTCCTTTGAGATGACGAGGAGGTCATTTTTCTGTATAACACTCATCCACATTCCTAGGAGCTACCCATGCCATGATAGCTCTGATCGTTTCGCGATCCACTACTATACCTTCCTTGGAAACAACATGTCCCAAGTAATGAAATTTTGTTTGAAAGAAACTGCATTTACTAATCTTGGCATACAAATGGTTCTCTCCCAATAATTTTAACATTGTTTCTAGGTGTTCTGCATGTTCTTCATCATTATTAGAATATATAATTATGTCATCGAATACTATCACAAACTTATCCAGATAAGGACGCAACACATTATTCATCAAACACATGAAAGTAGTTGGAGCATTATTAAGACCAAACAAGACTACTTTAAACTCATAATGCTCATTTCTGGTATGAAATGAAATCTTATAGAAGTCCTCTTCTTTGATGCATACCTGATGATATCTTGATCTCAAGTCAATCTTTGAAAACACTGCTTCTCCCTTCAACTGATCAAACAAGTCATCAATTTGTAGCAAATGGTACTTTTTATTGATCATCACCTTGTTCAACTACCTGTAATCAATACACAAACTGAGAGTACCATCCTTCTTCTTCACAAATAATATTTGTGCACCCCAAGGTGACACACATGGCCTATCCCTTATCAAGCATTTCCTTAAGATACAATTTCAATTCCACTAATTCTAGAGTGGTCATCTTGTACGGTGCCTTAGATGTTGGATCTACTCCTGACATCAACTCAATATAAAATTCCACTTCCCTATGAGGTGGTAACTCTAAAATACCTGATGGAAACACATCCTGAAATTACTGCAAAACCGGATACCTCTTCAAGACTTCAACATCTTCAACATCCTTTCATTTCTCACTGGAAATAATAAAATAAACTATCAAACGGGAATTGTAAAATCAAAATGAGAACTCTAGCCAAAAAAACCCAGAAAACATGAAAAAGAAACCCAAAAATGAAAAGTTTTGATGTTGAAATAACATTTTTTTTTATTTTAGGGTACATTTCCAACATTTTTTAAAAATAGCAGTAAAAGCCAATAAAAGCCATTTTGTTAATGCAAAAAACACCCTAAAAATGAAAAGTGTTGATGCTCGAATAATGTCTTTTTTTCTCGGGATATATTTTCAACATATTTTAGCAAAAGTGTTATGGATAAAATATTGTGACCTCAGAAAACCGTAAAATTTCAACGATTTCCAGGAAAGGCATTAAAGGTAAAATATCACGTCTCTGGAAACCCTTAAAATTTCAACATTTTCAACCATTGTGTTAAAGATAAAATACTTATAAATATTTTCAACCATAGCATTAGAGATAAAATATCATGAGTCAAAACAACTTAATACTTTAACAAATTTTCAACCATGGACTTAATACCGAAGATCACGACTAGAAAAAACCTTAAGTTTTCAACATATTTCAACCATGATATTATGGAAAAATTACATGACTAAAAAAACATTAAAAATGAACACCTGAATGAAAAAGTCATTATACGAAGAGTAGGCGAAAGTCATTTAAGACAACTTGACACATTACAACAAAAATTTAAAAATAAACCATCAAATTGCCATAGAGTGTGGGCAAACTTGACCCATTACAATAAAAACTTAAAAATCAACCATAAAATTGACACATTGTGGGGGCGGATTTGATCCATTATAATGAAAACTTTAAAATCAACTATCAAATTGACACATAATAGGGCTAGGTTACTAGTCATGATCGACATGTACCTTGCAGGGAAAAAAAAAAAAGGAAAAGAAATAAAAGAAATAAAACAAACAAACAAATAAATAAATACATAAATAAATAAAAATGAAAAATACAAACCAAAATAAAAATTAAAACATTAAAAAAAATTAAAACTAATAAAAACACAAAAAAATTTAAGAAATAATAACAAGTAAATAAAAATTTATGAAAGAATTGATAAATAACTAAAAAATACAAAACCATACATAAATTAAAAAAATAAAATAAAACAAATTAAAAAAAATAAAACTAAAAATTAAAAAAATTAAAATTGAAACATTAAATAATAATAATAATAATAATAGCAAAAAAAAAAAGCATAAAAAATAATAAAAAGCAAAAAAAACAAAAAACAAGCATAAGATATTAAAAAAAATTACTCATATACAGAAACAGAAAAAGAAAAAAAAAAACATACATAAGAAAATAATTAAAAAAAAAAACAAAATACAAAAAAATCCTACTAAAAATACATAATTTTAAATAATAATAATAATAAAATCCAGTCCTTGGAGTCTTGGATAAATGGTCATTGGTCGCTTTGTTAAGACACTCCTTGATGTGAAGTCACTCGTTTAATTCCCTGCCTTGATCGGGTTGATATATTGGACATGATGAAGATGTAGTCTTTCTAAGCTTAATATATATATATATATATATATATATATATATATATATATATATATATATATTGAAAAATATAAAATAATAGATTGAAATTTTTTTTAAAAATAATAATAAATAAAAAAAAACGTTCAAATTAAATTAAAAAATATTTTATAATTAAAAAACACATTCAAAAAAATATTTATATTATTAAATATTCAAATAAAAGTATCTTTAAAATACAACTTAAAAATAATTATTTAAAAATTACAGATTATTTAAAAAAAAAAAATCTTGCCCAGGGTGATAAGGGTTGCGGACGGGGCTTGGGGGCATCATAATCGGATTTCTGCCCAGGGCCTCTCGGAAAGGATGATAGGCGAGGCTCGAGGAGTGGCTAACCGCCACCAAGCCCTACTCGCGACCCTTGCCATCGGACCCTGGGTGGAAATCCAATTCCCAGAATCAAATTTCCACACATGACAGTTGCCACCCAACTCTCGACGAGATTTTTTATTTTTTAGATAATAACGTGTATTTTTTAAATATATATATTTTAAATTATATATTTAAAATATTTTTATTTTAATCTTTAATATTTATTTTAAATTTTTAATGATAAAATAATTTTTTAATTTAGTTTGAATATTTTTTTGCTTTTATTTTTTTCAATCTATTTTTTTTTCTTTTTCAATATGTTTTAGAATTTTAATTTTTATTAAATCTGTTTTGTAAATTGAATTATTTCTGTTTTTATTTTTTAATTTTTTAATTATAGTTTTATATATTTATTTTTAATTTTTAATGATGTCTTACTTTGTGAAATTATTTATTTATTTCATTTTTTTAATCATTTTATATTATTGTTTTTTTTAAACAAAATTTTATTTTAACATAATTATAATGTTTTTATTATTAATAAAAAAAATTTCCAATTATTTCTTAAATGGTTTTTTTAATTAATTATTTTTTGTTTGTTTCCTAATATATATAGTTTTTTTACTCAAAATTTTATGTCAATCATTATTTTTGGAAAAAATTCAAATGTCATCATCTTTGGACATAAAATTTGCTATTTTTTCAATTTTTTTTATTCATATTTTTTTCATAAAAACATTTTATTTAACATGTTAATTTTTGTTAAAAGGTCTCGAAATACATTTTTTTTTTAATTATATGGATATGGAATATGTGCATTTTTTGTCAAATGTTTAAAATTATCTTTTTTTAGTGATAATTATTTTATGTGTATTGAAGTATTAATTAACGATATATAAATATATATAAAACTATTATTTCAAAAAAATTAATATTATTATTATTTTTTAACCTCACAAAAAAATTAAAATTTCATTATGAAAAAAACTTTGAAAAAAAAAAAAACCTCAAGCCTGAAAAATCCTTAAAAAGTGAACACCTTTTATGAAAAACAAGAAGAGGAATAAAACAACCCAAAAAATGGTTAAATAACCAACATTTTTTAAAAATTGTGCAAACTTAGGATATAAGAAATTTAAAGTGTCAAAAATATGCCAAAAAAAAAAGATGCATCAATGCTTTTCAAAATCTGTATGAAAATCACCAACATTTCAAAAAAACTATCCATAATTAATACATGAGAAAATTTAAGGTGTCAAAAATAAGCCTCCCAAAAAAAGGAGTTGATCTTGCATCAACGTTTTTCAAAACTGACATAAAAATCACTAACATTTAAAAAAAATATGAATACTTAATACCTAAGAAAATTTAATGTGTCAAAAGTATGCTAAAAAAAGATGTATTCTGAATCAACACTTCTCAAAATTGGATGATTTTTTTCTACCTCAAAAAAACGAGTGCTTGGTACAGTTCTCCTTTGATAGTTTCACATTGTTAAATATGAACTGCAAACAATACACACCATTTCCTATGACTATGCTTTCCGGCATAGTTGTAACCATTCTCACTGATGTAGGCTTCTTCTTACCCTCCAAGATTATACTCTCTCCATCATCGTCCAAACACTCAATAGTCTTATCATAGAAATCTACCTTAGTCATGTGAATGTACAACCAGTCCATACCCAACAACATATTGTATGATCCCAACGGAAGAACATTTAGATGTGATGATGTACACATACCGTTCAACTCAAATGCACAAGATCTTACTTAGTGATTATCTCTTTTCTTAGTACATGTAGCCAACTGAACCAACCAAGACTTTGCATGCACTTGTTTATTCAAGCAACACTTATCCACAAGGTCAATACTGATATAACCATCGCTAGATCCATGGTCAATCAAAATAGAAATAAATTTATCATAAATCTTAACTTCAATCTCGATAATAGATGTCAGATGATCAACCTTATTATTATCCAATGTTGCATAAATATGAGGAATACTCTTTCCAACATGCTCAATTGTTTATGGTCAATCTCTCCTGAAATTATCCTTGCCATAATTTCAACACTGCAAAGGCTTCCTGCCATTACCCTTGTTATGCTCCTCAAATGAAAATCCATGTCCTTTTTCAAATGCATTGAATTCCTTATACAACGTCGCACTCTCCTTATTACCTGCATCCTGAGGTATTCCTCTCTTCTTATGCCATTATCCCTTAGTCTTTTCATTAGCTTTACAACCCTGCTTAGGCTTCGACTTACGCTTATACTTCTCATAACAATGCTTCAACTTTCTAATTACTTCCTCCAATGTATGAGGCTCATCATGCTCAATCTGATCCTTAAATTCCAATGGAAGTCCACTAATGAATATTTATACTTTTGTTTTCTCATCCTTAAGATACAACACATACCTCGATAGCTCCAAAAATGTAGTCATGTACTCTTTGTCTGTCATAGATCCCATCTTCAATTCATAGAACTCCTTATCTTTACCTTCATAGTACCTCTCTGACAAGTATTTATTTCGAAAAAGTATCTTGAATTCATGCCAAATCAATTCCTTTTTTCTTAATGCCTTAGAAACACTTCACATATTCCCATTAGATGTCCGCTTTTCTCTTCAGATTGAAAATAGTTATCCTAGATTTCATGTTCTCGGTATAGTCATGCATCTCAAAGAAATTCTTCATTCTAGGAAACCATGCTTATGAATATTCTAGTTTCTTTAGCTCTCCATAAAATGTAGGAGGCCTGGCCTTCTTGAACTAATCTGATAAATATTGCTTCTCATTCCTCCTGACCTATATCGTCCATAAGAACAACTACCATATGCTCCATTAGCCCTTTAATCCTCCTGTCCATAATTGATATGTGGTTTTCCATGTCACCACAAATCTGACAAACTCTGAAGCATCACTACATTGACCTCTGATTTCTTTTCCTATGCTCTGGAAAGTCTTTCCCGTGAATGAATGATCCTATAATTATCTTCCTTACAACTTCTAAAACTTAGTTTAAACTTCTCAAGGTGTCTCCTAGGTCAGGACAGTACTCATATTTGTGATGTTCATGTGATCTATAAGGAGAGTCATGTAAACTATAATCTGTTAATTTTTCATAAAGAAACATTGTTCTTTACTTTTATAGTTACATTTCTTCATTAACAGGTTGCATTTACCCCAAATAATCATTCCATTGTACATATCTATATCATTAACAATCAAATGAAACTACACGGAAAGAACAATACCATCATCATCATCTAAGAAATGGAAAATAAAATATCAAAAGAAGAGAAGCATGAACACATAGAGACACCAGGATTGGTCCAAGACCAGGGTAAAACCCACTATGGGGAAGACCATTGGAAATTATTCTTCTTAGATATTCATTGATGATTCAGTAACAACAGTACAATTATCCATGAGTACATATATTTACAATGCAAAAAAAAATAGCATACAAGAACTAAAACCATACCCATACTTCTGCATAAAGGAAACTTGAATCTGAGAACTGAAATGCACTGAAAATGGATGTAGCAAACTGATTAACACAACTGATACTGAATGAAGACTGAAGATACTTCTGCAGCTGAAACAAATAATTATAATTTTCAAACTAGCATATCTATAATACCAAAACTCAAATCTGATAGATCACCAAGTGATCTCATCTCAAATGTCCTAGATCTGAATCTAGGAGACTGTTATCGATTGCTCTGATGCAACTGTGACTAAACGACTAATCTCTGAAGGCACTGTGCAATCAATTGAATATGAACCAAATATAATTTACTCATGATATCACTTGGCCGCGTCCTTAGAAATATATTCTCACGTCTCTGGGGTCTTTGACCGCTACCAAGACTCACTGTGTCTGTGGCTCTACTTCATATCAGCTCTGAAGCTTGACAACGACCTCCCCACACTATGTCAGTGGATTTGGCACCTTGGCCGCGAGAACAACACATCTTGCTCACAGCTTTGCTTTAGTAGGGCCACTACCAGGGCCTTACCTACCCATGGCTATACTTTAATAGACCCAGATATGGAGTGTGCACCAGACACTGACCCCGATCCAATGCTTGACACTGCGCGAGCTCCTTCGGATGTACCTACGTGATCCAAGAAATCGAATATACGACCAAAAAATAAAACAGCATGGAGAAGATCTCATGAGCGAATGTGTGCAAATGAACTTGAGGTCGCCTCTATTTATAACTTTGTGAGTGACCACTTGGGGATTTTACCAAATCACATGTGGTTAGGCCAACTCATAAAATATTAAATTAATTCATAACTTAACTTATGCTTAACCGATTAGGGTGATATATAGGTCGATTTTTATCCTCTCAAAAAGAGGAATCTAATTAAATTATTATCTTAATAATCTCAATTTTCCAATGTGAAATTTGACCTTAGTTGCAAAAATTAACACTCCCTCTCAACTAGGAATAATTCCACTTTGCAATCTCAGTTTGTAGTACTCTGCATCATATCATTGCACAACCGAATCTGCTGATATATGTTCATCGATCAATATGATATTTTGATATTCAAGCATCATCATTTTTCATCATTGGACATATTTTTCATCTAGTCGTTATGTTGTGAACCTTTCTCATTACAAATCATCAATGTACCCTTCATGCTTATTTTTGTTTATGCTTGTATGCTAAAAATTTTCGAATCTAGAGGAAGAATTTATTACCGGAGGGGAGCTTGGGATACCATCCTTCATTCATTATGTTTTCATTCTAGAGTCTTTTCCATTGGAATATTACTCGGAATATCATAAAAAAAGAGAATATCAATAGGGAGAACATCTCGGGGAACACATCTCTTCGAATACCATGGGGGAGATATACCTCTACAACCCCATGTCTAGCAAATAGGATACCCATCCATGCATGGGAGAATATCTTGACCCCGGTGTCACATCAGGGAGCTCACTCTCAACCCTGAATCTCATAGGGTTATTTCATATTGGGGAGCTTACTCTCAACCCAGAATCACATAGGGTTATCCCAACCCATCCTATTTCCTACTGATCTTCCCATCAATGCCCCTGAATAGTCATGTGGTAGAGCACCTACATCACAATATAGGTTGGATGAGATACCCAACTTACCAAGAGGTAAGGATCATGCACCTCCAAGCCTCCTCAACCCATTGGAAAAATGAGTAGAGTCTGTTGGGGTTCCTATGTTTTGGCCAGATTGGAAAAACCAAAAGATAAGACAACATCAAACCGCTTTGGGATTCAAGGATCTAGCCCTCCTGAATCTAGAGAGGGATCTCTCTATGAATGAGTTTACAGATGTGATCGTTAAAACCTGAAATGTGGTATTAGGCTAGTTATGAAGAGCATGGGTTTTGTTTGTTTGTTTTTGGTTGGACAAAGACATGATGAAGGTGAGGGCAGTTCAAAATAAAGGGTGAAGATGTATGCAAATTAAGGAATGATTCAGCTGACAGGAAAGGAAAAGACAGTTTTAACCCATTGGGCTATGGAGTCATAGGAGGATTTTAATTGGACAACAAGGTTCAAGAAGGATCTATGGGGCAAGTCAATTATGTCAAAGGATCTCTTAAAGTGATTTATGGAATGAAACAGATAGGAAATGGAGAAACAAAAAAATGAAGAACAATGAACAACCTAAGATCAAATAAGTGCTTTCAAACTATTTTGCTTCGACATGTACATAGGGAAAACATAAAAGTATTCTGATATCAGGTAAGTGCTTTTAAACCAGCCTGCATTGAAGTACTTTTAGTTGGAAAACATTTTAAAAAAAAGTTGGAATAGCTTAAGATCAGGTCAGTGCTTTCAAACTACCCTGCGTTCAGCATATTCTATAAGAAAAACACAGATAACAGTCACAAAGAGAAATGTAGATCAGGCAAGTGCTTTGAAACCAACCTGCTTCAATATACTCTTTAAAGAGAACTTTCGAATGAAGAAAACATGGAAATAAAGCTTTCAGTAAGAGTAGGGTACTGTTGAGAGTAAAACCTAGCTCTACGTTTCCTCCTCTTTATCGGAGAAAGTGGACAGAGTGAAAAACATTAAAGAAAATAACAATTGATAGTGAGGAACACATCACCATTGACACAAATCAGGATCCCATAAATCAATAGCTTGTATTTGATGTTCAAACGAGTTACAATCAGCAAGCTCGGTGGGTCTCTACAACTTCGAACTTCTCATATCAGCTTATGTATCTTCAAGTCGCAAACAGGGCATCAGTGGCTTCAGAAACTATTACATGCATTCAGATGTCCAGAGACCAACATTTCATGCTCACCTTCTACAGAAGTAATTATAGAAGAAAGAGGAGGTGGGATCTAGTAAAAGATATCTTGGGTCAATTAATATAGATTGAGGCCTTCTCGGCCTTTGAGGGCCTCGATGAAGAAATTTACAGGTGTTTATCTGCATTAATTGACTTACACTTAGGATTAAGCTCGGTGGGAGATTTTGTTGACTTTTGAGGCTCTGTGTCACGTTGAAGTAACTCTGTTTTTTCTCCCCGAGGCCTAATGATCTAAAAGATTTATATCTGGGTTGTTCTTAATCTTTAAAATAGTTTTGCCGACAATTAGAGATAAGATCTTTGATTTGTATTAATTGTTCAGCTGTCTTCGGGCAAACATCTCTTGTTTTAGATAATGACTAAGCCTTCTTTGATTACTGTGAGGCTGCAGGTGCCTTTAGGAGCTGGAGAGGGTTCGATTAGCCTTTGCTTGGGGCGGTGGAAGCTTTCTTGGATTGACAGATGTCTTCGCCTCTTCCTAAAACACCTTTAAGTTACTTGAGATCTTTGTTTTAGGTCTAATCAAGCTTATCCTGTACCTTCTGGTTTTTATGACGTCTTTATACGTGGATTTAGGCTTTGATTTGCTGAATGTGTGCCTTAATCCTTCAAACTGCGCTAGGAAATCTTCAAACACTGATACTCTTTGTTTCTTTTATGCATTGTTGTGTCTTGTTGATGTAAAGGCTGCACAGGGCTCATATGGCATCAATGCCTCATGAAAAATTGACGAGTCATGGAGTTTGAGCCCAGAAAATGGTTTCCTTTGATGAATCAAAGGCGCGGGAATCGTCCTTCCGAGCCTTCAGCTTTTCTTTCAATATAATGGAGAACCATTATCACCTGCAAAACATGAAACCAATTAAGAAATCCTGCGTTTTGGGTTAAAATTATTCAGAGGGTGAGGGGAGGAGCGTATCCATTGGATGGCATCATCCAACGGTCAGGATTTGTTAGAGATAGTAAAAAAGGAGAGCGGAGGAAAATAATAAATCAGATCCGTCGATCACGCGGAGATCGACGGTGGGGATTAATCGAAAAACATAAAGTGGAAGGGCGAAAGGCAATGAAAGCATGTGGGAAAGATCTGGGTTGTCCGATCTGGACACGTGGGCGGTCCAGATTCAATCGAAGGATTGTAATCGGCGGGGAGAGAATAAGGGTGCGATTGAAATCGCCAATGCGATTGCGCGATCGAGGAGGGTGATGCAATTGCGCATTAACCATTGATCTGAGGATCAGATCAATGGTGGGGAATGAATCGGAGGGATGGCTAATCGGGGGAATAAACAAACGCACCAAATGAAAATTTTGATGCTGCACAGGTTGTTCGATTGGCTCCAAATTGACGACAGATATTGCTTTAACTGTGCCCATGCAGAAAATCTTTAAAACATATGAAAAACCCAAATTTTCAAATAATACAAAGTTTTGGTGGATCGGGGTGGAATATATATATACGAAGTGGTTGGCGCTCGATTGCGGGGCCGCTGGATGTATGGAATATGATGGGCTCGGGGCTTATGCATATGAGGGCTAATCGGAATCGGAGGTCGATCTCGGGCTTTTCAATCTAACCATTTGGAATCCTCTGATGCGATTAAGTGCCTCGGGACTTTAACCTTTGGTCTTGGGAATGAGTTATATGAAGTAGAAAGGCAGGGGGCGGAGTTTATTTATATAGGACCCAATCGCACCGGAAATTTTGATGCGGGTGTTACCCATTGTGAATTTCTCCGATGCGATTGCGCTTCGAGTCTTTTTGATCTACCCATTTTTACATTAAAAAACATATCTTCGGCGCATTAGACCAAACTTTGGGTAAAATGGTTTTTGGATCTACAAAGGAAAAAATGAATCAAGAACGGATTTTTTCAATGATTTAGCGCCCGATTGCAGGCCCACAGGTTATATGAGATAACAATATGATTGGGGGCTATGACACACAGGGCTAATCTCATCGGAACTTTTTATTTAACCAAAAGACTTGTGCGCTTGGTTTCTTGCAATGCGATTAAGCGCTTGAATGGTTCAGCGCTTGGTTCCAGGGTGCGGGTACGTGGAGGGGAAGTGGTTTAAGACTTAGCCCAAGGGGGCTTAAGTCTAAAAATAAAAAAATGGGTTTTATGGATTTTCAATGGTTTTTGTTGACACCTAATCCTATGGATGGGTATGCACATGTATTTTTGTATATTATTTATTATTAGGAAATAAGGAAGGCCAAGAGTCATTGGGAGCTGAATCCCAATAGCCTCACCTCCCATCTATATAAGCATGTACATTCTTCAGCTAATAGACAATTCCAGTTTTGAGGAGTTACCTCCTGGTTTGACATGGTATCAGAGCCAGCTCCACATTTGGCATTTCTGCCCTGTGGTGTAACTCCCTACCCTTTGTTCAGTCAATATTTTTTAATGTTTTTGCTGCTCATTAACTGCTAGACTGTTATTCTGCATTTTTTTTTCCTATTTAGCACTGACATTTGCAGGCTCTGTCAATCTGCAAATTGCAGGCTCTGCCAGTCCAGCAGTCCTGCAACTGTCTTCTGCAGATTCAAGTTCAAATTTTTTTTATGTAACGCCCTTTTGGGCCTCCTCATTCATCCCTACGCTCCATTCACTCACACCTCCCTCCTCCATTCTCCCTGCGCCCTCTCTCATTCTCCCTCACTCACCTCCCTCTCCCTATTACCTACCGCTCGTCCACCCCCTATACACGACTGTAATCCCCTCACTCAGTGCTCCTCGGCCCTCACAGTACTCCGCCCCTCCTATCTCACGCCGGTCCCCCTACCCACAACTGCACATACTTCACCACTCCTCCCCATACGCATTACAGTCACGCCCCTGCAAAAGCATTCCATATAACACAGTCACGCTCCCTCCATATAACACAGTCAGCGCTCCCTCCATATAACACAGTCACGCCCCTGTCAAACGCTGCGTTATTTGTCATATAAACGCTGTCCATTTCATATTATCGCACTGTCCGTTGCATCATATATATATACAGTGACATATTACCTCGACCTCTGTCCACGCATGCGCTATCTCCATTTGTTTTGAACGCTATTTGTCATACGCCTTCATATAATACAGTTTGTCATATAGCGTTATGGTATTACATTTGTATACCACGCCCCTCCATAATATATCACGCCCCTTACCACGCACTGTTTATGATATACCACGCTGCTTATCGAATACGTATTCACTTTTTAATACAGCGCTAACTCCCATATAACATCCGCCCTCCCTGCTCGCATTCGGTCTCTCCCACACAATATACGCTGTCTATATTCATGTTTCATATACGCTGTCTATATAAACCAGCGTTTTACACAATATAAACGCAGTCCATTAATGCTGTCTCCATAATGCATAACGCCCATTGCATATATTTGTTATGTAAAATCGTTGTAATGCTGTCTCCATTGCATATATTTGTTATGTTGATAAGCGTTGTGTTATGGTGTTGATACCGCTCACAATTTTTTAATACTCCGTCCACTATTTCATGCCACCGCATGTCATTCACTCCATACAACTCTCTGTCCGCCTGTTCATTCATCTATACGCTGTTCAAAAACGCTGTTCATTGTAATACCGCCTGAGATATGTCATATTAAACGCTGGTTGTATTATTTAAACATTGTCATTACATAAACGTTGTCATTGCATTGTTATTACGTGGTTATATTATAATCCAACGCTGTCAATGTTATATTGTGTGATGCGTTGTATGCTATGTCCATTATGTGTTGTAATGTAATGCGCTCCCATCACCATTTCATATAATCCCTTTTATAATTCCGATTCCTTTTATATATCGCCTGCCCCTACCCCCCCAATCTCCATTTCATATAATTCCTTTTATAATTCCCATTCCTTGTATATATTTCGCCCTTCCATTCCATATCGACTTTTCTATTCCCTTCCATATCGACATTTCACAAATTTTTTCCCCAAACAAAAAAAAAATACATTTTTTTTTGTGCAGAATTAGTTTATAGCAAAGAGATTTTTTTTTAAATTCAGTGTTCAGCAAAAGTTTTCTGAGCAGATTTAGTTTCCAGAAAGGGTTTTTAAACTCAGAAAATTTTTTCCAGCAAGAGTTTCTGCCCTTTTAAATTGAGTATATTTTCCAGCAATAGATTTTTTTTGTTTTCTCTCCTTCAAGAGAAATTTTCCAGCAGAGTTTTTTCTCTCCTCCTTCAAAAGAAGATGACAGTCCCTTCATCTTCTAAAGAGGCTGCCTACTTGGCACAGAGAGAAAAGAGACAACCCGAGTCCATCGAGAGGAAGAGAAGGCGGGAAGAGAAAAACGAGGAGAAAGAGCGTGAGACAATCTAAATATTCAGTAACAAACAAATCAAGGCGAGTAAAATTGATGACCTGAGACAAAGGTAAACAGCACACAAGATCATCACTATGTTTTGTTACAGCACATTGTAACAATGGAGTAACTGAAAACCTATTTGATGATTCATTTACTTCATGGAGAGATGATTGGTTGCTAGATTCAGGAGCAACATGTCACATGACATTTAGAAAAGATTTTTTGAAGAATTCACTAACAAAGTTGATGGAGCAGTATATTTCGCAGATAAATCGGCAAGCCATCGGGGCCTTTAATCGAGCTCTAAAGCGCACACAAGTCTTCTGATCATGTCCTACATGAGGTTCTATACCTCCCTGAGTTGAGGAGAAACTTGTTGTCCCTGGTCCAAATCCGCCAGCAAGGACACTCCATTCACTTATTTGATGGCAAGGCAGAGGTCAGAAAAGCATCAGATCACTCACTTGTCATGGAGGGAATAGAAGAAGGGAGACTCTTGAAGCTGAAAGGTTCATCTGCTCATGCTCAAAACTTTGCATTCGGTTCACATCATGATGAAGGTACATTCCCATCAAGTCTTTTATGGCATGCTAGATTTGGACACTTAAACTATGACAGCCTTCGTTTGTTGAAGAAAAATGGTGTTGATGGACTACCTACAATTCCTAGAAAACCTAAGGAATGTGATGCTTGTATTCTAGGAAAGCATAGAAAATAGCCATTTCATGATTCACACTCAAGAGCACATAGGAAACTTGAACTTGTTCATTCAGATTTATGTGGCCCTATGCCTATTGCTTCTGCAAATGAAAACAAATACATGATGACATTTATTGATGACTACACCAGAATGTGTTGGATTTACTTACTGAAGAATAAGTCTGATGCTTTTCAAACTTTCAAAAATTTTCATGCATGGATTGAAAATGATGCACAAACACATATTGGCTCTCTACGTACTGATAATGGAAAAGAATACACTTCAAACGAATTTGAAAATTATCTTCGTCAACATGGAATCAAACATCAAACCACTGTGCCATATAATCCACAACAGAACGGTGTAGCTGAAAGAATGAACAGAACCATCTTAAATATGGTCAGCTCCATGTTATTTTTCAAGAATGTAAAATTGATGTTTTGGGCTGATGCAGTTCTATGTGCTGTTTACATAAAGAATAGGTGTCCTTCAAGTTCAATTAGAAACCAAACTCCTTTTGAAATGTGGCATGGCCACATTCCTTCGGTAAAGCATTTCAGGGTCTTTGGGTCCACCTGTTATGCCTTGATACCCAAGGGTCAAAGGAACAAACTTGGTGCTAGAAGCGGAAAATGTATCTTCTTGGGGTACTCCAATACCTCCAAAGGATATCGTCTCTATGATGAAGCAAATAAGAAGTTTGTGATAGCAAGAGATGTCATATTTCTTGAATCCTCCAAGAGTGACAAGGTTGTTGAGCGGCAACTTGATCGCCTGGATAGATTCACACATGCAAAGTCTTTCCAAGAATTTGATAATGTGATTCCACACCTTGAAGGGGGGATTCCGATATTGAATCAAACTGTGGAATCATATCCTGAAGCACTCTCTCCCCCACATGAAGAAACAACCAAGGATGACACATTGGATGATGTGATTGACAGAATTGGGAGATTGAATCTTGAATCAATCCCAACTCAGTCAAGTGACCAGCCTGGGCCATCTCAGAAAGGTCCTCCCAAATGGCTGACAAAGACACTGGAGGATGTTCATCCTGATGAGGTTGGAAAAACAGGAACAAAAAGTTCCACTCAAGAAATCGAAGGTGATGTAGATAATTCTAATTCTCCTGTTGATATGGATATTTCTTATAAATGTGAATTGAGTTTGTCTACAGATAATGAACCAACTTCCTTCAAAGAAGCCGCTTCTCATGATGAATGGAAAGAAGCGATGCAGAAGGAGTATGATGCCTTGATAAAGAATGGCACTTGGAAGCTGGTTGATCCACCTTTGGGAATGAAACCAATTGGCTACAAGTGGGTCTACAAGAACAAGTAAAAAGCAGATGACTCACTTGACAAGCACAAGGCCAGGCTTGTGGTGCGCAGAGGAGAGGTGATTATGAAGAGAAGCGTTGCTCCCACAGCAAAATGGACCACCATCCGGACTCTCTTTGCCTTAGCAGCTCAGAATGGATGGAAATTCCATCAGATGGATGTAAAAACAAACTTCTTGAATGGAGATCTAAAGGAGAAAGTTTATATGTCCCAGCCAGAAGGATTTGTGATAAAGGGTCGAGAACACAAAGTTTGCAAACTTGTAAAATCCTTGTATGGCCTCAAGCAAGCACCACGAGCCTGGTATGAGAAATTGACCGAGCATCTTCTGAAACTTGATTTCAAACACTTTGATCTTGATGATGCAACTTTTTTTGTTAAGAAAGTTGGAAAAACAGTTGTATATCTTGTGGTATATGTAGATGATCTTTTGATAACAGGAAACAATGAGAGATATATTGCATCCATGAAGAAAGAGTTGAAGAAAGGTTTTGAAATGACTGATTTGGGTCATGTTCATTACTATTTGGGTATTGAAGTAATTCAACATCCTAAATTCATCTTTCTTTCTCAGAAAAAGTACATTGGAGATCTCTTGAACAAATTTGGCATGGATGATTGTAAACCCTTAGGCACTCCAATGGAACAAAACTTGAAGCTCACATCAGTTGAAGGGAAGGAATTTGAGGATGCAACTAAGTATAGACAGCTTTTAGGAAGTCTTATCTATCTGACCACCACCAGACCTGACATCTCATTTGCTGTTGGAATCCTCTCAAGGTTCATGCAAAAACCTTGTGAAGGACATTGGTCTGCTGCAAAAAGAGTACTAAGGTACTTGAAGGGGACTCAAGACTTTGGACTCAAATATACACAGGTAGGCGACTTCATCTTGACTGGATACTCTGATTCAGACTTTGATGGCGACAAAGAAACAGGGGTGTCTGCTACAGGTTACACCATGAGTCTTGGATCAGGAGCTGTCTCATGGAGATCACGCAAACAGTCAGTGCCAGCAGATTCCACGACCGAGGCAGAATATGTGGCAGCAGCTGAAGCAACAAAGGAAATTGTGTGGCTCCGGAAAATCCTGGAAGATTTGCAGATGAAACAGATGTATTCCACTCCACTAATGATCGACAACACTTCTGCAATAAAGTTGGCCAAGAAACCAAAGTTCCATGATCGAACAAAGCACATCAATACAAAGTACCATCTCATTCGACATCATGTTCAGGCCAAAACCATCCATCTACATCATTGTTCCACAAATGAGCAAACTGCTGACATCTTCACCAAAGCACTTGGAAGAGAAAAGTTTGAAAAGTTCAGATCGATGCTTGGACTCACCAACATCCCTTCGGATAAAAGGGGGGAATGTTGACACCTAATCCTATGGATGGGTGTGCATATGTATTTTTGTATATTATTTAATATTAGGAAATAAGGAAGGCCAAGAGTCATTGGGAGCTGAATCCCAATAGCCTCACCTCCCATCTATATAAGCATGTACATTCTTCAGCTAATAGACAATTCCAGTTTTGAGGAGTTACCTCCTGGTTTGACAGTTTTCAAAGGGTTTTGAGGGTTTCGATATAGTTTAAAAAGGAGTTTTAAAATATGCAAGGTGGATTTTATGAAGGGGGAAATGGAACAAAGGAAAAAATAGAGGAAAATGATGGGGAAAAAAGAGTAAAAATGAAGGTTAGTCTCTGAGTGGAGGAAGGGGAGACAAGGGGATTTTACAGCAGTCTTTCTCATGGACTTTTTAGCAGAATTTTTGAGTTCTGAAGGGAAACAGCAGTGAAGATTTTCAGACAAGGGCATGATATCTTCCAGAGGCTTCAAGAAAAACATTTTGGCAATGAAACTTTTTCTTGAAGGCTGAACAATGTTTTGGCCACCTTTTGATAGAACACATTTTATAGGTGGCCAAAAGTGGCTCCACTTGGGGATGGTGCCTTCTTGAAGGCATTAAGAACTTCAGACCTGCATTTCTCTGGGAGGTTGATCAGTATCTCATCCATTGGGCTGCCTTCTTTGCTTGGATGATCTTGCTCTGAAAACATATTAGCAGCCATAAAAACAACGGATCTTTCATCTACAAGATTTCTACCTACCCAATCCTACATATCTAACATTTTTTCTTCTTTAGAGTGCACTTGGATTGGAAAACTCTTTTCACAATTTTTTATTCTTTTGGACATAGGCTATTAATTCTATACTTCTTCTGAACGGATCGTGCAGTTCGGTAATATTTCTTCTCAAATGTAAGAATTAGCGATTGCGGAATTCTCAATTGTCTATAAGGAAATTTAGTCGTCGATTAAAGTTGACATTCATTTGTATGATGTAATAAAATATTTTGATCTTCATATTTTGACATTCAACAAAAATAAAACAACACTCAAGGTAGATATACCTTTTTTCTTGATAGTATTTTATCTTTTTGGTATCTTTCCCTTTAATGTTGGTTGATTTTGAGCTGATTAGAACCAGATTTACCTCTGTTTTGACTCAGAATTAAACATAGATTGGAGTAAATTCTTGCTTGGAAACTTAGGTTCAGGTTTTGAGCATGTTTGAACCTTTAATTTCTATCCTAATCTATCTACTGATAAGCCAAGATTAAACAGTTTGGCAAATCGAATTCACTATCCTATCAGCAGTAAATTTAAAACTAATTAGTCAAGATTAGGTTGTTTGACTAACTAGGAGTGTGTTTTTCAGTAGTGGCATTTAATCTTGCACACTTTCATAATTTATTTCTCTTTTTTGGTATGGACTTGTACCTTTATTGTTTTTTACAATCTACCCTCTTTTCTTTTTCTATTGTTTTTTTATATTTTTCTTCTTGTGAAACTGAACAAAGCAATGGTATTTACAATGGAAATGAAAGCTTTAAAATCTAACTCAGCAGTAGTAATGCTTAAGTACCCTACCATTGACAGGACCCCCAAACAGATCTGTGCCATCTAACTCTTGCAGAAAAAAGGAATTTGGACCAATGGTGGACTGAATCATGTAAGGACCTTGCCACAAACTATCAAATTTTCCATGTTTACCCTCATCCTCTCTTCTGGAGTCCCATTTGAGTACATTTTCTCCAATGTTGAAGTCACAAGCCTTTTTTCTCTTGTCAAACAACTTCTTTATGTTCTCTTTCACCTTTTGAGCTCTGTTGTAAACCTCTTCCCTTGTCTGCTAGAGATGTATTGTCTAATTAAGCCTCCTTATCATGTTGTCCTCTTCTGACTGTATTTCTTGGACTAATTTTATCACTGGTACACCTAGGCTGGTGGGAAACACTGCATCTGCTCCATAAACAAGCTGGTAAAGGGGATATTCCAATGGATTTCTTTATGGTCAATCTGTCTGCCCACAAAGCATGCACCAACTTGTTATGGCATGATTTTTTATTTTCCTCAAACAACTTCTTGATGATGGTCACCAAACTTTTATTTGATGATTATTCTAACCCATTACCTTGAGGGTAATAAGCAGTAGAATGACCGAGTGTAATCTGATGCCTGTGAAAAAAATCAATCATCTTTTTGGAACCAAAAGCAGCAGCATTATCAGTAATAATCTTCCTAGGGCAGCTGAATCTAAACAGGATATGGTCTTCAGGAAATTTTATAATGACAAAATCTGTGGCATTCCTAGAAGGGATGGCCTCTATCCACTTTGTAAAGTATTCAGTGGCTGTGAGAATCCATTTGTGTTGGGTAGATGAAGCAGGATGGATTTTTGTAAGCACATACGAGATGTCAGCTTACCAAGGTGAGTTTTGGAACTATTCTTCCACAGTGGGAGCAGGTAATTCTTCCTGTTCATCCAAGGCATCTACCATGTTAATGTCAAGGGCTTGTAGATTAGATTCAACCATTAATTGAGCCAAGCCCTGACCTTTAATAAGTTTGGTGGGTTTGATTTCCAAATCATACTCTAATATTACAGCAATCCATTTGCCCCTCTTTCCATCCGAGTCTTGTGACAAGATGTCTTTTACCACTATGTTTGGCACATAAGCAATGATGTGGGAATGTAGAATATACACCCTGAATTCCTTTAGGGCTTTTACCAAAACATAGGCCTATTTTTCCATTATGTTATATTTCAAGGGTGCATCCCTTAAAGCCTTGCTGAAAAAAGAAATAGGCTATTCCTGTTCCTCTGGGTTTTTCTGCAACAGGACTGCAGCCACGGTATGTTCTGAGGCAATGGAGAAAATAAGGAACTCTTTTGAAAAGTCCGGGCTGATTAGAACTGGTGCCCGGGTGAGTGCATGTTTTACCAATTCGAAGCATATTTTGGCTTCTACAGTCCACTTCACTCCTACTTCTTTTTTTAGCATATTAGTCATGTTTCTAAGGAGCTCTGCTAAGTTGGGAATAAACCTCCTTAAGAAGTTAATCTTTCCAATAAAGGAATGTACTTATTTTATGTTCCTTGGGTGGCTAATCCGTAGTATTCCCTCAACTTTTTTTGGATCTATTTTAATCCCCTTTTCTGATATAATATGGCCAAGGAGTTTACCCTCTTATAGGTCGAACAATGTTTTTTTGGGATTTAAAGATAGCCCAAATCTTCTGCATTTTTTAAAGACCTTTCTTAGATGTTTAAGGTGTTCTTCATCATATTTGGAATAGACAGTTATGTCATCAAGGTAAATTAAAATGAAGTGCCCTATCTTCTCTGAAAATGCAATGTCCATGGCCCTTTGAAAAGTGGCCCCAGCATTCATTAATCCAAAAGGCATTTTCACATACATGAAAGTGCCCCAGGGAGTGGTGAAAGTTGTCTTGAGTTGGTCTTCTGGGAGTAATAAAACTTGGTTATACCCTGAAAAACCATCTAATAGAGAAATCCTCTTTGAACCAACTACCCTTTGTAGGATGTGTTCCATTTTGGGTAAAGGGTAATTGTCTTTTAGGGAGGCTCTGTTAAGGTTTCTGAAATCAATGCACAGTCTGATTTCTCCTGTCTTTTTCCTCACAGCTACAAGGTTAGAAACCCAATCTGAAAACCTTACAGGCACAATGATTCCTGCCTCATACATTTTCTTGATTTCATTTTCCACTAGAAGCAGTTGCATTGGATTAATTCGACGCAGTTTTTGCCTAAAGGGTTTTTGGTTTTCTTTCAATGGGATCTTGTGCTGGATGATTTCTATGTCGCAGGCTTTTAAATCTTCATAGCTCCAGGAAAACACATAAAAAAACTCTTTAAACAAGTCAATGTATTTCTTTTTCATGTTTACTGGCAAGGACCTAGCTATTTTAATCATTTTAGGCTTATCCTTGGTGCCTACGTTGTATTCCTCGACATTAGACTCTGTGTATTCTACAGTGGGTTTCTTTGCCACGTTGTTAAAATAAAAAAGGTCTTCTAATGGTGCTAGTCCCCTAGGTATGTTCTTGTCCTTTGAAAACAGTACCTCCATGTCTTCATTTTCTGTGTCTTCGTACACTTCAGTATGAGTTCCAAGTTTTTTAGTTAACATGTTGATTTTTACGGGACCAAATGGTTTTTCTTCTTCAGGGGGCTCTTTGTTTAGGCAATTTTCATCTGATTTAGAATCTGAATCAGATAATTCAAACTCATTTATGCCAAGTAGGAAATCCTCTATCTGTTTGTCACCCTCAAAGACCTGCCAATATTTCTCATTATCTGGCACTGCAGGTCTATATTTTGTACGAATGATGATCTGTTTATCACTAGGTGATTCTTGGCATGAACTAGTGGCGCAGGCCAATCCGTTTGCACTTATGTTTTGACTCCTTGGGACAAACACGAGTTCATATTTTGCAAATTTTTTTCAGGAAATCTATGGCATTATTTCAGTATACCCTTAGTCTAGGATGCTTGACGACATATTCTCCATTTAGCTGTTTGATGACTAATTCTAAATCTCCCTGAACAATTACCTTCTTGGCTCCTAGTTCTTTCAATAGACGCAATCCTAGGATGAGAGCCTCATACTCTGCGATGTTGTTAGTGCATTTGAAATCTAGCTTGAAAGCATGGCTCTCGGAGTAATTTTTTTCAGTGTCGACCAACCATACCCCAGCTCCCGCACTCTTTTTAGTGCAAGACCCGTCAAAGTTCATGCACCATAAGGGATTGTTTGTAGGGTTAACATCGTTTTCATCCCTATTGCCTCGTTCATCATTATGTTCTGTTCTGAGATCTGCATCATGTCGTGATGGATCCCGTTCCTCAGGATTTTCATAGAGTTCAACGTGACAGGTAGTCTGTTGTTTTCCATCTTGGCTTTGTTCACTCTGGTTTGTTGTTTTAACACACTGTTCAAAAGTTTCTCTCTCATTTTCTTCCATACCTAGAACTACCATTATTTCTAGATTTGGGGCCTCCAGCTGGTTATTTGAGTCGCTGTCTTCTAGCTCTGGTTTATTTGATGATTCATCATTATAAAGGATAAACGAATCCAGGTCTGTATGGATAGAGTAAATGGGGGAATTTTCAGGCTTTTCTGGGCTACTGACCATGAATTTTATGTGCGCCTCTCTGTATAGTATTATAAGCTGGCTAAAGACAAGGATAGTAGCATATGTCCCATCCATCTGCATTGTAACTTGCAGCTTGGCACCCCATGATCTTGATAACAACATGCCATACTTAGGAGGCACATCAGCCACCACAACATCCATAACCATGCACTTGGCTGGGATTTGAGTCAAATTCACACAAAGGTCTTTAATTAGGCCAAGGCATTTCACTCTGCTAGAGTCAAAAGAATATAAGTCCTTATAAGGTCTGGTTATTTCTAAACCTAGCCTTTCCATTATCACTTTTGGCATAAGGTTGTGTGAGGCTCTAGAGTCATGCATAGCATTATGCAGGATTTTTTCGTGGATATTGAGGCTAACATAGAAAGGAGGTACTACCCCTTCTTGAAATTTCCCTTCAATTTTAGGGCCAAACAAGAGAGTTGGTTGCTCATCATTCAAATTGACGGTGTCATTGTTTTCTCCTAAGTTCAAAGATTTCAAAATTTGACTCTTATATACATCCTGAGTGGCTAACTCAATGAGAGGGACATAAATTTTAATTTTGGCAATCTCACTTTCCAAATTGAAAGCAGACTGACTCTTTGAAATATTCAATTCTGTCTTGTTGGGCACCATTTTATTAGTAATCTCAGCTTGCTGATTTTCAGTATGTACAATGTTTGAAACTATTTTATCAGGAGCATTAGCTGCAATGCTAGTGCTGCTAGGTTCTCAGGTTGATTTGTCACTGGTTTGAATGTCCTTATCTTTGTTTTTACCAGAATTCTCAGCTGTTGATTTACTATTTTCAGCAGTCACTTTAGGAGTCTTTCCAGGCTTTTTCTTAATGGTGATTTAAGAGGGCTTTGGTTTGGGATCATCTATGTTCTTTTTTCTCCTGAGGTCATATTGTTCTCGGACCTGCATGATGGCACTTTTGAATCCTAACCTATAGTCCTCAGTTTCCAACCCTTCCTTGTTCCAGTGTGAGTATGAGGCATGGTTTTCTTCTGTGGGGATGGTATGGTCTAGGTCATCCACATCCATCATATTCATGTTAGTTTCCTCTGACTCCTCTATTATTCCTTCATCCTCATCAAGGAAGTTCTCTTGAAATGGAGGGATGACCTTTTGATCAGAGTCTCTTTGTCTATTTGGGGGATTATTTCTCCTAAAGTTCTGGTTTTGATTTTGGTTCCTGTTCTGATTGCTGACTTGGATAGTCAAATTTTCTACCATTTTTCCTAGTCTCTCCATAGTTTTGGCTAGAATATCATATTTGGGATCAGATGTAGAAGCAATTTTGTCATCCCTATAAGTTACCTTTTTCTCAGCCCTCATCCTAGCTCTTTTCTCAATCAAGTTTGCCTCAACACTCACTGCTCCTTTCCGCGTGTCTTCCAATTTATTATAATCTCTCTCCCTAAGCTGGTAAGCCATATCAACATCAAAGCCTTCAGGGTATTTTACTAGGGCCATTCCTTGGGGAGGTTTCATGTGTGGTGGAAGAGCATTGTAGATACTATTAAATCTTGTAGAGTAGTCCTGGACACTCTCTCCTGGATTTCTTTTAAGATTCTTATATTCGGCTAGGATTTGGAGAGGGTTGCTTCTAACTTCCCATTTGTTTATGAAAGTTTGATGTAAGGCGGGAAGATCATTAATGCTATTGGGAGGCAAGGCTTTAAACCACTTCTTCACTTCTCATCCTAAACTTTGAGCGAAGATCCTCATCTTAATTTTTTCATCCTCTATTTCCATGTAGTCAAAGGCATCTCCCATCCTATCTACATGGTGTTGAGCGGTGGTGGATTCTTCACTAGTGAAATGAGGAATCTTAGACTGATATTCATTGGGTAAAGGAGCTAAAGGCTGGGGCAGCAACAAGGGAGCATACCATGCTGCCATGATTGGAGGTGGGGGTGGATTCACAAAAGATAGATTAACAAAAGGGACAGTGGGTTGGAGTGGAGTGATTTGGACAATGGATGTTGGACAAACAAATGTAGATAGACCAGGGATAGATTGCTGAGCTGATCTTGGATGAGAGACACCTAAATTGAGAAAGAAATGTAAATTAGGTGGTGTGGTTTCTCTACTACCAGGATGTTCCCTTTGTTCGGGGGATGAAAGTGAAGACTCTGAATCTAGCTGATCTAAATCGTCGAGAGACCGTGTTCTAAATGGATTTCTTAAATCTACTTGTGATTGCTGTAGAGCTGCAAGGTTTTCAGGAACTGAGTTAGCTCTCAAGGGTGATTTGAAAACAGTTGAGAATTTAGGAGGCTTCCTAAGTAATCTTTCAGGGTTATCAACTGTCTCAGGTTGGTTTGGGTTAGGGTGAGCTCTAGTATGAGTCTTTCTAGGAGCCACTATGTTGTGTCTTTCAGACCCGACTAAACAAGAAAGGTGTTAACCAGATATGACAATATTTGAGAGGTTTAACTGATCTCTTGCTAAGAAAACTTTAATCCTAAAGCCTCTTACTGATTTTGAATGATTTTATAATGGTTACGGGTCCTCCCAGTGGAGTCTTAAGGTCTGTAGGATTGTGGAGTCGCCAAGTGGAAGTTTTTAGCTCTTTTGGAGGTAAAAGGTTTATGGTCCACTACCATTTTTATTGACTACCAATCTGAGATATTTTTGGGTTTTCTGAGTTTATGTGGTTGTATGGGAAACTAAAGAGTTTATAAAAGCTGGCCAAGAAGAAAATTCCCCAGTGGAGTCGCCATTATGTTGGCGATGACAATGGGACACAAGACCAAGTATTTTAGCAATTTAGGAGGTTCAGATTCTCCCCAGTGGAGTCGCCATTATGTTGGCGATGACAATGGGACACAAGACCAAACTATGAACTCAAAAATTCCCCAGTGGAGTCGCCATTATGTTGGAGTTCCTATGTTTTGGCGAGATTTGAAAAACCAAAAGATAAGACAACATCAAACCGCTTTGGGATTCAAGGATCTAGCCCTCCTGAATCCAGAGAGGGATCTCTCTATGAATGAGTTAAAAGATGTAATATTTAAAACCTGAAATGTGATATTAGGCTAGTTATGAAGAGCATGGGTTTTTTTTGTTTGTTTTTGGTTGGACAAAGACATGATAAAGGTGAGGGCAGTTCAAAATAAAGGGTGAAGATGTCTGAAAGTGGAGGAATGATTCGGCTAATAGAAAAGGCAAAGATAGTTTTAACCCATTGGGCTATGGAGTCATAGGAGGATTTTAATTGGACAGAAAGGTTCAAGAAGGATCTATGGGGCAAGTCACTTATGTCAAAGGATCTATTAAAATGATTTATGGAATGAAACATATAGGAAATGGAGAAACAAACAAATGAAGAACAGTGAACAGCCTAAGATCAAATAAGTGCTTTCAAAATATTTTTCTTCGGCATGTACTTAGGGAAAACATAAAAGTATTCTGAGATCAGGCAAGTGCTTTTAAACCAGCCTGCATTGAAGTACTTTTATTTGGAAATTTTTTTTTAAAACAGTTGGATTAGCTTAAGATCAGGTGAGTGCTTTCAAACTAGCCTGCTTTCAGCATATTCTATAAGAAAAACACAGATAACAGTCACAAAGAGAAATTTAGATCAGGCAAGTGCTTTGAAACCAACCTGCTTTAATATACTCTTCAAAGAGAACGTTCGAATGAAGAAAACATAGAAATAAAGCTTTCAGTATGAGTAGGGTATTGTTGAGAGTAAATCCTAGCTCTATGTTTGCTGCTCTTTATCAAAGAAAGTGGACCGAGTGAAAAACATTTAAAGAAAATAACAATTGACAGTGAGGAACACATCACCATTGACACAAATCAGGATCCCATAAATCAACAGCTTGTATTTGATATTCAAACCAGTTACAATCAGCAAGCCCGGTGGGTCACTACAACTTTGAACTTCTCATATCAGCTTATGTATCTTCAAGTCGCAAAAAAGGCATCAGTAGCTTCAGAAACAATTACATGCATTCAGATGTCCAGAGACCGACATTTTCTCATCTTCTATAGAAGTATTTATAGAAGAAAGAGGAGGTGGGATCTGGTAAAAGATCTCCTGGGTCAATTAATACAGATTGATGACTTCTCGGCCTTTGAGGGCCTCGATGAAGAAATTTATAGGTGTTTATCTGCATTAATTGATTTACACTTAGGATTAAGCTCGGTGGAAGCTTTTGTTGACTTTTGAGGCTCTGTGTCATGTTTAAGTAACTCTGTTTCTGCTCCCCGAGGCCTAATGATCGAAAAGATTTGTTTTTGGGCTGTTCTTAATCTTTAAAATAGTTTTGCCGACAATTAGAGATAAGATCTTTGCTTTGTATTAATTGTTCAGCTGTCTTCGGGAAAACACCTCTTGTTTCAAATAATGACTAAGCCTTCTTTGATTACTGTGAGGCTGCAGGTGCCTTTAGGAGTTGGAGAGGGTTCTATTAGCCTCTTCTTAGGGCAGTGGAAGCTTTCTCGGATCGACAGTTGTCTTCGTCTCCTCCTAAAACACCTTTAAGTTACTTGAGATCTGTGTTTTAGGTTTGATCAGGCTTATCCTATGCCTTCCAGTCTTTATGACGTCTTTATCCGTGGATTTAGGCTTTGATTTGCTGAATGTGTGCCTTAATCCGTCAAAATGCGCTAGGAAATCTTCAAACACTAATACTCTTTGTTTCTTTTATGCATTGCTGTGTCTTGTTGATGTGCAGGCCGTGCAGGGCTCATATGGCATCAATGCCTCATCAAACATTGAAGAGTCATGGAGTTTGAGCCCAGAAAATGGTTTCCCTTGATGCATCAAAGGCATGGGAATCGTCATTGCCAGCCTTCGGCTTTTTTTTTCAATATAATGGAGAACCATTATCACCCGCAAAACACAAAACCAATTAAGAAATCATGTGTTTTGGGTTAAACTGCTTCAGAGGCGTGGGAAGAGAGCAGGGCCATTAGATGGAATCATCCAACAGTTGGGATTCATTTAGAAGAGGTCAAATGAGAATGGAGGAAGAGAATAAATCAGATCCATCGATCGCGCAGAGATCGACAGTGGGGATTAGTAAAAAAACATAAGGCGGAAAGGCGAAAGGCGATGGAATAATGCGGGAAAGATCTTAGACCGTCCGATCTGGACATGTGGATGGTCCAGATCCAATAGGAGGATCGCAATCGGTGGGGGAAAGAGGGAGGGTGTAACAAAAATCGCCGATGCGATTGCGCGATCGTGGAGGGCGATGCGATTGTGCGATCGGGGAGGGCAATGCGATTAGATGACGGAGCGATTAAGCACTGGCCGTTGATCTAAGGATCAGATCAACGGTGGGGAGCGAATCAGAGGGATGACCGTTTGGAGGAGACAAACTAATGCATCAAAAAAAAATTGCGATGCGATGTAGCGTGGGTCGTTCGATCGGCTCCAGATCGACGACAGATATCGCTTTAACTGTGCTCCAGCGGAAACCTTTTGAAACATATGAAAAACCCAAATTTTCAATATAAAACAAAGTTTTGCTATCGGGCAGATTAATATATATATATATATATATATATATATATATATATATATATATATATATATATATATATATATATATATATATATATACGGAATGGTCATGGCGCCCGATTGCGAGGCCTTTGATTATATGGAATAAAATACGCCCGGGGTGTTAAATAACAAAGGGCCAATCGCCATCGGAGCTTTCGGGCTTGGGATTTTCAATCTAACCATTTAAAACTTGCGATGCGATTAGCGCCTCCGGACTCTTAACACTTGGTCCCGGGTGAAAAATATAGGGAATGAAAAGCAGAGGGGGCGGAGTTTTAATAAAGGGACTCAATCGCATCGGAACTTTGATGCGGTCCTTCAATCTGCCCATTGTGAATTTTTCCGATGCGATTGCACTTCGGGTCTAGCACCTGGTTCTAGGGTGCGGGCATATGGAGGGGAAGTGTTTCAGGTTTAGCCCAAGGGGGCTTAAATCTGTAATACAACAAAGGCATTTTTTATGGATTTTCCACGGATTTTAAAAGGATTTGAGGTTTCGGCAGAGTTTAGAAAAGAGTTTTAAACTCTGCAAAAGAGATTTTATGAAGGGGAGAATGAGGAAAATGGAAAATAGAGGAAAATGACGAGAAAAAGAGAGTAAAAATGAAGGTTATTTTCTGAGTGAATGAAGGGGAGAAAAGGGGATTTTACAGCAGTCTTTCTCATGGACTTTTTAGTAGAATTTCTGAGTTATGAAGGGAAACAGCATTGAAGATTTTCAGACAAGGGCATGAGATCTTCCAGAGGCTTCAAGAAATAAATTTTTGGCAATGACACTGTTTCTTGAAGGCTGAACAATGTTTTGGCCACCTTTTGATAGAACACATTTTATAGGTGGCCAACACCACTAATATATTTTTCCTACAACAAGAGGTATCAAGATTCACTGAGGATGAGTCCATTTGAGGCATTGCATGCACAAAGTTGCAACACTCCTATTAATTGGAGTGATCTGATTAACAGGGTACTGATTGGACCAAATATGCTGGCAGAGATGTAGCAAGAAACAAAGGTGATCAAGTAGAACTTGAAAGCAACACAGGATAGGTAGAAGAGTTATGCGGACAGGAACATGTTGTTCAAGGAGTTTTAGGTTGGGAATTAGGTGTATTTGTGTATCAAGCCCAAGAATAGCTCCTTGTGGATTGGATCATGTTCCAAGCTGGTTCCAAGGTCTTGTGGACCCTTAAAGATAATTGAGAGGATCATCCTGGTGGCCTATCGACTTGCACTTCCTTCCATAGTGAAATTCCATGATATTTTTCATATATTGTTTCTTAATAAATATGTTAAATATGTTGATAATGTTATTGAATAGTGTGTATTGCAGGTGGAGAGTTCCAGCAAAAAACCATAGTGCATTTTTCAAAACAATATTCTCATGCTTTGGAATTGAGCAATCAAGCAAGCTAAAGTGCAATTAAAGCACTTTGGGCCCAATGAAGCTACATGGGAGATAATGTATCAAATGTAGTCCATTTATCCTTCCTTATTTTCCGATTAGGGCAACGCAGTTTGGTGTGATGTTTTTTTTGTTTAGCAGATGTTTCGGCGATGTTTTGTTATATGTTTTGATGTGATGTTTGGATATATGTACATATTTATATGGGTGTAAATACCACCATGAGCTATGTTTTAAAGCTCCAATAAACGATATGATATCATGTCGTGATAGTTGCCATGTTTTTATGATGTCATGTTGGTTTGCTTTCAGCAAGGTGATCATTGCAAATACTGCATCAAGCTATGTTATAAAGTTTCATCGGCAATATGTTTGATTTTTAGAGGTGTTTCTGACGTATATATGTGATTGAACACCGATGATAGTGTCCCCCAAGGGGGAGGGTTTTGTAATAGCCCTGGTGAAATTCCATGTAATAAAGTTAAAATAATAACCACAGTTGATGGGATACTTATTCCAAGTTGAATGTTGGGAAAAACACACTAGTGTGGGTGATCACATGGTTTATTATGGCTTAGGAAATTAGAAAAAGATATGGCTAAGTCATTAAAGAGAAAAAATAATTTTTGGCACATTTATTTATGAAAATAATGGAAATTAGGAGAAAAGGGAGATGAAAGGTCGCAAGTTTCATGTGAGGAGGATAATGAAGGAAAATAATGGAAAATGAAGAAATTAGAGGCCTCTTCTATAAAAAGGCTTATGAGGATCAGTTGGTACCTTTTTTCAGTCGATTTTTGGAGCTCTCTCATTAGTATCTCTCTCTCCCATACTCTTGGATACTTAGAGTTTTCTTGGAGAACTATTGGAGAGGGTGCATACTTGGGGATTTGGAGCTAGAAGGCAAAGGAAGAGTACGAAAGCACGGGTGGAAATCGGGATCAAAAACTGCAACGAGATTTGATTTCAGATACCAAGTTGCATGTATGTTTTCTTCACTATTTTTTACATGCATGGGTATGCATGTGGATTTTCCTAGCCTTTCGATTTCTTAGACAACCATGGTATTGTGGGTTTATTTCCATTGATTATTTTCTGGTTGGTTCTCATGATTCCTTTAGCTATTGGGTTGAGTTATTAGTTCCTGGATCCTTGGTTGTAAAAACACTCTAGAGTTGGGTAGACAGCTGTTGTGTTGATTTACTAGTCCTAGAGCCTTTGTTGGACAAACACGCTAGAGCCCTAGGTGGGATGAGTTACTATTCCCAGAGCCTTGGTTAGACAAACGCTCTTAAGCCCATAAACAATTTGGGATGAGTTACTAGTCTCAGATTCTTGGTTGGAACAAACACTCTAGAGCCCTAAAGCACCTTGGATAGAGACCAATCCATGATGGTTAGTGATGTCTGACCATGAGGTAGAATAACTGGTTTGGGGTTGAGACGGTTTGGTATCTAGAGCCTGGTTTGGTGTTGATTAATGTGTTTGATAAATTCCCACATTCATGCTTGGAACTTGGCACAGGGGTGATTTTCTGAAGTGAGACTTGGCTCAACCAATCTATGGTTGGGTGGAACGTGGAATTCCCATCTTCGGTTGGTTTTTACACTAAAAAATGAAGAGCTCATTATTTTGGTATTCGATATGAAAATGTAATAGTTTATGTGTGGAATTTATTTGTTGTCGTATCCATTGTAATTTTGTTGTTATTATTTCGGTTATAAGCATGTATTTGATTAATGATGATGTATGGCTCTATCCATGTTTTTATCTAAAAATGAATACACAATGTATCTATGGTAAAATAGATTGTATTGTAGCTTATGTTATAGGGGAGCATTTCTTCTTAGTGATTCTCAGATAAGTAAGATACCCCTTTGTTTAATTCAGTTTTTTATACCTGTATATGCAATGTTTGTGACATGTTTGATGAAATTCTTGTCATGGTTGGGCAGGGTAAGGATGATTTCCTGATGATGTGTTTGCTTCCATATCTTTGTTTTAATGTTATTTATGCTCTCCTACAGTTTCATGACATTTTGGGCAGTGACGTGGGATCTCGGGCTAAAAAGGTGGCACAAATCCTAGAGTTGTAGGCACATAACTGACCTTTTGGGGCCTTGGTCGCTACCTTTCCATGTAATTCCCGCAACTATAGGTTCCTAACCACTCCCTTTCCCTTACATGCCCGTGGCTAAGGCTCAAAAGGTTAAAAAATCATTCCCCCCTTCAAGGTTCATAGGCCTGGGAGGTTTAGTTGTCTCATGGAGGTGTTTTGATGCAGTGTAAGGTTTGTTTGTCAGGTTTCCGTCGGTTCCACTTCTTTAAGGTCATATATGAGGTTGAATATCATATTAGTAACCTCTCACTGCATGTTTACCCCAGTTGGCCAGTTACTTGGGTATATGTGGGAAGAGGGTGTTACAATTTCCATTCTGTTTGTAAGCATCTTTTAGTTCTTTGATATTAATGAAATGAAGTGTTATTTCTATTGCATCTATTTATTTTTGGCAATATCTATAGTTTTTTGCATTCTTGTTTAAGTTTGTATCAAGATATATGATTAATGAGTTAAGCGAAGGATTAGTTTAGTTATATGGTGTAAGATTGGATATATAAGGGTAAATTAAGGTATATGATCAATGAATTAAGGGAAGGTGTAACATTGGAGATATAAGGGTTTAATTATGGAGCTATATGTGTTTAATATATATATATATATATATATATATATATATATATATATAAACAAAAAATAGAGTTGGGAAAATCATTTATAGTTTGTGGCTATACTACATTTGGATCAAATTTGTTAAACTTTTTTGGGAAGGCATGATTGACATAATCTCCGTATGAAGAATCAATATATTCTTGCATATTTTCTTGCTTGGTATGGGAAAAGATAAATCACCTTGAACAGACCTTGGAAAACACCAAGATTTTTTTTGAAAAACTAGTGATAATATATGGCCCTTTACGCAACAATACATCTTTAGACCAAAATGATGGTCAAAGAAGTAAACCATTCTGGAAAAGAGTCCATGCCATCAGCTTAAGCACCCATGGGAAGTGAAGGAAGGATAGGGAAGAGGGGCTAATCTCTTCACACTTGGATCTGAATTGAAACAAACAAAGTTAAACATATACCTTCATAGTTTAGAGGAATTATGCACATATATGTCCAGGGTGGGGTAGCAAAAATGGGAAAAAATCAGTTAGTCTCTCAATCCATTCGTGCTTGCATTAATACAACCCAAACTCTAGGAGCATCCTTTTGAAGAGTTCAGACTCAAAGTTACTTCTTGTCTCAGTAGGATCATAGCTTTAACATTGCCATTACTGCCTTACAATAATGATATCATGAGAGGTATATTGCAACTGATAGTAGAATCCCTTTAGGGGTTGAATAACATCATGCTTCCTACCTTTTAGAAGTAGAGCAAAATCTTAGAACTCATGGAAGAGTTTAGCTTTGGAACATTCATGCTAAATTTGGAATCTGACGACTTAATATTTCAGGTGTTCTAGAATTTTTACACCAACATTACATCATCTCATCTATACCGTGTCAAAAAAATCATGCAAAACACTATGTCCTTGTTCGCTGAAGAATATGCCGACATCTTTATGATATTTAGATCCAAACTATTGAACATTTGGAGGAAAGAATTAATTGTATCGGCATCTACCAATGATATAGTGGATAAGTTGATCATGAAAAACATAAAATTGCTTAGAAGGGTGCTGACTAAGAAAGAGCTTAAAAGGATTGATGGAGGAAGAAAGAAGAAAGGTAGTAAAACGTACAACAAGAATGAACTAAGAAGGATAGGACTATGTTTTATCTACAAGGGATCTTGGGAACTTGACAATTCATGTCCAGGTGATAGGAAGGAGGTAACAAGGAAAGAACAAGAGGAGATTCCTTCAGATCATGAGGATTCTTATATAGTTGGGTCTATTTATTTTCAGGATGGTGAGGAACAACACCATATTATTCAAAGATATTTTTAGGATTACAAGCATTTAGAAGTGCATAAGGAAATTATACCTAATGATATTGATGAGGTAGACTCCTATAGAACTAAGACCACAGGTCTCTATGGGGATAAATAATATGGGAAGTCAAATATAGATACTAGTCCACCAGTTCATCTATGTTCAACAACTAGAAGAGATGAAAAACATATTGTCTTCATAGATGGAGGAGGTGAGAAAAACTTGAGTGAGGATCCAATAGTAGTGAATCAACATGATGAGCATGATCATAAGGGGGAAAATGGTAGACATAATGTGTAAGATGAACCATTTACATAGAGTCGAACAAAGGCTCAATTTGAAGTTGTGGTCATGGGGCATCCGGTGTGGACAAGTATAGATATTTTCATCGGTGCACCAAAATTGCTAGAAGATAACTTTCAAGCAAAGATCATGTTGAGCCCCAAGATTGTTCTTTATTCCATCATACTTCACTCCATTTTCTTTTTTCCATTGTTATCCTAGGCTCAAATGATCAATGAAATTAGTTAAAATTGCTTTAAGAATGAATATCATGGCTAACTTGCTAAGTTTTGTGATTTTGTCATTGTAATACATTTTGAACTGAAACTAGCTACAGAATGCAGACATTCCGTAGCTAGTTGCCAATTCTGCAGCTGTCTTCACATTCAAGCATGTTCCAGGTGTCCTCTCAGGAAAAGCCACACATGGGTGTATTCCACATCATGTCCTCAGCGTTTGTTGCTCACCATGAAGAATGAACGGAATTCTGGACGTGGTTTTGTACGTGGGAACTCACACAAGGAGGCAGACTCCTAATAGGACAAGGACAGTCCAGATGTCCTTTGTCACTTTACACTGCCATATTTAGAGTTCTATTATGATTTTGATATGAAAAGACAATGATCCCCATATTATCTCAAGTTATGTTATGAAGATTTGTTATAAATGTACTCGGGAAACCGAGAGACAAGTTCTAGATTTTGATTAGATTTCGTGGATTGACTACTATATTTCTGAAGACCGAGGATACTCTGTTTTAAGTTATTTTCCTTTAATGAAGAAGACAACATTTCTTTGAACGCGTTGAGTTGATCTTGAGTTAGATTTCGTGATGCTCTGGTGGTAGAGGGCCCCTGCCTCCTGAGCAGCTTTACTTTTGCAATTTAGATAAGTATCTTAGTTCATTTTCAAGTTTTTGAAGTTTACGTTCATATTTAATCTCATTAATCATTATAGCTATACTTGTTCTAAGAAACTCTTCCAAAAGATCATTACAATGAATAAGAAATGGCTGTAGTGTTATAGATTTTATTTGCAATTCCTTTCGTTCATTATCACAGTTAAACTTACTCTAGTAAACTCTTCCAAGATATCATTATGATGACTAAGGCATAACTGTGATACTGTAGGATTCAGTTGCTTGTTTACACTAAGTAGCATAGCTAATATTACTCTTAAAAAGCTCTTCCAAAACATCATAACAATGAGTAGGAAATAGCTGTGATGTCTTAGTTTTTAGTTTTATTTTCTTTCAGTTTTCATGTTTGTATTCAATTGCATTGAATTGTACAGCCAGGATTGTTCTAACAAGCTCTTCCAAAATACCATTCATGATGAATGAAATAGGCTGTAGAATCCCATAGATTAATTGCATGATAACTTAGTTAGAGCACTCCGGAGGCAAATTGCATTTAATTCATGCTCTGTTATTTCGTTTCAAGTTTGATAATGGCTTTTTAGTTTAGCACTGTTCACTGTAGACTAGTAGCACTCTAGTTCAGTTCTAGCTTAGCTCACTGTATTTACATTCCACGTTTAGTTGCCATCCATTGAATATTAAATTGCATTAGTTGTTAAACTTAAATACCACGGTCTTCATTATTTACAAAACTTCTTTTGTTCCAAACCTATATTAACTCATAATCATCTGGACAGAAGATAGTATCAGTCTAAGGCCTGGAGTACTTTTGCAACCTTTTTACCATCTCACAAACAAGCCTTTCCTCAAAGACTATTCTAAAAGGAAATCTATAACTTTTGAGTGAGGTTTAGTGGTGTTAAACTAAGTTGCAGAATAGAATTAGGAGTTAGTTTTAGAGTAGAGATCTTATGATGTTACAAATGTTCTTTTCCAAATATGTTTCAATAAACCTTTAATCATGGATGAGATGTTGTATAATTATAATTTGATTGTTTAATTGTTTAGTTAGGAGAATTTTATTTACACTTAGCTGCCCATTTCTCAAGCTCTTCCAAAACATCTTTAATAAATGAATTGGACAAGTTAAGTTCATGTTATGATTCATTTTCTTGAAGTCATTATCAAGCTTTGTATTTTGCTAAGTCATAGTTTGGGTTTGGTTCTGTTTCAGTATTTTCATTTTTCATTTGTCATCAATAATTTAGGCTTCACTCTGTTTTTTAACCAGTAGCTTCTTTCCACCAGCATTTAGTTCTTTTCCTTGTGAACATAAAACCATAAAAAAAACCAAAAACATCATAAAACACTAGACACAATGCAGTAAGAAACAAACACCTAGGCACATACAGTGCACCACACTTCAGCAGTTTACCAACCCTGGTTGACAATTAAATGAACTCAATTTAGGAGACTAGGTTGAGCACAAACAGATCACACATTTCAAAACATATATTATGATGTTGAAGTAGAAAGTGAGGACAACCTGAGACAATATATTACAGGAGAACAAAAAAATTGAGATGTCCATAGGGTTATGTGCTGATTCAATATCCAAGTTGTCTAGTGTACAGGAAAATCTCAAGTCCTTCACAAGGCAACAGGAGGAATATGATTGGTAATTCCAGAGAAGACCTCTATAATAGTACATAGCTAGGGCTTGTGGGACCACCAACCCACCTTTATACATTAGGGAGAGCAGGGAAGAGTATTCCAAATGGATCATGTTGGGTGACTAGGTGGAGTAGCATGAGTTGAGCATCTTGCAACATCAACATTGTAGACTTATTCCATTTGCAGACACTTATGCATTAGATCCTTCCCATGAGATGGATTGGCAAGATATTATGAGTTGGAACTCTATTGATGGGATGATTCCTAGGAGGATACCTTTAGCCAAGAGCATACTGTAGCTTGGGATATTAGGCAGGGGTAGTGACAAAGGGTTGAGATGGTATCATAACCCATAGGTCCCAAGACTTAGGTAGCATTGGGATTTAGATGAATCTATTGAGGACAGGATTGGTCGAGGGATTGTTTGGGATCCAGGTATTGAAGGATCCATACAGGATCATTTTGCATGGAGGCATGGGATAACACATTGGTTTGTATGGAATCCTATTATCAATGTACATATGCTTCTATTGTGGATAGAAGTGGATTTATTGAGGGCAAGAAATAATTGGGAAGGAGGATTTGTAATATTCTCTTTTCTTGATATGGTCAAAATGGAAGGAATTTTCCCATGGTATTTACATCATATTTTCCCATGGTATTTGCCTTCATTTTTCGAGGGAAAATAATAATATAAGGTTTCTAGAGAGTCCATCAAGCCTATAAAAGGGGGTTAGGAGCTAGGCATTTGTATCATCCAAAGTTTGTCATCTTATTATGTTTGTCGAGAACTTGGTGAGGCCAGTTCTAGTTTGATCCATAGGACGAAAACCCCACAGGTGTGATTTGTCTAGTGGAACCATCCATGGTCCACATTTGTGCTTCAGTGTCTTTGATTTCTTGTGCATTGAGTAGACGTGTATCTTGAGGCAGTGCCTCCATTATTTTGATTGTATTTGGGCATGTCTCATTTCTAACTATTAATTGAAATAAGGGCTACATATTTTCTAGATCCCTTTTGTGTTCAACGTTTGTTGAAAGTATTTTTATTAGAACACCTAAATGTGTGAGATTTGTTGATTATTCTGTTGTCTGTGATCATACAAAGGTCCAATTGATAGTGTTGTGATTGAGAAAAACACAAAATAATCCTCAATCCTCTATCTCTTGATTGGTTTGATATGACATAATATATCTGGTGAACATATGATTCATAGATCTAATATTTAATATTTGTATTATGATAAAAGGATTCATTTATTTAATATTTGTATTATGATAAAGGGATTCCTTTCATTTTAATGAAATTTAGCATAATTATTGACAATTTTTTTACCAAGTATATAGATTGGGTATATAAAAGGTTTCATTAATTAATTTATAATACAAGTATAGTATGTAGTGTTAAAGCTTTTCTTATAAAACAAAGTAATGTTTTGTTCTTCAATAGATGGAATGAATGATTCAATGTATCCTACTCATGTTGTAATTTACGTAATTTATAGTACACATATTTAATACTTAACATTACAACTTCATAAACGACACAAATATTTCCATAACGAAATTAATAGATTTAACATGTGATATTGTCTTGCGAGATCGAATGATTGATAAACACACGATAAGGTTTCATGTAATAGATCTAGGTTTGATCTGGTTAACAAGCTACACAACTTCGTTTAGGTTTTGTTTTCTTAGATAAGTTTAGGCAGTGTTGCACAAATACGTTTTGATTTTTTTTTTCTTAGATACGTTTAGGCAGTTGTGCACTATGTGTTGGAAATATGATACAGAGTGTTGTCCTTGATGGCAACCCACTGAATGAAGATGAAGACATGCGACTGTTGACATGTGTTGTCCTTGATGGCAAACCACCTGATGAAGTTATTCTTGACTTGATGGACTTGGTAAATGATGTAAATCTGATGTGAAATGATGTTTTTTCAGCAATATGATGATGAGTGGTGTTCGTGAAAGACAACCCTCTTGATGAAGATAATGGAAACTTACTAGATGAAGTTGTGCTTGATAGAATATGTTCTTGATGAAGGAAATCTGATGTATCTACAGTGTGTACAGAAGGCAATTAATAAAGGAATTCAGCATGTGCTAAATCTTGATGAAAAGAGTATGTCTCTAGGCATATGCAGATATGTCTAGGGGAAGTCGCGTATGCACGCGGAAAAGAATGTTCCAAGTCGCGTATGGGAAAAAGCGCTCAAAAAGTGCAAAACTAGGGGTAACCACCATGGTATTGACCCATTGTATTGGGTAATGATCCGCCTAATTGACCCCGTCCAGGAATACCATCGGAAGTAATGTAGTTTTGGGCTCATGGTATTGTTTTGGCTCATGGTATTGAAAAAGGGGCTCATGGTATTGAAAAAAAGATAAACCTATATAAGGAGAAGAAATTCATTGTGCAAATCAGGTGTGTGGGGGGCAAGATGTCTGAGCTTGAATGAATACTTCTCTCTGAAGTATATCCGAATGAAAAGGGTTACGATTGAATGAAAGATCTGAATGAATGATGCACCGATGAAGGAGTGATGAAGAAAGGGATCTAGATCCGAAATGCACTTGTATTTGCTAGATCCGTTTATGGAAGGCCCGGATCCGTGATGAGGCGAACATCCGTCCGAAGTAAAGGGTTGAATCTGAATCGAATGTCCGAATCGAAGAAGAATGCAAACTCAGTAATGGTTGAAGATCTATACGCTACTTTGCCGCAGAAGAAGCGCGCGTATATACGCGTCGTCTGAAAGTAAAACGCGTATGTGCAATAAAATTTGCCCTATAATGTGTACTCTGAAGTATACACTGGTTTATGTGAACAGAAGCGCGTATATACGCGACATCGCTGAAGGGAAAGCGCGTATGCAAAATAGGGTTTGCTGAAGTCTATGGTAAGAAATGTCCGATCTGTTCGGTGGTTTATCGATATCCGTCGTTGAGTTGTATGTATCTCGTTTCATGGTTGATTGTGGTTAAAAGTATGGAAAGGGTCCAGTCCGAAAATATGATGAAACGTGGCTCGCAAGTTGTGTTCTATTGAAGTTGTTGGATCCCAAGTGTGAAAATTGATGAAACGTGGTCCAAGGTGGTGCTCGAGGGTTGTAGCCTTCAGATCGGGGGTCGTAGCTCCCTTCCGGGTGAGGCCGGTAAACGAGAGCAGGGGGGTCGTAGCTCCCTTCCAGGTGAGGCTGGTAAACGAGATCGGGGGTCGTAGCTCCCTTCCAGGGAGAGGCTGGTAAACGAGTCGGGGGGTTGGAGCTCCCTTCCAGAAGAGGTCGGTAAACGAGCGCAGGTGGGTGCTCGCGTGCTCTGGTAGAGTCCGCACCCTAAAGCACATATGTTGTAAGATGTTTTCTCTATAATAAAATATTGAAGGCCGAGCAAATCTGCAGCGGTGGTTTTCTCCCCGACTTGGGTTTCCACCTAAAAATCCCTAGTGTTCATGTGTGATGCTTTGTGTGATGGGTTATTCTCGTTCTTACCGCACATGTCTCACTGTCTATAGAACATCTAATGAATGAATGATGGAATGATATAAGTGAAGAACTAATGGCATAATTAGATCTCTATGTATACGCGAGTTTTATGAAGGATATCCGCGTGTATATGCTAGTTTGCTTCAAAGAAAGTAGCGTATGGGTTTTAGAGCATGAAAAAGTAAAAAGTTTTAATATGCAAGTAAATACTTGATTCACCCCCCCCTCTCGCATTTTTTCCCAACAATTGGTTTCGAGAGCGAGTCCTTGTGCGAAGCTTGATCGCTTAAAGGAGATCCATCACAATGGGAAGTCAAGAAGGAGTAATGTCTATAAAGCCACCTCTATTCAATGGGATCAATCTGATATTCTGGAAGGTACGAACAAAAGCATATCTCGCAAAGTCTTGGTGTGGATGTATGGGCAATCATGGAAGAAGGTTATCAATACCCAAGAAGTATTCCTACCGATGCAGCAGAAAGGAAGAAGTATGAAATCAATGCCAAAGCGAGTGAATGTATTATTAGGAAGCATGTACGAATCGAAATTTGCTAAAGTGATGCAAACTACATTCAAGAAAATAAATATGGGACAAAATCATTCTAAGCTATGAAGGAGACACAAAGGTAAAAAGTGAAAAACTCCAAACTCTTAGAATTGAATATGAAAATTTGAAGATGCATAGTGATGAAAGTGTTGCCCAGTTTCTTTCTTCGTCTAGATGATATTGTAAATCGGATGAGAAATTTGGGTGAAACCATAACCGATACTACTCGGTGGAGAAGGTCTTAAGATCTTTGACTTCAAAATTTGACTCTAAAGTTTCAGCTATTGAAGAAAGGCAAGATCTCGCAAACTCTTACTATTGTTCAATTACATGGTACTCTGATCGCTTTTGAAATGAGACAAGGAGGTCCTTCTCAAATAAGAGAAGCTTCTTTTAAGGCATCTACAAGAGGAAAAGAAAAGGAAGTTGTCAAAGAATCCAGCTATATATCCGATGAAGAAGAAGCGAATTTCGTGAGAAAGCTCCAACTAGGTACTCGGAAGATTCAAAGGTAAGCTTCCCTTCAAATGTTTTGAGTGTGGAAAAGTTGGTCACTATGCCGCTAAATGTCCTAATAGAGAAAAACATGGTAAAGGGAAACAATTTGAAAAGAGAAAGAGTTATTATGCAAAAGAAGATGATGATGAAGTGTCTAGTGAAGAAGAAGAAGATTCGACCATGATCCGAAAGTGCTCATGGCAAAGAAGCAAAAGAAGAAGCCTACTCGAAACAAGGAGATCTCTCGGAAAACATGGTTAGCAGAAATTGAAGAAGATGAATCAGATAGTGATTGGGGTCATCCCTTGAATGATCTTAGTTGTGAAAACAATGGTGAAGACAGTGAAAGTAAAGTTGTGGATCTAGAAGAAGCTCTCAAGGTTAAAGTTGAAGAACTACAAAGTTCATCTAAGACACAAGAATCTATCAACAAAGAGATGATCTCTCAAATGGAAAAAAAATAGAAATGCTGAATGGACAGGTGGACAAGTATCAAAGGTTTCATACTTATGTGTCCAATCGAATTAAATAACTAGAAGAAGAAATCAACGATCTAAATGCAGATCTCAAAAAATCAAACAAGAAGAATGAAGGACTTGAAGCTGCAATCATCTCTCTACAAACAGATCTTGAAGCATCAAGTAAGAAGATTGAGGAACCTCAACAAACATTTGAAAAGGAAGGCCTTGAAGCAGAAATCATCTCTCTCAAAGAAGATCTGGGAAAAATCAAATAAGAAGAATGAAGAGCTGGAACAAACATGTGAAGAAAACGAAAATTGTCCGAAAGAAGATATTCTAAATCGAAGGATCAAGTAGAAGATGGAAGAAGGAAAGAAGAAAGCATGACAAAGAAATGTCAAGCCTTGGAGGTTGAGGTAAACATTCTCAAAGGTAAATTAGAAGAAAAGGTAAAACTTTTGAGGTTTCATGATAGTACTAATATTTTGGACAATATTATAAGTAATCAAAGGTCTCCTGCTATCAAACTTGGTCCTGGTTTCCATGAAATTGTTAAAGGAGAATCTAGCTCACAAGGAGGTGCTAAAGAATCAAAGGACATCAATGCAAAATCTGAAGTGTTGAAAGAAACAAAAGATCAACCAACAATCATGAACTCTCAAAGGAATTTATTCAAGAACGTTGAGTGTTTTAAATGTCATAATTATGGGCATGTTACAACAAATTGCGTAGACGAGTAACAATTCAGCCACAAACAAACGGATTCTATTCGAAAAGGTACTACGATAGCTTCAAGGGATATTGTTTCTCATGTAACAAGTATGGACATAAAGCAAATTTGATTGTAAAAGGAGGAAGATTAGAAATACTCATTATGATTCTTATGCTTATTTTTTCTCGGACATATGAGATGTTATTCTTGTAACAAGTATGGACATGTAGAAAAGGAATGCAAAGTTGAATGATATGAGAAATTGGACAACTTCCAAAGACACAAATAGAAAGATCAAACAAATCGGGAAAAAGATGGAGGACCGATCGTAAACGTAGGGAATTTCGACCCTATTGCGATCATCCACTTCGAAGCTTACTTCTCCGATTGATCGTAGGGAATGATGTGGGATACATTATGAGATTTAGTAATGTATCATCACAGGGGGGAGCAATGTATGATGTCTCTCATGGTTGAATTGATTATTCCGGTTATATGCATTTTCGACACAGTGCATCCGATATGAAGAAGACAGTACAGGGAAGGAAAAATTCGGGGGGAGATGAAGGAATGTGAAAAATTTCTATGCTTCACTTTCCATACGCGGGTTCTATGAACACAAGTCGCGTATACACGCGAGTTACAGAGACACAGTCGCGTATGCATAGAGGATAAGAGAATTTGGATGACGATTTGAAGATCGGGAGCAGAGGTTCGTGGGGAGCATCGATCCGATTGTTAATAATCGTATTATTGACTCGTAAGAGCTTAGTTTCTCGCTCTAAATAATTATGATATGATACATGGTTTCTTATGTTGAAGATTATGGATGAGTCCCTGTTTGCTTGGTGATGAAGAGTTTTGTGTTATCGAGATGAAAGTCTTATAATTCGAAGACAAGGATAGTTCATGCAGAGATTGTTGTCGATAACTTGCCGATGAACATATATTGTTGCACAAGTTAAGAAGGAGCATCAGTTCGGGGGAGCAGACAGGGTTGAATACTAATGATTGCATTGTTGGCAATATGACTCGCTTATTCTTGGTTATTGTGATACTCATGCTTAATGATGACTTGGTACATGGTTTATTATGATGAGATTTTTGATCCCTGGTTTCATCGAAAAAAGTATCTTTTGTGTTCACACATGGATGAGTTGGAAGTCGTTTGATTCAGAAATAAATCATGCAGGGCTTTGTTACTATGGTTGAGATATTTTTCCCACATATGTTACTTCATGTTAAATCTTGAAGATCTTGATGATATTGGACCACATGGATGATTGCTTGACACATATTTGAAGATGTTGTTTTGGTATGATAATCTCTCTTGGAAAGATTGTATTGATGCTGCAAAGAATATGAAGGCTTGGTGACTAAATGTACTTATGCTACAACCATTGGATGATGCTTGAAGACACAACTACACTGTTCTATCTATTTGTAGTCCAGGGAAGCATTCAAATACCTCAGAAAGAAGTTGAGCACTGTTTTTTTCTCACAGAGGATCAGGTCTGGTTAAAATTTAGGAGATGGCATTGGATACGCGGGTTTCCTGAAACACAGTCGTGTATATATGCGAGTTCATGCACAGAAAACCGCGTATGTCTAATTGCTGACAAATTTTTGCTTGGAGTCAGCTCTCTCAATGACAAATTTACAGTGTGTCGTTTGGTATCTCTGATATTGTTTAGTATCTCTGGTGGTGTTCCAGTTCTCATAATTCTTTTTCTAATGTTTTGATAAAGATGCCTTGATGATTTGTTGGTGAAAGTGTTCAGGATGCACAAACTAAGGGGGAGCCTTAGTCATTTGGAAAGGTTGCTTGGTTGCACAGATTCAGGGGGAACATTAGCTTTGCTAAGTATAATGCATTATGATGGTTCTGATATATGATCTCTCTTGAGGTCTTGTTGGTATTGGTTATGAAAAGTCATATTGTATTTTTGATGAAAAGATCATGTTGAGACCCATGATGTAAAATTTGTAATATTCAGTCATGTCAGGACTTGTCAAATTTGTAAACCCACTTGGTTGGGTAGCTGAGTCAAATTTTGTAAACCCACTTGGTTGGGTAGCTGAGTTGAAATGTGTAAACCCACTTGGTTGGGTACTTGAGTCTCATATGTAAATCCACTTGGATGGATATTTGATGTAAGTATGAGTCATTGGTGATAGGAAAGTCATAGAGTCATGTACTTCATTGAAAACATGTTTGAAGATTCAGCATGAACTCAGGGGGAGCTTGGTCACTTCAGTATATATCAGATCTGCAGAACACTTCTTCTACATGAGGAGAAAAGAGGGAGAGAGTGTTGGTTTTGATCCGCCCTTTGCCCTTGATGTCAAAGGGGGAGAGTGACTTGGTGTTTGAATGAAAATAATGATGTCAAATATTTGGGAGAGTGACATGGTGTCATTGTATCTATCTGTTGTGGTAACCAAACACCATCGTGGTTGCCATCAAGTCCAAAGGGGGAGATTGTTGGAAATATGATGCGAGTGTTGTCCTTGATGGCAACCCCATCGAATGAAGATGAAGACATGCGACTGTTGACATGTGTTGTCCTTGATGGCAAACCACCTGATGAAGTTATTCTTGACTTGATGGACTTGGTAAATGATGTAAATCTGATGTGAAATGATGTTTTGTCAGCAATATGATGATGAGTGGTGTTCGTGAAAGACAACCCTCTTGATGAAGATAATGGCAACTTACTAGATGAAGTTGTGCTTGATAGAATATGTTCTTGATGAAGGAAATCTGATGTATCTACAGTGTGTGTACGAAGGCAATGAAGAAAGGAATTCAGCATGTGCTAAATCTTGATGAAAAGAGTATGTCTCTAGGCATACGCGGATATGTCTAGGGGAAGTCGCGTATGCACGCGGAAAAGAACGTTCCAAGTCGCGTATGGGAAAAAACGCTCAAAAAGTGCAAAACTAGGGGTAACCACCATGGTATTGACCCATTGTATTGGGTAATGATCTGCCTAATTGACCCCGTCTAGGAATACCATCGGAAGTAATGTAGTTTTGGGCTCATGGTATTGTTTTGGCTCATGGTATTGAAAAAGGGGCTCATGGTATTGAAAAAAAGATAAACCTATATAAGGAGAAGAAATTCATTGTGCAAATCAGGTGTGTGGGGGGGCAAGATGTCTCGAGCTTGAATGAATACTTCTCTCTCAAGTATATCTGAATGAAAAGGGTTACAGCTTGAATGAATGATCCGAATGAATGATGCACCGATGAAGGAGTGATGAAGAAAGGGATCTAGATCCGAAATGCACTTGTATTTACTAGATCTCGTTTATGGAAGGCCCTGGATCTATGATGAGGCGAACATCCGTCTCGAAGTAAAGGGTTGAATCCGAACCGAATGTCCGACCGAAGAAGAATGAAGCTCCGTAATGGTTGAAGATCTATACGCTACTTTGCCGCGAAAGAAGCGCGTATATACGCGGCTTCGCTGAAGTAAAAGCGCGTATGCACAATAAAATTTGCCCTATAATGTGTACTCGAAGTATACGCCGGTTTATGTGAACGAGAGCGCGTATATACGCGACATCGGTGAAGGGAAAGCGCGTATGCAAACTAGGGTTTGTTGAAGTCTATGGTAAGAAATGTCCGATCTGTTCGGTGGTTTACTGATATCCGTCGATGAGTTGTATGTATCTCGTTTCATGGTTGATTGTGGTTAAAAAGTATGGAAAGGGTCCAGTCCGAAAAATATGATGAAACGTGGCCCGCAAGTTGTGTTCTATTGAAGTTGTTGGATCCAATGTGAAAATTGATGAAACGTGGTCCCAAGGTGGTGCCGAGGGTTGTAGCCTTCGGTCGGGGGTCGTAGCTCCCTTCCCGGGTGAGGTCGGTAAACGAGAGCAGGGGGTCGTAGCTCCCTTCCAAGTGAGGTCGGTAAATGAGATCGGGGGTCGTAGCTCCCTTCTAGGAGAGGTCGGGTAAACGAGTCGGGGGGTTGGAGCTCCCTTCCGGGAGAGGGTCGGTAAACGAGCGCAGTGGGTGCCTCGCGTGCCGGTAGAGTCTGAACCAGCACATATGTTGTAAGATGTTTTCTCTATAATAAAATATTGAAGGCTGAGCAACTGCAGCGGTGGTTTTCTCCCAACTTGGGTTTCCACCTAAAAATCTTGGTGTTCATGTGTGATGCTTTGTGTGATGGGTTATTCTGTTCTTACTGCACATGTCTACTGTCTATAGAACATCTAATGAATGAATGATGGAATGATATAAGTGAAGAACTAATGGCATAATTAGATCTCTATGTATACGCGAGTTTTATGAAGGATATCCGCGTGTATACGCTAGTTTGCTTCAGCAAAGTAGCGTATGGGTTTTAGAGCATGAAAAAGTAAAAAGTTTTAATATGCAGTAAATACTGATTCACCGCCCCCCCCCCCCCTCTCAGTATTTTTCCCAACACTATGTTATTGCCCAAATCCACCTCAAGCTAAAGGAAGGCGGGATTCAGGGTAACACCAAAGCACGCTCAGTCTGGTAGCTAGCCCTACCAGAACAGGAGAGGGCTCTCTCCGGGTCAAACTCAGTTAAAATAACCAATAGGGTCTGAGATGACTGAAATGAATGCTAATTTTAGGCTAGGTATATAAGTAGGAGGGTTTGATTGAAAATTGTGGGTTGAAAAGAGCAAGAGAAGGGACTACTGGGCTATGAATTTGGGGCTAGTTTCTGCCGGCAAACTTGGGGAAAAGTAAGTGCAATGTACAACCAAATTAAAGATGTAATGAGAGAAGAAAATAGGGAAAAGACCGCTGCCCTGTAGGCATCAATCAGGGGATGGATCTACAGTGACAAATTTAGAAGAAAGAGAAGCACCGGGTTACTCAACAGAGCATCTAACAAAGGATGGATTCTGAAAAGATAACCACTACATCAAACAACATAATCATTGTGAGAGGAGCATCATGCATGGATGGATTCCTAACACTTCCATTAGAGAATGATGTAAACAAATTAGCAGAAAAAACAAAGCATGGAAATGAATTTACAAGAAAAACATGCTGCACATTAAACACCGTGATGAATCCCAAATTTAAAGAGCAGAAAAAAGCTTTATTAAAATAATATTCGAGGAAAACTTTACACAATCCAATAGCAGCCTCCCTTTGCTGCAAAAATCCAACCTCTACACTATGAAACTCATAAAATATATACATTTTCTCATCCTTTTACTAAGGGAATTGAGCTCAACCATTTTCTTAAAAGTAGAATTAGTTACATTAAACTTGGGCCGAATTTCTGAAAATAGGTGTTTAATATGAACTCGTATCTCCCAAACCATAGCACCTGTTACAAAACTGAAAGGGGTTTTTGTAGATAAGGTCATGTTGGAGAAAAACCTCTCTCAAATTTGGAAAATTAATTTCCAATTTCTCGTAATATGTTCCACAAAATCATCTCTAAAACAGGAAATCATTAAAAATTTAAATCTGTGAAAATGAGCTGTAAAGATCTAGTCACATATCCCAATTCGTGACACCTCTGAATAAACTGAAAGAGGTGTTTGTTATATGGCTCATTTTTAACAAAAATGTCCTTGGGTTTTGAAAAATTACTTTCCATCTGTTGTAAAATGGCCGCGCACTAAAATGACTAAAACAGTAAAGAATATGAAAAAATTGCTTTGTTTTAATGTAGGCTCCAAATATCACTTTATATCTCCCACATAGTAGCACCTGTGCATAAAATGAAGGAGGTTTTTGTTATTTACTATGTGATGAACAAAAACCTCTTTCACTTGTGAAAAATTCCTTACCATTATTTCACAAACTGATTTTGTACTAAAATTGTCATTGTATGTAGCAACTGACCTCATAACCAAGAATCACTCATTCATTTCGATCATATCTTCTAATCCGGGAGCCAGTTATGGGAGTGTGATATACCGTTGCAAAGTTTTTTCTGAGCTTCTTCTGATGGACACACTTATGACATGTTTTGTGCTAAAAATCATGTGCAAAACATCTAACAAAACCAGACATAGTAAGAGCTCATGTTGATCCCTGGTGACAGGCTGCGAAGACTAGAACTAACATCGGCTCCAATGGGGATGGTAGCTCCTTGGAAGTGCCAAGAACTACAGATCTCTAGGAAAGTAGGCAGTGCCTTCATCCATTGGGCTATGGATGGTCAAACAACCGCAAACCCAAAACAACTCATACCAATCCCAAAACATATACATACTGCAACCTATACATAAACCAATACCGGAAACTGAAACGTTGCCTTTGAAAGCTTATTTATTTACAAATCTACCCTAATTTGATGCGAAACCAATAGATCAAGTAACACTGTAATGCCATATCAACCAATCAAGTAACTGTGACAAGGATGCTGCTTGAAAATGCTTCAAACATGACACAAATGTAAATGCTGACAGCCATACATGCACATAACGAGTATGGTTATGTAAAAGACAATTTGATCTATCATTCAAACTGAAAAAAATTTCCATGTACGTTGCAATAGGATCGCAAAATCCAGACTTTGTTTGCTGCCCCAACTCCGCAATAAATACTTCCAGCTGCACACTGTCAATGCAAACATCCACGGGCAACTCTATTGTTTCTTGTTTTGAAGGAGGGAGAGTTTCCAAAAACATTTTAGGATCTCGAAATTCATATGATTGGATCTGATCATTTAAATATTGAATCTCCTTCTCAAAATTTTCAACAACTAACTCAAAGAAACCAGTTTTAGCTTTAGGAGGAAACTTCGGAGATCTCAAACATTGAAGCACGACAATGAAAAATACTTCATCAATTTCAAAATCCACTAATTGATCTCTAACTTCTTTTAAAACTTCACAAAGTGCAGGGTTTGCCACATACCCTACCATTTTATTTTAGTGCATGAATGGATCAGTGAGCACTAGAATCTATGGATTGAGTTGGAGTCGCCAGGTGAATGTTTCAGCCTCCATATGTTTGATCGTTGTCCACCATCAACAATCAGATCTGAACTTGATACACGTACTGGGGCAACTTGCAAGTCATATGTTACATTTACAAACTAGATAGGAGATTGACTGAAGCAGCGTTTATCTACTTCGCTGATGCAAAGCAAGAGCGTTTCGAAGGCTACCTGGCATAACTTCAGGCTCCGTCTATAGCTTATAAAACAAATAACACTAACAAGCAAACCATTTGAGTCCCCAGTGGAGTCGCCACTATGTTATTGCCCAAATCCACCTCAGGCTGAAGGAAGGCGGGATTCAGGGTAACACCAAACCACGCTCAGTCTGGTAGCTATCCCTACCAGAACAGGAGAGGGCTCTCTCCAGGTCAAACTCAGTTAAAATAACCAATAGGGTCTGAGATGACTGAAATGAATGCTAATTTTAGGCTAGGTATATAAGTAGGAGGGTTTTATTGAAAATTGTGGGTTGAAAAGAGCAAGAGAAGGGACTATTGGGCTATGAATTTGGGGCTAGTTTCTGCCGGCAAACTTGGGACAAAGTAAGTGTAATGTACAACCAAATTAAAGATGTAATGAGAGAAGAAAATAGGGAAAAGACCACTTCCCTGTAGGCATCAATCAGGGGATGGATCTACAGTGACAACTTTAGAAGAAAGAGAAGCACCGGGTTACTCAACAGAGCATCTAACAGAGGATGGATTCTGAAAAGATAACCACTACATCAAACAAAATAATAATTGTGAGAGGAGCATCGTGCGTGGATGGATTCCTAACACTTCCCTTAGAGAATTATGTAAACAAATTAGCAGAAAAAAAAGCATGGAAATGAATTTACAAGAAAAACATGCTGCACATTAAACACCGTGATGAATCCCAAATTTAAAGAGCAGAAAAAAGCTTTATTAAAATAATATTCGAGGAAAACTTTACACAATCCAATATCAGCCTCCCTCTGCTGCAAAAATCCAACATCTACACTATGAAACTCATAAAATATATACCTTTTCTCATCCTTGTAGTAAGGGAATTGAGCTCAACCATTTTCTTAAAAATAGAATTAGTTACATTAAACTTGGGCCGAATTTCTGAAAATAGGTGTTGAAGATGAACTCGTATCTCCCAAACCATAGCACCTGTTACAAAAATGAAAGATTTTTTTGTAGATAAGGTCATTTTGGAGAAAAAACTCTCTCAAATTTGGAAAATTCATTTCCAATTGCTTGCAATCTGTTCCACAAAATCATCTCTAAAACAGGAAATCATTAAAAATTTAAATCTGTGAAAATGAGCTGTAAAGATCTAGTCACATATCCCAATTCGTGACACCTATGAATAAAATGAAAGAGATGTTTGTTATATGGCTCATGGTTAACAAAAACCTCCTTTGGTTTTTTAAAATTACTTTCCATCTGTTGTAAAATGGTCGCGCACTAAAATGACTAAAACAGTAAAAAATATGAAAAATTTGCTTTGTTTTAATGTAGGCTCCAAATATCACTGTATATCTCCCACACAGTAGCACCTGTGCATAAAATGAAGGAGGTTTTTGTTATTTGCTATGTTATGAAAAAAAACCTCTTTCACTTGTGAAAAATTACTTACCATTATTTCACAAACTGATTTTGTACTAAACTTGTCATTGTGTGCAGCAACTGACCTCATAACCAAGAATCACTCATTCATTTCGATCATATCTTCTAATCCGGGAGCCGGTTATGGGAGTGTGATATACCATTGGAAAGGTTTTTCTAAGCTTATTCTGATGGACACACTTGTGACATGTTTTGTGCTGAACATCATGTGCAAAACATCTAACAAAACCAGACATAGTAAGAGCTCATGTTGATCCCTGGTGACAGGCTACGAAGACTGGAACTAACACATAGATCTAATATTTAATATTTGTATTATGATAAAAGGATTCATTTATTTAATATTTGTATTATGATAAAGGGATTCCTTTCATTTTAATGAAATTTAGCATAATGATTGACAATTTGTTTACCAATTATATAGATTGGGTATATAAAAGGTTTCATTAATTAATTTACAATACAAGTATAGTATGTAGTGTTCAAGCTTTGCTTATAAAACAAAGTAATGTTTTGTTCTTCAATAGATGGAATGAATGATTCAATGTATCCTACTCATGTTGTAATTTACGTAATTTATAGTACACATATTTAATACTTAACATTACAACTTCATAAACGACACAAAGATTTCCATAACGAATTAATAGATTTAACATGTGATATTGTCCTGCAGATCGAATGATTGATAAACACACGATAAGGTTTCATGTAATAGATCTAGGTTTGATCTGGTTAACAAGCTACACAACCGCGTTTAGGTTTTGTTTTCTTAGATAATTTTAGGCAGTGTTGCACAACTGTGTTTTGATTTTTGTTTTCTTAGATACGTTTAGGCAGCTGTGCACATAGTTGGTGATTTTATGTATTTTTTGTGCCTTGATTCTTTTGTTTTAGGTTGTTTTGGATTTGCAAGAACGAACAGTGAAGGATCCTATGAGGAATCACAACCTTGCATAGCTATAAGAACACATTCCCCTTGAGTGTGATAGACTACAACCCACGTGGGAAAGGCTTTGTAGCATGGACCATATGATCCCGGTAGTTTAAAATTTTCCAATATAACCTTGTTGATCAGTGGTTGTCATTGATGTCAACCCAAGTAGCACCAGGGGCTAACCCAATATTACATTGGAATTTTGACTTACCAAATTAATATATTCTGGGTCAATAATTCTTTTTATGGTTTCTACTTGTCGAGATGTTTCCATTGATATATGGCACACCATGTAATTCTTCACGGTTTGAGAGATATTCATGTTTGAAGTTTGTACCCCCAATTAGTGGGCTAAAACCCCATGGGGTTGGGGCATGGGTCATTGAAAAGTCATAATTAATATTTTTTAAGCTCCTAAGATCCCTCCCACGTTCACTTGTTGAAGCCCCTCTCAACTTAAGCATTCATATAAATTGTGATCTTCATTTCCTCCTTATGTAAGGGATTCGACCATCTGAAACAGGTCATCTTGGAATTTTCGCTCTAATTTTGTTTCTACAAAGGTTCAGAAGCTGAAATGTTTATGAGGTGAAGCATAGATCCTGAGGAAGCTGCAGTAAACATTTCAGATCAAGTTACGCAATATTTTCGAAGATATGATCTGTGGAAGTAAGGGTTTTTGCAGGCTCCTGAAATTCATCTCAAAGAAGTGACCTTGGTAAAATCATCATAACTCTCTCTCTGAGTATCAGATTAGAATTCCCTAAAAAGTGGAAGATAGTGCACAGTCTTTAGTTGTTGCTCTATCAATTTTAGAGGAAAATTAAGAAACAGTGACACGTGGCATGCCGTACAAGTGCGCTCTGCTGAAACAGTACATAATTAGGGCAGTGTGATAAATTGGGTATAAATATCTCTTGAAGAATCCAAATTGGGTCAGACCTGTGGCATTGGAAATAAGACTCATAGGACTAATACAGAACCAAAAATAAGATATTGAGGATCTGAAATAACATAGATACACCAGATTCAATATCGAGCTCCTAGAAGGGAAGAAAAAGCTAGATCATGTGTTATCAAGGATTGCAAAGGACCATAATTTCTACGGCAGAAAAGAAAAACAAGGTGCAACAGAGGGTAGCATGAAAATATCAGAAACCAAGGTGCATAACAGCAGCAAGAAGTTCATCATATGAAGTCTTCAAGTGGGCAGCACTGCATACAATCATTGTAAAGGTATTATTGTAATTAGTCATTATAAATACATTATTGTACAAATTGTACTAGTGTCTATCTACCAAGGGTTGAAGAGGCAGTGCTGGGAGGTCTAGGATCATCATTAGGTGGTTGTGTCAAATTTGGGGTTATAGTCTAGTATATCTTCTTCTTCTACATAATTCTATATCATTGTAAAGTGGACCATTTTCCCTGGTACGGGAGTCCATTCTTCTTTTATTCTTCTATAGGGTGGTAGGGTGGTGCTAGGGTGAGTTGTAGCTCATTAGGTGTTGGGGCATCCATTTAATGACTACTGAAGAATCTCGGGCGTTGGAGCATCCATCCAGTGGGATCTGGAGAAGAATGCTTTTCTAGATTCTAGGAAGTTGGAGCTTTATTTTCAATTGGAGTTGAAAAGAATTATTAGAAAAGCATTAGGTGGTTTTTGTCCCGGAGTGGGTTTCCACCATCAAAACTGTGTGCACTTGTGTTCCTCTTGTTTTCTGCTATCATTGTACAAACATTGATAATAATTAAAGATTAACTAATGCTCTAATTGAAAGAAATACTAATTCACCCCCCCTCTCAGTATTTCCAACAATTGGTATCAGAGCTTGGTTCCTTCAATAGCAGTTTAACAGCTGGAAGGAGGTCATGGAGTATACCAAGAATGGTGTACCTCTATTCAATGAAAATAATTATGCACTTTGGAAAGGAAGAATGGAGGTCTATCTCTTGGCGCAAGGTTACAAAGTATGGGACACTATTCAAAATGGATTTACATCAACTGCGGATGAACAAGGTAAGAAGAATTTGGTAAATGATGCAAAAGCAAAGAATATTATTATCAGTGGACTTATTGAATCTCCTTATCATAAGGTGTTGGGTTGTAAAACCGCCAAAAATGTATGGGACAAGCTTGAGAATATATATGCAGGTGACTCAAATGTCAAAGAAGCAAAGCTTCAATTCTATAGAGCAAAATTTGAGCAACTCAGAATGAAAGAAGATTGCAACATTGCTGCACACTTTCAATACGTTGATGAAATAACCATTACTCTAGAAGGATTGGGAGAGCCAGTTGATGAGAAGACTATTATATGGAAGATTCTTAGAACGTTAACAGGGAGATTCAACCCAAAGGTATCGGTCTTAGAATACGATGCAAACCTGGACAAACTCAACAAAGAGGAATTACATGGAGTTCTCATAGCATATGAAATGAGACTTGATGAAGAATGGGGTACTTCACATCTAGAAACTGCGTTCGTTGTGTCTAAGAAAACCAATAAGGATAAACAACCTTCAATTAAAAATACATGCACCTGCAAGTGTGAAGAAAAGGGAGATGATGAAGAAGGTCTTTCAGATGAAGAATATGCTTACTTCATGAGAAAACTAAAAATTGGTAAGGGACAATTCAAAGGTAAACGTCCATTGATATGTTTCAGCTGTAATGAGGTTGGGCATTTTGCAGCCAAATGTCCAAACAAAAGTAATGGCAACTTAAAAAGAAAGAAAGGCTTTAATAAATTCAACAAGCAAGGATCCAAAAGGAACTTTCTCTCTAAAGAAGATAGCTCATCATCCGATGAAGACAATGATAGTGAAGAAGAAGCCAATGAGAGAGTACTGTTTATGGCCAAGCACAATAAACCCAAGCACAATAAGCAAGAGGTATCAAACAACGAAGAAGAAGGATGGACCACAGACAAATTTTATGACGAAGCAATCAAGCTTATAAAAGATCTTAAGGCAGAGAAGATCCGTTCCAAAACTCTTGAAGAACAAGTTCAAGGTCTCAAAATTGAAGTTGAAGAACACAAATGCATTGAAGAGTCACTTCAAAAGAATTTGGAAGAAAGCAACCAAGAAAGGGAATAATTAGAAGCCGAAGTAGTTTTGCTGCGTGAGTAAGTGAAGAAAGGAAAAACTATCCAAAACTATGCCAACAGCTCAAGGGCATTGGAAGAACTCATCAACAATCAACGATATTACAACGACAAAACTGGCATCGGTTACAAAGAATAAGAAGCAGGACCTTCTACAACAAAATACAATGAACCTATGAGATATGACATGCATGTAGACTTCATTGGACAATATTCGCAAGAACAACCTTGGAAGACAATTCCTCGACGAAAATTTCCATCCAGGTACCAACATATTTTTTATGGCTACTGTTATTCATGTGGAAAATTTGTTCATAAAGCTGTAGAATGTCACACGTACCCTAGGAACGAATACAATTCCAGGAGATCTGTCAAATATGAACCTCCCAGGGCTCAGCGAAATATCAATATATTTGAACATTTAAGAAATAATATTGAATGTTACAAATGTCGAAACTTTGGACACATAGTCAAAGACTGTAGACTTGAAAATCCTCTAGAAGAATCTTCGAAGCCACAGAATGAACGAACATGGAAGAAGAAGAAGAATGATAATTGTGCTCTTGCTCTCAAGGCTCAAAAGAACAAAGATGTGTGATATGTTGATAGTGGTTTCTCAACGCATATGACTGGAGATAGAAATAAATTTGTATCTCTGAAAGAGAAGAAGGATGGAACCGTGTCCTTTGGAAATGATGGATCTTCAAATGTTATAGGATCAGGTACTGTCACTCTTGGAAGCAACGATGTTCTAGCAAAGAATGTTCTATTGGTTGAAAACATGAATCACAATCTGATCAGTGTTGGAAAAATGTGTGATCAAGGACACACAATACTATTCAACTCCACGAAATGTGAAATCAGGAAAGGTGGGTATGGTGAAACTGTGGCTACAACAAGTCGAGCTCCAAATAACATATATGTTCTGGATGAAGCAACTAAAGCATGTCTAATAGCTAAAGAGGATGATACAATAATTGGTAGCAATGATGATCGACTAAGTAAGAATTTTGCTACAAAGGTGCAAAGTGATTTAGCGATGTCTTTACTTGGTTGAAAATTGAGCATTGACAACTCATCTAAGGATGTGGATCAAAGGTTGTACAAATCTATTATTAGTAGCCTTCTATATGTAACAGCCTCCCGACCAAATGTTATGCAAGCAGTTGGATAAGTAGCAAGATTACAAGCAGCACCAAAAGAATCACATATTAAATATTTGCCAGCATTGGAATATCTTTGCCAGAAGCTTGGGATTCTCCCAAGTTCTCATTAGATTTTCATTTTTCAGAATATAAAGGGGGAGTGGAAGTGTGTACAGGTCTGCAGGACGGTTGTGTGTCAGCGTGAGTGGAAGTGTGTACAGGTCCGCAGGATGGTTTTGTTTCAGGGGAGGTTACCCTTTGCCATTGATGTCAAAGGGGGAGAGAATGTTGTAGGAAGAGGTGTCATGATTGCAAGGGGAGTACTTTTGTTGCCATCAATGCAAAAGGGGGAGATTGTTGATTAGCGGTTGTCATTGATGTCAACCCAAGCAGCACCAGGGGCTAACCCAATATTGCATGGGAATTTTGACTTACCAAATTAATATATTCTGGGTCAATAATTCTTTTGATGGTTTCTACTTGTCGAGATGTTCCATTGATATATGGAACGCCGTGTAATTCTTCACAGTTTGAGAGATATTCATGTTTGAAGTTTGTACCCCCAGTTAATGGGCTAAAACCCCATGGGGTTGGGGCATGGGTCATTGAAAAGTCATAATTAATATTTTTTAAGCTCCTAATATCCCTCCCACGTTCACTTGTTGAAGCCCCTCTCAACTTAAGCATTCATATAAATTGTGATCTTCATTTCCTCCTTATGTAAGGGATTCGGCCATCTGAAACAGGTCATCTTGGAATTTTCGCTCTAACTTTTTTTCTACGAAGGTTCAGAAGCTGAAATTTTTATGAGGTGAAGCCAAAATCCTGAGGAAGCTGCAGTAAAAATTTCAGATCAAGTTGAACAATATTTTTGGAGATATGATCTGTGGAAGTAAGGGTTTTTGCAGGCTCCTGAAATTCATCTCAAAGAAGTGACCTTGGTAAAATTGTCATAACTCTCTCTCTGCGTATCGGATTAGAATTCCATAAAAATTGGCAGATATTTCACAGTCTGTAGTTTTTTATCTATCAATTTCAGAGGAAAATTAAGAAACAGTGACACGTGGCATGCCGTACAAGTGCGCTTTACTGAAACAATCCATAATTAGGGCAGTGTGAGAAATTGGGTATAAATCTCTCTTGAAGAATCCAAATTGGGTTAGACCTATGGCATTGGAAAGAAGACTCAGAGAACTACTGCAGGACCAAAAATTACATATTGAGGATCTGAAATAACAGCGATACACCAGATTCAATATCTAGCTCCTAGAAGGCAAGAAAAAGCTAGATCATGTGTTTTAAATTTCTAATACAAAATTAGGTAAAATAGGTGAATTTTACATAGTAAATGCTCCTTCAAACCTTATTATATATATATATATATATATATATATATATATATATATATCATAAATTTGGGTGAGGAATCAATAAATTTGATGGAATATAAACCCTTCAAAATTGAACATCTGAAAAGGACGTTTGTATTGTAAAGTTGAACACAAATCCTATGTGATTTCACTTGGTGGTATAAGTACCCTGCATAACTTAGCTCTTTGGCCAAAATATATTTATATTAGACCATTTCAACCAACTTTTTTTTTAAGAAATAGTTTGGAACTTCGAATACGTATGAAATTTGGCGTGATTTTCCTATCATGATTAAACCTTTATGAAGAGAGTAAAGATAGATTATGTTTAATAGTTTTAGAGAGGGAGGACAAAGTTGTAATTTTAGAGAGGGAGGAAAAAAGTTGTATTCCCTGTCATATATTCTCCTCTCTGCACAAATTGGTGAAGTTTACTTTCTTCCTAATCTTGTGCGTATGGGCCCACTTCATTCCATCGCTACATAGAGTTATTGATATGCATTCCTCCGTGTGGTCATTGGCGTTTGTCAAGATACCGAAGATTGACATAAGTAGACACAGTTCATACGATAATTGTATTGTTCCTAAGAGGTTCGTGCCTCTATGTGGGGAATGATAGTATTATGATATTTGTGAAAGATGTCAGCGTTCTCAGCTTTGTAATATTATTAGAGCACAAATATGGATCTAATTAAAGAATAATTGCACAAACTTTCCAAGTTGAAAAAGAAAAACAATTAGAATTGAGAATGAAATTGATACATCAATATTAGGTTGAGAATCAGTATATAAAGCAATTAAGTTGAGCTTAGTTGTACATGCAATAACTATGGATAGTTAAAGCTAACTGAAGCTAAGTGTGCTTTATGTTATGCTAATGTGCACATGCACCATATGCAAGCACTAGAGTTAACTAACTAAGCCAGGTGCACATCACATGTAAGCACTCAAGTTAAATAGATAAAAACAAGTGCACATCGCATGAAATATCTAGAGTTGTACTAAAGATAATTAAGGCTAACTATGTTCATGTACATATCTCGAGTTAACTAGCTAAAGACAAGTGCATATTGCATGAAATATATAGAGTTTAACTAAAGCTAATCTAGGTGCATGTCCGAGCTTCAACACCCCCCTTAAGCATAACTTAGGTGAGTGTGATGCAAAATTAATGAGTCCCAATAACATGGCCATTTTAGGTACCCATATACAATGCATGAAAAGAGGAAAGAGGGAAAACCCGAGTGGGAAGAAAACCCCCTCAAAATATAATTTAAAAGTAGAGAAAATACAACTTCTAGGAAGTCATGTCCATTCACCCAGAGACGATCTCACGGGAATCGAAACTTTTGCTCGGTAAAAGTCTTTGTGAAGATATTAGAGATCGTTTGGAACTCGGACAATACGCGAAGATCGATGGTCCCATCATGGATATGGAGGAATAACCTTAATTTTTGGATGTAGAGGTATCAACTCTCATGTTTGGATCAAGGAATAAATTTCCTTATAGATGGTTTCATTCCAATATGGATTTCCCTGCAACTTCGTCATGCTTTTGACGATCAGATTCATGTACCCTATATGCATGCATGAGAATGGTTGTCTCGAGGGATGCATGCATGTGCATGTGTGGCTTTATAGATGCCTTTTTGGATGAATTCATGAACATACATGGTTTTATAAATTTCTCCTTAGATGCATGCATGGGCATGCATATACATGGTGTTATAAATTCCTCCTTATATGCATGCATGGGCATGCTTGGATCTACGACTAAGAGTGCATGTGGGGAATCATTGAATTGAAACCTCATCAGATCTGCATCATCAACATCATCAATAGTAGAGGAATCAAATTCCTCTACTATGATTATGAAAGTAGTGTCTTCATCGCTAGCGAGAGGAAGATATTTCCTCATGTGCAATGTCTTTGTTATTGAACAAGACAAACTTCTCATCTACAATAGGTTCATTAACAATAGAAGAAGAAGAGTCTTCTTTTTCAACATTGTCTTGAGAATATTTATCCATATTATTGTAGTATTTACCACTTTCATGACTGCTATAATAAGTCAATCTCTTTGTCTCCAAATTATGTTCTTCTAGATCATTTTCATCACCATATAATCTTTTCAATGTAGTCCAGATTTCATGTGGTGATTCAATATTTCTGATCTCATAAAGACTATCATGAGGCACACATAAACACAATATTCCATAAGCCATGTCATATCTGTTAAGCCAATCTGACTTCTCATCCTCTGACATTGGTTCTATCTCAGTTCCCATGACTATTTGGTACAAGCCTTTGCTCCTAAGATGAAGCAAAATCATTGGCTTCCATTCATGGTAATTTTATGGAGTCGAATAGTGGAAGTTGGGAATTCCATTCCTTCACTTTGTGTTTGTAGCAATAATTTCGGAAATTCTCCAATATTTTGATCTGCAAATCAAATCTTCGAACAATTTCCAATTCTATGCTCTTCAAACCTACAAAAAAGTTATCCATGCAACTTCTCCAACCCCTTGTATCTCTGATACCATGTAAAAATTATTATTCATGCACTTTCTACAAACGCTTGTAGCTCTGATACCATGTAAAATTATTAGAGCACAAATATGGATCTAGTTGAAGAATAATTGCACAAACTTTCCAAGTTCAAAAAAAGAAAAAACAATTATAATTGAGAATGAAATTGATACGTCAATATCGGGTTGAGAATAAATATATAAAGCAATTAATTTCAGACTTAGTTGCACATGCAATAATTATGGATAGTTAAAGCTAAGCTGAAGCTAAGTACGATTTATGTTATGCTAATGTTCACATGCACCATATGCAAGCACTAGAGTTAACTAACTAAGCCAAGTGCACATCGCATATGAGCACTCAGAGTTAACTAGCTAAAAAAAGTGCACATCACATGCAATATCTAGAGTTGTACTAAAGATAATTAAGGCTAACAATGTGCATGTACAACACTCTGAGTTAACTAGCTAAATATAAGTGCATATTGCATGCAATCTGTAGAGTTTAACTAAAGCTAATCTAGGTGCATGTACACCAACACCCCCCCTTAAGCATAACTTAGGTGACTGTGATAAAAAATGAATGAGTCCCGACAACATGGCCATTTTAGGTACCCATATACAATGCATGAAAAGAGGAAAGAGGGAAAACCCAGTGGGAAGAAAACCCCAAAATATAATTGAAAAGTAGAGAAAAAAGACAATTACTAGAAGCGTCGTGTCCTTCACCTTGGAGACGATCTCGCGAGGAATCAAAAGCTTTGCTTAGTAAAAGTATTGATGAATATATCAACAGATTTGCTACAACTAGAACAACTATCGAAGATCGATGGTCCCATCATGGATACAGGGAGGAATAAGCTCCATTTTTGAAAGTAGAGGTATCAACTCCCATGTTTGGATCAAGAACTGAATTTCCTTATCGATGGTTGCATTCCAATATGGATTCCTTGAAACTTTGTCATGCTTTTGACGATCAGATTCATGTACCCTATATGCATGCATGTGAATGGTTGTCTCTAGGGATGCATGCATGTACATGTGTGGCTCTATAGATGCCTTTTTGGATGCATGCATGAACATACATGGTTTTATAAATTCCTCCTTAGATGCATGCATGGGCATGCATATACATGGTGTTATAAATTCCTCCTTATATGTATGCATGGGCATGCTTGTCTTTACGAATGAGAGTGCATGTAGGGCATCATTAAATTGAAACCTCGTTAGATCTGCATCATCAACATCATCAATAGTAGAGGAATCAAATTCCTCTACTATGATTATGAAAGTAGTGTCTTCATCACTAGAAGATGAAGATATTTCCTCACGTGCAATGTCTTCGTTATTTCCATTCTTTCACTTTGTGCTTGTAGCAATAATTGTGGAAATTCTCCAATATTTTGATATGCAAATCAAATCTTCGAACAATTTCCAATTCTATGCTCTTCAAACACCGCAAAAAAGTTGTTCATGCAACTATCTCCAAACCCTTAGTAGCTACGATACCATGTAAAATTATTATCCATGCACTTTCTACAAACCCTTGTAGCTACGATACCATGTAAAATGATTATATCACAAATATGGATCTAGTTGAAGAATAATTGCACAAACTTTCCAAGTTGAAAAAAGAAAAAAACAATTAGAATTGAGAATGAAATTGATACGTCAATATTAGGTTGAGAATCAATATATAAAGCAATTAAGTTAAGCTTAGTTGTACATGCAATAACTATGGATAGTTAAAGCTAATTGAAGCTAAGTGTGCTTTATGTTATGCTAATGTGCACATGCACCATATGCAAGCACTAGAGTTAACTAACTAAGCCAAGTGGACATCATATGTAAGCACTCTCGAGTTAACTAGCTAAAAACAAGTGCACATCGCATGCAATATCTAGAGTTTTACTAAAGCTAATTAAGGCTAACTATGTGCATGTACAACACTCAGAATTAACTAGATAAAGACAAGTGCATATTGCATGCAATACAGCAGAGTTTAACTAAATCTAATCTAGGTGCATTTACACCAACACATACATCCCCTATTTGCGAGCTGTCTGGAGGCTTCGTAAAGGAATTGATATCGACAAAAAAAAGGAGCTCTCAGATTCCATGTGAAGTCTTCTGTTGTTTTTAGAGGATTCTTAATCTTAGGATTCCCTATGATGTCTTGTTTTTTGAGAGGATTCTTAATCTCATTATCAATCTATCATCAATGATTTTGATAAGGTTCTAGTCATGTACAATCACCAATATTGAATGAACAAGTCAAACTAGCTTCATAACGGTTAGTTGGAGTTTCCTCTTATTTATTTAAATTAGTTCCTAGATCAGATTTTTCATATGGTCTTGATGATGAATCCACTAACTAGTTCAAAACAGATCAGACAAAATTTGAATAGATATAATTATCACTTTGAATTTTTTTATATAAATTATCAATTTTATTAAGAAAATTATTTTTAAATTTGAAATTTATATATTTCAACATTAATATCTTAAATAATTTTTATCATATATAAAATCTAACTTAGAAGCATTCATCAATTTGAAAATTGGTATTATAATCCATTATATTTCATTGAATTTAAAAGTATAAAATTATTAGTTTTATCACAACTAAAATAACAAAAATAAACTTGCTTAAATTAATTCAAATTATGGTAAATAAGATTCGGATAATAATTTTTATAAATAATTTTTATTATAAATTTTTAAATTTCCAATCAATTTTATAACTATGGTCTTAATAATTTTCATATAAATAAGGTTGCATTAATAGCTTTTATAAATAAATTTTATTATAAATTTTTTGAATTTTAATCAATTTTTATAATTATGGTCTTAATAATTTTCATTTATAACTATGGTCTTAATACTTTTCATATAAATTTATTGAGTTGTATTTTTACATATTCATGAGATATGTAAAATTTGTTTCATGTCAATTATAAATAAAATATTTCAATGTGTTTTTTCAGTAAAACTTATTTTATGTTTATATATAAAGAGTAATTGAGATTTAAAAAATATTACAACATGAATTTTTACATTTTAAGATCAAACATATATATAATTTCTTAAAATTTATGCACATATATATATATATATATATATATATATATATATATATATACATATATATATATATATACATGCATCAACCTATAGTATTCCACCTCGTGTCATGCTTTATTTCATCGTGTGTCTTTTGTCTTTTTGACACACAATGTCAACAAATCCCTCTCAAACATTAGCATTGCCAACACTTACAAGCAAGTGAGATCTCACTCGAGGTGTATTGATGGGTTTGTAAGGAACTTTAAGGTAATGCAAGGGAAATAGGGAATTAGAGACAAATATGTTTCAAAAAAAACCCACCCGAAACTATTCATCAAACGTAAGTACATTGAACCACATTACAACATAAACAGAACATTCCTAGGAATCTATGGCATGCATCGATTTATTCAAATACATTGGTTAACTAGAGAAGTAAGCGTTCTATGGGAATTAATTCTCTAAGTGCAAGAATAAATTTGACACAAATAAGAGGAAACATGGTTCATTCATACACAAACATTGTCATTAACACTCTATTCCAACCAACATATCAATTTGCGATAGTTTCCTAAAACTCTCTGCCAAAGATTTGTTATTTATGAATGAATGAAAACTGCAATATAACATAGCCATGAGAAACTAACCAAAAACCTCTGAGATTTTATATTAATTGGAAACACAAAGAACACAAAATACGGAGGAGTCTCATACACCCAAAATGGGGAGAAATTGAGCCATTATTTTCCATATTATGCTATTCATCCAACACATTTACAATTAACATGATACATATCCAAGAAATAGATAAAGAGTGAAGAATTAATAGACAAAACATTAATCCAAACACATTATATAAATATGCCTCATTGAGCCAATGATACCGTAATAACAGATAAGATGATAGAACAACGATAGATCATTCTAATAGGACAATATTCAAAGCTGAACTATCTACAATCAACAACAACTCTTCTACAATTGATTACTTAATCATATCGAGTTGAATCACCAATATTTCACATGTCTAACCAAAATGCCAACTATCAACACGTCAATCTTTCCATTATATGGCACTCTTTGTGGCATTTGTCGCACATTTGTGTGGTATTTTGGACATATGTTCGACATTTTGTGCACAATATCTACCATCCTCTAGATTGTTTCTCCATACACGGGAAAATTTTCAATTTTTTTTCTCTTCTTCTACCTTCACCCAAACATGCCCCTAACACTATTCATGGCTCACCCCTAAGCCACTGCGACCTAGTTGTTTACTAAAGGAAGGAAGGACCTCTATGAGTATTTTCGATCAAACATTTATTTGGTCATATGCACAATTTCCTTGGTGTGTTATCAGTCTTGTACGCAACAAGATCACATGCGAGTTGCATGGCTTTGTCTTCTAGTTGAACCACCCTTCTAAGCAAAGTTATTTCTTCTATGTTATTTATTGGTTTATTTTTTCTACCCAACCTCACACTTCTACAAATTCATTCTTGTGTTCTATTACCGGAAGATATTTCTTCATCTGAGTCTATCATCCTTTTTACCTTCATCTTCTTGTCTATGCCATTTTTTGACCTTGCGTCGCATCTTCTTGCATCCTAGAATAGTTTCCTCTTCTTCGGAGTCCCACTACGATGTGTTGGAATCCTCTTCCTTACCTTCTGGTGAGGTGTCTAAGTGTTCCTCTTGTTGTGGGGCAATATTCCCTCCTTTGTTTGGGAATCACAAAATTCATCCTTTCCCACTTACTGACATTTTTTGTTCCTATGTTTGTTTTTTAGTGGATGATATGTGCCACTCCGACTAGATAGTTATTCACCATGCGACATCATCATCTCATTTATCTTGTCTCGACATTGCATCCATTTCTTGTTGGGGTTGGTATGGGCCTAAATACATAAAATGGGGTGTGTCATGGATATGCCATAACTTTTTAAACCTCGAAAAACTTGGGTAGGGATATGGGGTACCTATTTGATTACATCGTTGATAGCCTCCTTTCCGGATTTAGAATATGACATTGTTGTCTTGTTGTCAATTTTTGTCGAAGATGTACATGATAGGTCCAAATCTTGCAGCATGACTGAAATTAGGGCTTTGCTAGTGGTGGAAACGGCATCCTTTAGAATATACCGTTTTGTGAGGGGCTTTTGGGATCAAGAGCCATGAATAATGAAAGTTGATGTTCTCTGGCACTCAATATCATCTTGCAAATAATGAAACAAGAAAGTGGCCCACTTCTGCACACTCGAAGACACTTCACAGTCGGTCTGTTTGCACCTATAAGGCATTGATACTTTTACAGCCATAAGTTTCATGGAAAAACCTCACCCATCCTCATCTGTGGAGGAGATGCCCACTTCATCGTATCAATGAATCATTGATATTTTTTGTGTTTTTTCTATTTCTACCTCATTCTCATTCTTTTTTGTCAAAAAGGAACTCTACTACTACCATTAGTTGGTATCCCTATAATCCAAGCAATTAGATGGTGTCGATCTAACATAGCTCATTGAGCCATAGGAAACTACCATGCGAGACATCTCAATAGTATTTTGACACAAATTTCAACCTTTGAAATCCTTCCAAAGTGTGGGATATTGCGGAGAATCAATATGCCCAACCTTCTCAACGACCACAACCCATTGTTGATCCACAGATCCACTAGTTGGCTTGGTTTCTCGATCATCTCGAGATACTTATGTTTAGAAAAAATTAGGGAATTTCTTTAGATCTTATACACTAAGGTCATTTTACTTTAAATTTTTTTACCATCCCTAACATATCTCATTCTTGTATAACCCCCTCTATAATTGGTGTTGTTAGAGCACTGCAACACGAGTGCCCTTTAAGTGCTCACCTTCTTGGGTACCATCAATCCATAATATGGATACCTGGTAGCTAGAATTATCTCTTTAACATATACAACACTTTGGTCTATGTATTAGCTACTCTAATTGCTTTGTGCTCCTACTTTGGCTCTATAATGGTAAATACAAGATAATGAAAATTGAACTAGAAGAAATAAGAACTAATTGATAGCTTTGCAATGTAGCAATTGTATGAATTGAAGAAAAACATGTTTTGTTTCTTTCGTTGGAATCTAAATTTGGTGGTGTTGGTTGCATTCTATATACAAATAGTGGATAGGGTTTTGTTTGTTGTACTATGTCGATATATTAACTTATTATTTGATTTGTTATATATCAAATCAATGTCATGCATGGTCTTCAAAATTGATTTGTAAGTTCTAGGTCCAATTGATAGCATTGGTGATCAAGAATAGAAACGGTAGTACTACTGTCTCTTGATTGGTTTGATATGAACGACAAATATATTCTAAACATATGATTTGTAGACCTCATATTTAATATTTGTATTTTGATAAATTGATTCCTTTCATTTTAATTAAATCTAGCATAACAATTGACATTTTATTTAACAAGTACATAGATTGGGTATATAAAGAGTTTCATTTGGTTTATAATATAGGTCTAATATATAGTGTTCAAGCTTTGCATATAGACCATAGTAATTCTCTATTGTTTAGTAGATAGAATGAATGATTCATTGCATCCTACTCATGTGGTAATTTGTATCACACATATTTAATACTTGACATTATATCTTCATAATTGATACTGAGACTTTCCTTAACAAATTAACAGATTTAATATATGATCTTGTCTTTCACCTTTCCTAATTGATAAATACAAAATAGGATTTGATCTACATAACAATATTTTGTTTATGAATCTAGATTTGATCATGTTAACGAGATACACAATTGTGTTCTAGTTTTTTTGTGATATTGGTTTGGGTAGCGCACTTGGAAATAGTGGAAAAAATAGTTGTTTGGTTGTTTTGATTGTGTAATGATTTAGGACTCAGATACTAAGAATAGGACTTTGTTCTGATCTCTAAATTGATGCAATCCTATAAATATATGTATTTCTGATTGATTTGATTTAATGAGAAAGCGACAATGTTGTTGATCTGTCATCTCACATGCAATTTGTCTCACCTATGAGATGTACTGATTCAATCCTCAAATTTGTCTTCCAATTTTTCATTTGAATTCAAATCCCATTAGGTTGGGGCCCAATTTTCATAGCATGCGAGTGTGGTAGTCGGAGGAGATGGAAGTTGTGAAATATCTCTCCTTAGCTCAATGAATTCAAATAGTAGAATGATTTCGTGTTATCGTGGTCGTGTGAGCTCTATTTTTCTACGGACAAGGTTGTGCCCTGGAATCTATGTTTGTGATCACGGTGGGAGTTGAACCCACTCTATTTTATTACAAAAAATTTGAAATGTCGGAGACCCATGTGTGGATACTTGAGAAATTGAGTTTTTTATTTTTTTTCAAACAGTACCAACACACTCTGCACTAAGCAAAAAGTTCGATAAAAATGGAAAAGTTACGAAAATACGAATTTACGCAATGTAATCACACACCTCTTGCATCGAAATGCACGATGAGAAGAGAACGATGAAAGGGCCTACTCGAAGGAACCTAAGGGGCCAAATCAAAAATCTTTTTGTCGTGTTTATACGGTTAATGGGGGCAAGATCTAAACTTGTGCAATATCAGTAATGTTATATATTGTTATTATTATGTAAAGGCCCCATTTGATGGGATCAAGCATTGTTGAACATTTCTTTGCTAAAAAATTATGCTAGAGTAGGTGTATTGTTAAGGTCAAAGGGCACACTCTGGAGATCAATAAATCATAGAACACATTGTATTAAAGAGTTTTCCCAAGGGAATAAATCGTTGAGATCATTGTATTACGGGGGATTGTCAGAAGGAAATTTATCCAAATATGATTATGTTGTAATGGTTGTTTATGCCTCTTGATGTTGTGAATTGTGCATACACTGTGCCATACTTTCAGGGACACCATACCTATTGAAACAATTTTTTAATCCAAAGCAGCAAGAGCGTGCATGGGCATACGAGTTGGTTGTAGAAGAAAGTTGCTATAAATAATTGAATATTGGAGTTGTGTGTCGTTAAGAGCATGCGAGATGGAAAAGCTGAGCTAGTGGAGTAACCGAAGGTATCCGATGCTGAGTAAAAAGTTGTGTGAAGAATTTGTAATTTGGTGACGAGTTAGTGTTGTGACTAGTGTGCTAGACACTATTGTAAATTCCTTTAAAAGAAAAAGAAGTAGACAACAATAGACTTCCTCTCAAAATGGCTAATCCTTTTGCAAAGAACTACCTAAATGAGTCTAATAAATTGGATAGCTCCAATTATATCAATTGGAAATTCAAGTTGCGGACAGCTTTAATGGAAGGATATGGTGTATGGGAAATAACAAATGGAGAGGAAGAAAATCCAAGTGTTGTTGGAGGTGCAACAAAAACATCAATCCAATATTGGGAGAAGAGGGAGAAAAAAAATAAAAAGTACTATTAAGGATGTCTATGAAAGATAATATAATTCCTCACAATCGTGATTACAAGACTTCTAATAAAACTTGGAATAAACTAAAGGATTTGTATGAGAATAAAAATGCAAATTATTTTCTCTTTTCAAAAATTAAGCTTATTTCCATTAAAATTGGAGAAGATGAAACTATCAATAATTTCATTTCAAGAATTAAATATTTGAAAGATAAGTTGGGAGAAATAGGAAAATCAACATCTATTATTAATCTATTACAATTACTTTTTATGTCATGGGACTATTATATGTTCATTACAGGTCTTGTAAAAATAGATAAATAACCCACTTTTGATGAATTGAAAGGGATACTGATGCAACAAGAAGAGAGTTGCAGGAATTTGAAGCCCCATAATCCATACTTAGCACTTTTGGCAAAGAAGAAATCCTTCAAAGGAAAATAGGGAGAAGGAAGTAAAGGTGAAAGTCCATCTCAGAAAAGGCCATCTCCAAAGCCAAATCAAGGTATGTCACCTCGCTTGAAATGATTCTAGAATGAAAAAAAATTATCGTAGTAAAATTGGGCATCTTTCTAAATATTTCTATAAGAAGAAAAGTGATAATGCAAAGCATAAACACGAAGAAATTAGGGACATTTTGATCTTAAGAATCTTAAGTTGTTTGTTTTCTAATGTTGCGTTTTCGTTGAAACAAATGATGTGAAGGCATGGTTTGTGGATTACGGAGCCTCAATCGACATTAAAATGCAATAATAATTGGTATCATAACTTCAAGGAGACAAGAAATGGTGCCAACATTTATCTTGGTGATGTTCATGCATATCAAATAAAGGAATATGGAGACATTCTAGCAACATTGTCAAATGGAAGTTCCGGGAACATTCATAATGTTATATATGTGCTCGAGATTAAGAAAAAATCTAATCTATGTGTCCACAATCTTACATCGAATCTAAAGTTTGAATTTTTTCAAAACACACTGCATAGTGAAGGATTTTACTAGATCATTGCAAACTTTGCTTCTTCAGGGAGTTAGAGTTGGAGGCCTATATAAGCTAGATGTCACCAACAAGAGTCATCAAGCACCGACTTATACAACTGTGTCAACCAAACTTATTTTTGCACTAAAGGTATGGCCATATAAATTATCATGATTTTTTTATTGTTGCGAAACAAAGAATGGTTGAAGGACTCTATGTTTAAATAATTAGTATGTTGTCAGTGACGAGTTGTGCATTAAGAAAAATACACAAATATGAACTCCCCTATAACTACGATAGGAGAAGAAGAGATTTATTATAACTTGTGCATATTGATGTTTGTGGACCAATGCGAGATGAGATCCCTAGGAGGAGCATACTAATTTTTGTTGTTTATTGATGATTTCACAAGGTATACTTGGTTTTAATTTCTTAGAAGAATGAGTGATGTTTCTTACTATTTTAAATAATTCAAAAACATGGTGGAGAAACAAACATGGAAGTTCACAAAAATACTTCGTTCAGATCAAATGGGAGAGTATAGGCTAGGGAACATCATCAAGTACTACAAATATCACATAATAGTGTAACAATTTACAATACCCCACACTCCACAGTAGAATGGTGTTGTGGAAAGGAAAAATAGAATGTGGATGGAGTATGATTAAAGTTAAGAATCTCTCAAATGATTTTTTGAGCTGAGGCCATTAGCATTTTTTTAATATTTAAATAACACAACTCCAACAAGGTATGTTTATCTCAAAACCCCATTTAAATCCTTGCATGGTTCTAAACCAACAATTCATCATTTGAGGGTATTTGGGTGTAAGGCCTTTACACGTATTCCAAAGGAGAATAGAAATAAACTTGATGTTAAATCCCTTAAATGTATTTTTGAAGGTTATTGTTAATAATTTGAATCTTATAAAATGTTTGATCCCTCTACTCACAAAGTATTTGCACGTAGAGATATAATATTCCATGAGAAAGAAGACGAATGAAACAAGGACAACAATTATGAAAGGTGGCATATACTTTATGAAATTGAAGACACCAAATAAAAAGTTTAAGATAGATAGCTTGAGGAAGAATCCAACAATATGGGCACTACTAGTAGTCATATCTCACGAGGGTGAATAAGGATCTTCTCGGATCAAAGATGAAGACATTGAATTTCCAAGGAGATATACATGCCATATTCGCTTACTTGCAAGGTATAAGGACTATGCCCCGATGAGTGGTGTTTTAAATTTCATAGAACCCATGATTTTTAAATAACGCTAATGAACATGAAGTGTGGAGAAAAAGAAATGAAGGAAGAATATGACTATATAATGAAAAAAAACCTTAGATTTAACAAAACTGCACTAAAAAATGAAGAGCCCATAAGATATGAATGGTTGTAAAAACCCAAATTTAAAGCGAGATAGAAGTATAGATAAGTACAAAGCTAGATAGATTGGTGGAAAAGAAGGCATTGACTATGGAAAAAAAATTGCACTCTGTAGCTAAGTTAAACACTATTATCTCGTTAATTGCATTAGCTACAGAAGTACCATTGGAATATTCACCAACTAGTTTCCAAAATCCACCTTTACGAATGGTGAGTTACAGGAGAAGGTTTATCTTACTAAACCATAAGGGTTTGTGAAAAAAAGGTCAAGAAAATCCGGTATTCAAATTAAAGATAGCTTTGTATGGGCTGAAAGCGAGTACTGGGAGTCGTGGTATGAGATGATAGATTCCTTTTTTTCTCCAACTCATTTTTATGAGGATCCAAAGTGACCCAAATATATATACAAAATTTTATTTGAAGGGGAATGTTGTACTCATTTCCTTGTATGTTGATGATTTAATTATTACAAGGAATTATGGTAAACCTAATTGGTGAATTGACACAATTTCACAGTATATAAGGTGAAAGTCTTGGAGATTTACATTTCTTGTCTGATTAACTTTGGAAGTATGGAATCTTACTGTTTTTATAGGTGAAGTATGTAGAAGATTATGTACAGAAGTTTAAAATGGATGGCGTAAGCTGATTTTGTTCAAATTACAACATATCTGTGAAATTTCTGATGACGATAATCAAAGGAGATATATGGTATAAATATACGAGCAAATTGGTAGAGGCTTGAATTATCTTGCTAAACCAAACGAAACAGTTGATGATTTAACAGGCGTTAGTTCTTATTTAGCATGATATGGGATTCTCAAATCAATGGTTCCACTCCAACCAATTGAAACTCAATCCTCTTAGAAGATTACTATTTGCCCAGATAAATTCCAAGATCGGAAACTCCGCATAAGAAAACTATCTCTTTCCAGTTTAAACAAAACTCTCACCCTCTCACACATTTATAATATAACGCCGCTCATATAGGATCTGTACCGTGAAGGTAATTTCATATTTATGGAAATCATTTGAATAAAATGTGGATGTGAATGTATTTGTGGAGATGTCATATACGATTATCATATTTATTAGGTGGAGCTTTAATTTTAATTAATTATTCTTTAAAGTTAATTTTTTATTTATATCTTCTAATTGACATTGAGTAACTTCATATTTTTAATTACAATTATGTTATGACGCTTTTATTGATTCATTTAAATATATTAATTATATACTGTATCTGTATTGTGATGTTTATCATATTTAGAATGAGTGATTATAAATATAGGACATTTAGGTTGTTTGAATTTGGTACGTCTTAGTATCAGGTATGTACTATGTATTAGATGTGCGATATATGCATGTGTAAAGCATAAATGCGTATCTCATTATACATATCATTAGTTTCTTTAACTTGAATGGTCATTATTTGGGTCTAGTTGTTTCTAGATTGGTGGAGGATTAGATTGTTTTGATATTCCTATTGCATTTCACAAGGAGAACCCACGACTTTAAAAATGCTGGATTTTGTTAGGTGATACATTTTATAGAATGATTTCTAACATGAGTTAAATATTCATTGATATCATTAATTACATTATAAATGTCTTGAATTAAAATTCATGGATCAAAACTCATGAAGTGCTAGAGTTTTACGTAGTATCAAAGGCGATTACAAACTCTTTGGACCTTATGACTCACTTTTTATATTTATGTATTATATAGCATTGCAGTATAAAAGATGAAAATGAAAGTGTAGAGTATCATTATGCTATATCTCTTTATCTATATATATATATATATTATGAAGTAAAATCAATTCTCTGACGACAAAATTGGACGAAGCAGATATTATCAATCCATCGTTTTTCTTATATAAAAGGCGTGATTCTGACTTGAATAGTTCGTGATAGAAATATTGACAGATATGACCCTTCAGGAACAAGCAGGATATTCAGGAATAGACCTGACCTTGTTCAATCTTAGCTCTCTGTCTTGTGAGCTAGACAACTTTCTTCAGGACTTTTAGTGTGTAGTAAGAAATAGAATCTCAAACCCCTCTTTTGGCAATCTCTTTTTTTTTTTTGAGGCAAGATAGGGAGCAGAGTTGAGCCATCGCCTAGTCAAGACTTGGTCTCATCACAGCTAAAAATTTGGAGTACAAGGCAATCTACTTGTGCATTTTAGCAATCTTTTGAGGCACATTTTGGCTGTTTTGCGTGAGACTAGAACACTTTGTTTGGCAGAGACACTCATGAGTGGGCGCGATCACCTCACATTTGCTGAATTTGAGCTTTTTATATGGCTTCTGGGTTTTTCTGGGCAGGCTTGAGACATCTCTATCATGGACTTTCTGCGCTTAGTGTCTGCCTTGTTAGGCAGAGGCGGTTCACATCTGCCTCCTCCAATCTCCCAAAGTGGTGCTCACATACAACTAGATAGTAAATGTTGAGTTGAATCATGAAACCCAATAGAGACCGAGATCATGTCCTAAACTTTAATAGTGCTTTGTTAATTATTTGGGAGGTGGTGGAGGACTAGAACCAGGAGGTTGAGGCAGTGGATTGAAATCGCCATCCATTGTTTGGGGTGGTGTGATATCCAAGTCTTACTCCCAGAAGTTGATTGAACTCCTTGTTATTAATCAGCTTAGTCCACGATGGTGAAATCCAAATGAATGTCTGGATGTAGTTATTGAGGCTGAATCTGTGATTAGTTTATAGTACATAATGTGTGTATACGTAAATATTTCCCACTGTGCATATGAGTATCAATGCCACCTCTTGCCTGCTGGGTCGTCCATTGATAACTACATTAAACTAAGCAAAGCAGGCGTGCGTTTAACATGCAGAATTTATTTGAAATTCCTATTGAAATATAAGGCTGTATGGGTTTCAATTCTAAATTCATAAAATTCAGATCTTTTATTAATGCATCAGTTCACCAGAAAACTAAATTATTAAATAAATTATCAACAGTCAAAAGATATTTGAATGAGTTAATGATCAACCTTTAAAGTGTAGTGCCATATACGATATCTTGAGGCGCATTACGTGTTTGAAAATTACAGGAGGGAATCTGAATTTGATTTGACCTTCAAACTACTATCTGCGGAAGGATTAGCGGTGAAATCATTATGATTGATTGATTCGTAACAGTCATAGCGTATGAAGTATTATTGTCGCTAAGCAGCAGGTTCTTGATTGATTTTAATCATTAGGAAAAGCAAAAGTATATATTGTCCAACATCGTAATATGATGAATCTCTAAGTATATTCTATTTTATTTATTTTATTCTTTATATTATATATACATAATAACAAATATTAACTGCGTCGATAATATCGTATTCAAGCGCACGTTAACAGGATAACTACCCACTTCATATTGTGTTTTAATAGATTCTTAACCATTGGTGATTTAAACACATCACATTTTAATTTTGATATATCAAAATAAGAAGGAGGAAATGTTTCAAAATAATTTGGTGCAGAATAAATTATTTAGTTTAATATTTATTGTTTCTATATTTATGTAATATTTTGACAGCATATTCCAAAACTTGTGATATCTTAGAACTTAAAACTTTATGATACAAGATATTCCGATGTAAAAGTATATATTTTACAATTTATTTCAAAAAATAATATTCATTTATTCAATCATGCATTTATAACATTACTTAGTAGAAAGGAGATGTTGTAACACATATCATCTCATGATACTAATAGTGAATGAATTTTGATTTTTATTTGTTTAGAAAACATATTTTGATGTTTTATTAATAATTCTAAAATCGTTTACTTAAGATTTCTCATTAACCTTTGGTTGAACATTAGATTTGTAAGCGTATATTATTTAATTTTAATGAAATTATTAGTCTAAGCTATGTCTAGCCTATGTGCTATGTTTCTTGTTACCTTGAATACAGTGTTATGAGTGTATTGAAAAACCAAACTATAGAAAGCTATTCGTTAGTGGTCTTAATTTCAGATATTATTAGTCTGCATTGCTCTCAAGTCAAATATAAATAATAATTTATATAATAATAATAATAAATAAATTATATCACTATATATATATATATATATATATATATATCAGTGTAATTAATTTAAGTTTAATGGGAAAATTAAAGTGAGGCTAAAGAAAATGTATTTACATAATACCCAAAGTTGTTGTGAACAATAACGAGAAATATATTTTAATTTATTAGGCACCATTATTCTTTTCAGCATAATAACAATAAATGTTTTTGAAAATTGCGATCGGGATTAAATCGACGAGGGGAAAAAATCGGAAAAAATCGTAAAAATCGGGAAAAAATCGGCACATACAAAAATATTTATTTTTTTTCAATTTTTTTAATATCTAAAGCATCTACAACATAAAATAAATGCATTGACACATAAATATGAAAAAAAAAACTAATATATAAGATGTGTAATATCATGTCTAGTGTTACATCACACATAAAACTGAATCTTGTCCTGAATACTAAGTCCTAAGTCTCAAGAGTCAACTCAGCCTCAAAATATCAACAAAAAATATAATAATGTATCTCATATCATGAGTCATAATGTCATATACAAAGGAATGTCAATGCACCATATAACCTATGGTCCTATACTATTGATTTCCTCTGCCCCTCTTGCGAGAAAATACAACAGCTTTTCCTTTCCCTCTAGATGAAGAAGCTGGCAGGAATGGCAATGGACTCTGTCGTGCTCTAGAAGTAGAAACTGAAGCACCAAAATGGGAACCTGAAGCACTAGGAGCTAAAGGAGGCAGACCATGTCCTCTACCGGTAGTAGTGGTAGGTGGTGTCACCTCCTCCTCCTCCTCCTCCCCCTCCACTACCTCCTACTCTATCCAATCAGGGCTGACTCCAGGACAGGCCTCTCAGCCTCAACCCTCCATTCAGCAGTGGTGTCAATCGCATCTAAAGAGATGGCCTCCATATCAGGTGTCCTCTCAAGTTGTCTCACCCACAATCTAAGATTGTAGTAAACGTAAACCATGTCATTGAGCCGCTGGGCCTCCAACCTATACAAGGGTCATACATTAATAAATTAAATATTTAAAAAAAATATTTAATGAATTCAAAAAATCAGTTGGAATATTTTAAGTTTTTTACCTGTTGCGCATTTTGGTGTGTATTTTTTCAAATACACTCCAGTTGCACTCGCATCCTGAAGAGGTACATGTTTGGCTGAGTATTCTAATGGCAAGTTTTTGGAGTTTTGGTAATCTGCCACTGTAGCTCCTCCACCATGCATCTACAAGTTACAAGTTACAACAAATAAGATAAATTTATAAAGTTACAAACATAAGAAAAATTTTAAAATAATGAAAATCTTACCTGGCATTTTAGTAATCCTATCCTGGACAGCCATGTCGAAGCTCAAGGTGCCACCTTCCATTCTGTATACCTCCATCTCTTTCGATATCTTTGCACGTTCTGATGGATTTGGCACCATCTTCTGAACACAAGTGAAAAAGTCATCCATGACCTCAGCATCAAATAGGAAATTACATGAATAAGCAAATCCGGGGTTCAGGAAGATCCCTGCAGCATGAATGGGACGATGGAGTGTGTTGTTCCATCGGTCATCAATCACTTCCCATCAAAGAAGTTGTTTCTAAAATCCCTCATCACCCTTATCATCATAGTAGCTGCGAACAGCTTCTTTGGCCCTATCCATGGCCTCATACAAGTAGCCCATTGCGGCCTTCTCTCCATCCACCAATCTAAGAACCTTTACCAAAGGTTCAGTAACGCTGCACACCTCTTCCACTCCAGCCCAGAAACTTTCTTGATATGACACCAACCTGCAGATGGCCTCTCCCTCTACTTTGCGGCTGATAGTCAAAGCACGCCACTCATTTGAAAGAAACATTCTCTTCAAATCCCACTTAGAATTCAAGAGGGATTGAAGAGATATAAAACTAGTGGAAAATCGTGTAATAGCAGGCCGCACCAACTCCTTCTTGTTGGTGAATGTCCTCATCAAATGAAGCACAGATGCATGATTATATATAAATTTTGTGATGCTCTTTGATGATTCTACAATATCTTTGACAAAATCAATCTTTCCGATGTCCTCCAACATCAAATCAAGGCAATGTGCAGCACAAGGTGTCCAAAATATGCTCGAATACCTCTCCATAAGCATCTTGCCAGCAGAAAAATAGTTTGCAGCGTTGTTCGTTATGATTTGGACAACATTTTGGGGCCCAACCTCCAAAATGAACACATCTAATAAATCACATAATAATCTTGCATCTTTGATATGTGCAGATGCATCAACAGATTTCATAAACATTGTCCCCTTGGGACAATTGACTAAAAAGTTAATAAGGGTCCTACCCCTTTGATCAGTCCAACCATCTGACATCACAGTGCATCCTGTGACTTCCCATGATGCCCTTAACTCCTCTAATCTCTTGGTTCAGTCAGCTTTCTCATTTTGCAGAATGCGCCCTCTAAAGTCATCATATGAAAGGGCTTTGTATCCTGGGCCAACAACAGCGATAGCATCAATCGTAGCCTGATAAAATGGATTGTTCCCGGCAACAGTGAAAGGAATATCACTCCAAAGAAACAATTTGCCCAACAACCTATCAGCTTCTTCCTTCTCCTTTTTTTAATAAGGGAGGAGATAGATGGTTGTGCCCCGTGAGTGGTTCTAGGAGCAAAAAATGAGGAGGCAGCTACAGTGCTGCCTGTAGAAGATGCTGATGCTGAAGAGCCACTACCACTCTCACGGTCAGCTCTAAACCCTAATATTTGACTCTTCAGAGCTGCCTTGCTAAGTTTAGTGGTTTCTATTCCTTCCAATGAGTTCATGGCTCTTTTGATTATTTCTGCAGTGGTATTTGTGTAAGGGCCTACTTCACGCCTAGGAATTTGTGCCAGGTGGTATTTCAACCTGTATACCCCCTATCATGTGTTGACCACATAATTTGCAAGTCAAGTTTGCTCGGTCAAACCCCTGATCAGGTTCACCAAATTTCCATAAAGGATCTAATTTCCTTGGCATGTTGGAAACTTTGAACTTTGAAGTTTGAACGTTGAAATTTGAACCTAGGGCACAAGAAAAATTGCAAGTTAAAAAATAAAATAAAAAAATTACAATTTTACATACAATATTTTGATTTTTTTCACAAAAAAAAAACCCTCAACTCAATGCAAAAATAATGGGAAAAAATACATGTTGAAACACAAGCAAAAATAATGGGAAGAAACTAAGAGCACAAGAAGAAATATAAAAAACAAAATTTAACAAACAATTTTTTGCATTTTTGACCAAAATAAACCCTCTCCTCTCAATAAAACAAAAACAAAAAAAAAATAACACAACCAAATGCAATCACAAATGATGAAAAATACATGGGTGATAGAAACCCATGGAAGAACAAGAAAAAAACAAAAAAAAATGGGTCAAATTTGATGCCCATACCTAGAAAAAATGTTTTGCCGGAGACACTTGGTTCAAATTCGATTTTTGTTTGCTTGGCTTGCAAGAAATTCTTCACTTTTGTCCAATCTTGGGCTTGTAGATCACGTATCTCCCTCCTTGGCTCTCCTCCTTCACTCCTTAGCTCTCATAACCAAACCTGTCCATGTAAAAATGACAGAAAAAAACATCAAAATCGCACTTTAAACCTGCTGTTTTCCTTTGCCACGATTTTTATAGATCGAATCGCGATCTTTTGGTAAAAATCGCGATTTTTCGCACTTTAAAATCGTTGTTTTCGGGCCCCACGATTTTCACTGCTCGAATCGCGATTTTTTGGCGATTACCGATTTTTTGAAAAAATCGGGAAAAAATCGCCGATTTAATCGTTTCAATGAAAAAATCGCGATTTTATATTTTTTCAAAGATATTATCGGCGATAATTTCAACGATAATTTGAAATTATCGTTAGCGCGATATTATTGCGATAATTTCGAAATAATCGCGATTCGAACTGAAGTTATCGTCGCTGCCTCCAACAGCGCGGTTATATGCCAATTTTTGGTTTTTTTTTTTTCATTTTTACTTTGACAACGTGGGTTATGAGAGCCAAGGAGGGAAGGAGGAGAGCCAAGGAGGGAAGGAGGTGATTTACAAGCCCAAGATTGGACAAAAGTGAAGAATTTCTTGCAAGCCAAGCGAACAAAAATCGAATTTGGACCAAGTGTCTCCGACAAAACATTTTTCCAGGTATGGACATCAAATTTGACCCTTTTTTTTTTGTTTTTTTCTTGTTCTTCCATGGGTTTCTATTACCCATGTATTTTTCATCATTTGTGATTGCATTTGGTTGTGTTTTTTTTTTTTTGTTTTTGTTTTATTGAGAGGAGAGGGTTTATTTTGGTCAAAAATGCAAAAAATTGTTTGTTAAATTTTGTTTTTTATATTTCTTCTTGTGCTCTTAGGTTCTTCCCATTATTTTTGCTTGTGTTTCAACATGTATTTTTTCCTATTATTTTTGCATTGAGTTGAGGGATTTTTTTTGTGAAAAAAATCAAAATGTTGCATGTAAAATTGTAATTTTTTTATTTTATTTTTTAACTGGCAATTTTTTTTGTGCCCTAGGTTCAAATTTCAACATTCAAAGTTCAAAGTTTCCAACATGCCAAGGAAATTAGATCCTTTTTGGGAATTTGGTGAACCTGATGGGGGGTTTGACCGATTAAACTTGACTTGCAAATTATGTGGTCAACACATGGCAGGGGGGGTATACAGGTTGAAATACCACCTGACACAAATTCCTGGGCATGAAGTAGGCCCTTGCAATAACACCAATCCAGAAATAATCAGAAGAGCCATGAACTCATTGGGAGAAATGGAAGCAACTAAAGTCAGCAAAGCAGCTCTGAAGAGTCAAATATCAGGGTTTGGAGTTGACCGTGAGAGTGGTAGTGGCTCTTCAGCATCAGCCTCTTCTACAGGCAGCCCCGCAGTTGCCTCCTCATTTTTTGTTCCTAGAACCACTCCCAGGGCACAGCCATCTATCTCCTCCCTTATTAAAAAAAAGGAGAAGGAAGCAGCTGATAAGTTGTTGGGCAAACTGTTTCTTTGGAGTGATATTCCTTTCAATGTTGCCAGGAACAATCCATTTTATCAGGCTGCGATTGATGCTATCGCTATTGTTGGCCCAGGATACAAAGCCCCCACATATCATGACCTTAAAGGGCGCATTCTGCAAAATGAGAAAGCTGACTGCACCAAGAGATTGGAAGACTTAAGGGCATCATGGGAAGTCACAGGATGCACTGTGATGTCAGATGGTTGGACTGATCAAAGGGGTAGGACCCTTCTTAACTTCTTGGTCAGTTGTCCCAAGGGGACAATGTTTATAAAATCTGTTGATGCATCTGCACATGTCAAAGATTTAAGATTATTATGTGATTTATTAGATGTGTTCATTATGGAGGTTGGGCCCCAAAATGTTGTCCAAATCATAACGGACAACGCTGCAAACTATGTTTTAGCTGGCAAGATGCTTATGGAGAGGTATCCGAGCATATTTTGGACACCTTGTGCTGCACATTGCCTTGATTTGATGTTGAAGGACATCGGAAAGCTTGATTTTGTCAAAGATATTGTAGAATCATCAAAGAGAATCACAAAATTTATATATAACCATGGATCTGTGCTTCATTTGATGAGGACATTCACCAACAATAAGGAGTTGGTGCGGCCTGCTATTACACGATTTGCCACTACTTTCATCTCTCTTCAATCCCTCTTGAATTCTAAGTGGGATTTGAAGAGAATGTTTCTTTCAGATGAGTGGCGTGCTTTGACTATCAGCCGCAAATCAGAGGGACAGACCATCTGCAGGTTGGTGTCATATTAGGAAAGTTTCTGGGCTGGAGTGGAAGAGGTGTGCAGCATTAGTGAACCTTTGGTAAAGGTTCTTAGATTGGTGGATGGAGAGAAGCCCGCAATGGGCTACTTATATGAGGCCATGGATAGGGCCAAAGAAGTTGTTCGCAGCTATTATGATGATAAGGGTGATGATGGGTTTCAGAGACAACTTCTTTTATGGGAAGTGATTGATGATCGATGGAACAACACACTCCATCGTCCCATTCATGCTGCAGGGCTCTTCCTGAACCCCGCATTTGCTTATTCATGTGGTTTTCTATTTGATGCCGAGGTCATGGATGGCTTTTTCACTTGTGTTCAGAAGATGGTGCCAAGTCCATCAGAACGTGCAGAGATATCCAAAGAGATGGAGGTATACAGAATGGCAGGTGGCACCTTGAGCTTCGACATGGCTGTGCAGGATAGGACTGCTAAAATGCCAGGTAAGATTTTCATTATTTTAAAAATTTTCTTATGTTTGTAACTTTATAAATTATAAGTTTATCTTATTTGTTGTAACTTGTAACTTGTAGATGCATGGTGGAGGAGCTACGGTGGCAGATTACCAAAACTCCAAAAACTTGCCATTAGAATACTCAACCAAACATGTAGCGCTTCAGGATGCGAGCGCAACTGGAGTGTATTTGAAAAAATACACACCAAAAAGCGCAACAGGTAAAAAACTTAAAATATTCCAACTGATTTTTTGAATTCATTAAATATTTTTTTTTTAAATATTTAATTTATTAATTTATGACCCTTGTACAGGTTGGAGGCCCAGCGGCTCAATGACATGGTTTACGTCTACTACAATCTTAGATTGTGGGTGAGACAACTTGAGAGAACCCCTGATATGGAGGCCATCTCTTTAGATGCGATTGACACCACTGCTGAATGGAGGGTTGAGGCTGAGAGGCCTGTCATGGAGTCAGCCCCTGATTGGATAGAGGAGGAGGTAGTGGAGGGGGAGGACGAGGAGGAGCAGCAGGAGGAGCAGCAGGAGGAGGAGGAGCAGGAGGAGGAGGTGACACCACCTACCACTACTACCAGTAGAGGACGTGGTCGGCCTCCTTTAGCTCCTAGTGGTTTAGGTTCCCGTTCCGGTTCTGGTGCTTCATTTTTTTCTTCTAGAGCACGACAGAGCCCATTGCCAGTCCCGCCAGCGTCTTCATCTAGAGAGAAAGGCAAAGCTGTTGTATTTTCTCGCAAGAGGGGCAGAGGAAATCAATAGTATAGGACCATAGGTTATATGGTCACCGGTGCATTGACATTCCTTTGTATATGACTGTTGACATTATGACTCATGATATGAGATACATTATTATATTTTTGTTGATATTTTGAGGCTGAGTTGACTCTTGAGACTCAGGACTTGGTATTCAGGACAGGATTCAGTTTTATGTGTGATGTAGCACTAGACATGATATTACACATCTTATATATTAGTTTTTTTTTTCATATTTATGTGTCAATGCATTTATTTTATGTTGTAGATGCTTTAGATATTAAAAAAATTGAAAAAAAATGAATATTTTTGTATGTGCCGATTTTTTCCCGATAATTACGATTTTTTCCCGATAATTACGATTTTTTCCGATTTTTTCCCCTCGGCGATAATATCCCGATAGCGATTTTTTCATCTTTGTTATTATTATTATTATTTTTAGATTAAATAATAATAATTTTATATATATATATAATATATAATTATAATATATATATATATATATACACATATTATAACTTTAATTATGATTTTAATTAAATGGAAATTTCGCGTCTTTAAACGTCACACCGTTTTTTAATTTCACCAACTATTTAACTCGATCACTTCTACAAAATGTTGAACCGCCCGATCCTTACTAGACCATCGACCATCTGCCAGAGCCTTGGCATATGCCGCGCAGTTGGCCATGATATTCCTGTAGCCCTCGAACCTGAGACGTATGAGATGGTAAAGAACCACCGATTGATAGATAGAGCAGACGCAAAGTATACGTGTTGATAATATGACGGAATTCTGCGGTGGATGTGGAACCGAAATTTCCTAGAGTGTCTCCGAAATTGCTTAATATAAGCAGCCGTATCAGAGGCATGGTCATTCCATCTGTAATGGCTCCTACAGTGCCGAATGCCATAAGCCACAGATCGAATGAATCCGCATATTTAAAAAGTTGCCATATTGAGATACATATATTATTCGGATGACCAGTCGTATTGCTTTCCAGTACACGATCATGCGGTTTAAGCAAATCTCGTTTTTCTTTCAGATTTGGCATCTCTATTTGTTGCGTTGCCATATTCTTCAGTGATGGAAAAACACGGTACTCCTTCACCTTTTCTAGTTTTAGTTCAGAGGGGTCTTGCGATAATATCTGCTGGTTGAGTGCTATGGCTCTTTCTGAGTTGTCCAACTCTACTAATGCCTCTGCTCCTGAATTGGGTAGCTGTTTCCATAAATACTTGGCAGAGAGGGATGAAGTTGAGGGATTACCACATACTGATGGAGGATACCAAACCGAACCAACCATGTTATGATCATGGAGCCCATGACTCATAGAACTATTCAAACTTTCGTCTGACGTGCAGAGAATAAAATTCAGGAGCTGGGCACCTTCTAAGGCGGAAGACTTTTTCGATAATTTAAGAAACTTGGAAGAATATTCAGCGTTCCAAAGTTCTTCCAAGCACTGCGACTTCAATGCAGAGCCCGCATCAACCACCTGATAGAGTACGTTTTGAAAATCTATTTGTGTTCTAAAGTCCAGTTGAATGTGGAGGCGGTTGTTCTCAAACCAGGCCCCATAATATCCCACAGTATTCTTATGGTTACCTAAGTATGCCATAGATTGAGCCTCATCATGGGCACGCTGAAACTCCGGTGTAAGGGGTCGATCGAGGTTATTGAGGTCATATTATTTTATCGAAACTTTTAGTGCATAATAGCAGCCATCTAGAGCGTGTAAAACTTTGAAGCAGTTGCTATAACATCCTCTTCCAATTGGATCACGGAACGTAGCAAAATCTGGTTTCACCCAGCTAACACAATTCTTAAAGTATGGCTGGCGAGGACCTAGAAAAACTTCGGTGGTTCTTTGAAATGCATCTTTCAGATCTAAAAAAGGATTGTTAAGAATAAATTGTTTGCGTGGTAAAAATGGTTTGGGTTTAATTATTTTTGGAACCTGGGGTCTACATTTCACTGGATGTTTGGGCATTATGGGACTTTTGGGAAATACTTGAGGCTTGGCTGCATAATCTGGGGTAACAAAATATCTATCAGATAATGGACGGCTGAGTACATATTCTGGGGTAGCAGAAATTTTAATTTCTCCTTTAGGTTCTTCTGCACCGAGTGTAGCAGAAACTTCAAGTTCTTGGGGATTTCCTTGCAGCTCAGCAAAGGCTTTCTCACTTGCCTCAAATACTTCCACATTGTTAGCTAGTTGACTGAGCGTTGTAAGAGAATTTTTCTGACAAGTATTTATATCAACAATAGCACTGTTATCTGAATCTATATGAGAAGCACCAATCAACTTGCTTTGGTTCCCAAAATGTCCTGATGCTAATGACAATGATGATTCAGCATTTAAATGATAATCACAATTTTTTGTTGAAAGAGAGGGTTTTCTTGAAAAATCTTCATTACTAGTTTTAAAAGACTTCTTGGCAAGTTCAATCACTTCTTCCTCATTATGAGGATATTGTTCATTTTCTTGTTTCTCATAATAGTCCTCATCCACATCATTTTTATTTGGATCATTATCATAAATACTTTTTTCAATATCTTTGTCTTTTATTTGAACGGTGGTGATTTCATTTTTTGTATAAAAGGCACATATATGTCCTGCGAAATATTTGTCTCCACATTTCCAACAATTCTCTACCTTTTTACTTTTTTTACGCTTTGGTGGGGGAATATACTTAGTTGACTTTTCCATAGATGTTTTATTTGATTTTCCTATATCAGAACTAACTGCTTTCTCATTTTTACGACATTTTTCATCTTCTTTATTATGGACTATTGCAGGATATTTTGCACATAACTTCTCAAGCTTTTCTAGAACTTTTCTAAGTATGGGATCTTGACGTAATGGCACATTATATGGTAAATAATCGTAGGCTTGTAGAACTACGTTGTGTGCCATTCCTTCAACCTGTCCACAATATGGCTCCGATACCACTGTAGCAGCGGAATTCGTAATTTTGAATACTGTAGCGGAAGACTTGTATGCTTGTTGACTTTGATAGCAGAAATAGCTTTAATTATAAAAATACACAAGAGGTATTTATAATAATAATATTTTATTGATAAGATATAACATGATTGAATGATTACAATGAGGTCCCGCTTTTATACCTATGCAGGTACCTTTTCACGAATGGGCATGTCTTTTAGACATGCCTTTTCATTAACCTAATGATTATTTAACCTAATCCTAATTGATTAGTTAGTAATTACATTTATTCTCTTTTATTCTATTAATAACTATATTTATTACTTTAGTTATGAATTAGATTCATAACATGCTTCTATGACATATGACATGGTTGGAGACATTATGATGACATGGAGGACCAAATGATGATGAGATGATATAGTTGAAGAAGATAAGACAATGATTAGACATGACATGAACGACTGAATAACCACCCTTGATGACATGGATGACACTATGAGCCTATGACCGATAATGAAGAAGGCAAACAATGAAAAAATCAATCCATGAAGATGCCCAACATCAAAGCCATTCGCTTCGTACCAATAAATGACCAGACACATTAAAAAATATTTTTCACCATCTTAGAGGCAGCATTTCTTTGTGAGACCTTTACCATCCTTTAGAACATAATTTTAGCTTTCCAACAAGTCCTTACTTGGCCAGAAGCTCCAAACGGTGAGGGAGAACGAGAATTTTCAAGTTAAAGATATTATTCTGGTCCTGGAGCCGACCTGTCCTAGCCTTCCCATGTCAGCCTGCTTGTGGAGACATGTCTTTTTCATTTAGCATTGAAATAAGACTATATATACAAGGTTTTCAGTCTTCATTTTGAACATAGATATTAGATGACAATCACAGAATTAATACCATTGTTCACAACTTGTGAACATTGAAGAAGGGGAGAGGTATATCTGATTTGGGTTTGAGATTGATAAGACAGCGAATTCTTCTTGAACAGATTCAGACTTTCGGACCTGTAATGAGGTTGTTGCAGTGGGTAATTTTTGGACCAGTGGTTGTTTCAACCTAAACTACATTGCTACATGTGTCTTGGAGGAGATGTTGCAGTGACAGACAAGGTACTTCAGTCTCGGACCTGGTTTATAACACCTGTTTCAGAGCTGTGGAGGGACAGTCTTGACTGTGGTTTTTTCTTTGCCTCAGACCAGTGTTCCAACCTATGGACTGAACTCGGATTAGACTTAGCACCTGAACATAACTCGGATATGAACCTTAGACAATTGTCTGTGGAACTCAGGGGAAGACAAGGAGCACGGATTAATAATGAACTTGTGAAGGATCTGAATTTGTAATCTATGGCTCATTTCAGAGACTCGGTCTAATCATCTGCTCTAGATCTGATGAGAAAATGTATAGAAATGGAAAATATGCCCAAGAAATAACACCATAGAAGACAAAACTTCAGATCTTCATTAATATCAAAACCCTTAAGGTAGGGCAACACCATACATTCACTCCTTAAGGAAGGAGATCACTCCACAAGCCATATGCTTGCCAATACAATAATCCTTGACATCTCTCAATGGAGAGACTCTAGCCTCTATATAGGTTTCATACATGCAATACCATGGGTAGTTACCATGGGTATCTCAATACCATACATCCAATACAATGGGCTTATCACTTTATTCCCTAGCTACATGTGGTCCCTTACATAATGTGGGTTAACCACTTTATTTATTAACTATGGCCCAATCATTTATCATTCTTATATTATTACATCATATTATTCCCTTGGGTACCTCCCTTTGTACCCTATATTATCCCCCCTAGGTATACTACATTACACCCCCCTTAAACATGTTTCGTCCCCGAAACATAAGAAGAACACAAATAATAAGATCTACTCAAAAGAGTATTCCACTGGTACCATTCACGTGCATCCAGCCATCCCAGAGAAAGGTGAACACTCGATCTAGTCGATGTCTCGCTCGCTTGAGATTGAAGTGGGTTCTGGTGGTTCTTTTGTGTTGATGTGTTGTGGGTGGATCGTCGCACCTCTCTATGTGTCATCCAGGGGTTGTTGTCCTTGTTGCTAATTCGTTGCCACCTTGCTGGTTGTTGTCTTGCTGGGTGATGCGGGTGGTGATATGTTGAAGCTTTAACTGATAGAACATCTTTCATTAATTCCTCCATTATTGGTGATGGAGTGGTGTCAGGTTCTTTTGTTGGTACTTGCTTTGATGTCTGTGTTTGGCTGTCTACCATCAAAGGCTCATCATCTGATGTGTCTGTCTCATTAGATATTTGTGCTTCTACCTCCCCAGTCTCTGCATGGTTCTTAATGCAAATATCATGCAATGTAATTTTCTTCTTTTTATACCAGAGTTTCATGAATTTCTTTTGCACATTAAAATTGACAGTACCAACGGATTCCATCCAAGGGTGTCCCAAAACAACGTCCACAACATCCATATCTGAAGCATAAAAATCAGAATGCAACACATACTTATCCATAGAAATCTTCAAATCTTTATAAATTTGAACATCTTCATTATCAACCTGTGTGTTTTCAATATGCTTTGCTAGAACTTGCAATTTTTTTGCCAAATTCACATTGATACAATTATGCTTGCAACTAGGAATGATAGACACAATGATGTTCTCTTTATGAATACTTCCATGAACCTGTAATATGGAAATATTAGTAGAAAATAAGTCTTTATGGCTCTTACTATCCTTCTTTCCGGCTTGAGACCACTTGTCCAAAAGGACTTTTTCAAGTTTTTTCTCGGGAAGTTTCCTCACTGAGCTGTCAAGTGAGGTCCACCATTTATTTGCCTCATCTTTCATATGAAGCCCTATGGAGCATATCCAAACTTTTCGGTAGTGAGCCTTGTGATATTGTAAAAAATCTTCAATAGTAGGGCCATCATATTTTCCTATAAACTTCATCTTGCGAGAACCTCTAAAACAAAGTAAGGGTTTTGAAAAAAATCACTTACTTTGGAAAAAATTTAAAATGGACATTACTTGGTCAATATAACTCAGAATCTTTAATATAACCTATTTTCTGAAATGGAATGGTCATTCTGCATCTATCCATGTGACTGAAATCCCAATCTAGGTACTCTGAAAACACAGATCTACGCTGCAATAGTCTCGTTGTCACAAAATTTCTGAAAAAAATGATTGATTTTAAATCAGTGATAACTCCATCATCCGGACTCCGATTTGATCGATTTGTTTTTTGAAATCGGGTGATTTTTCAAGAGGAGCTCAGATCTGTAATTGATTTTCTGAAATTTTTCACCAAAACCTACAAAAATGTCAGGAGAGCCGTCGTACACAAATTGTCGTCACAAACATTTCTGCAACATAGCTGAATTTAAATCAACGATATCACCCTCATCCGGACTCCGATTCGACTAATTTTTTTGAAATTGATTATTTTTGCGTAAAGAAGCCAGATCTGATATCTATTTCTGAAAATTTTGAGCCAAAAGTTTCAGATCTGTTGTACAATCTCGCCGCCCAAAAATTTCCTGCAAAAAAATGAAAAAACAAATCTTCCAAACTCTGCCCAAGAAAGTGCTCTGATACCACTTGTAATAGATCTGACAAGAAAATGTATAGAAATGGAAAATATGCCCAAGAAATAACACCATTGAAGATAAAACTTCAGATCTTCATTAATATCAAAACCCTTAAGGTAGGGCAACACCATACATTCACTCCTTAAGGAAGGAGATCACTCCACAAGCCATATGCTTGTCCATACAATAATCCTTGACATCTTTCAATGGAGAGACTCTAGCCTCTATATAGGTTTCATACATGCAATACCATGGGTATCTCAATACCATACATCCAATACAATGGGCTTATCACTTTATTCCCTAGCTACATGTGGTCCCTTACATAATGTGGGTTAACCACTTTATTTATTAACTATGGCCCAATTATTTATCATTCTTATATTATTACATCATATTATTCCCTTGGGTACCTCCCTCAGTACCCTATATTATCTAGGTATATTATCCCCCTAGGTATACTACATCATGCAGGAGAAGGCAGATCACTATAATAGCTCAGATTGTTGGCTTGGATCTGAAGATGGATTGCAGAGGTATATCTCAAAGACAGTTCCGTGGACAGTCACTTGAGAAGTTCAGTCTTGAGCTCAGATTAGGTGGTGAAGTATTAAGAAGCAGATTTGGAAGCAGCTCATTGATATCTCTTCAGCAAATTACAGGCATCCTTTGGAGTAAGTGTTGGTGCAGCTGTAGTATTAGTACAGGGTGGTGCAAAAGTGTTGGTGCAGCTGTAGTGTTAGTACAGGGTGGTGCAGAATTGGTGAGTTGTGGTGAAGAAGTGTTGAGTATTGGTGTAGTATGGTGCAGAACCATTGGTGCAGTATGGTGCAGATTGGTGCAATGGAGCATCTTTGAATCAATAATCCAATAAAGAAGTGAAGGATTGGTGTCCCTGGGGTAGGAGCTCCTAAACACAAGGTTGGTGCCTTGGAGAAGATAGGGACAAAGCCCTAGAGGTCGGAGCTTCATCAAGTCCAAGTTGGTGCTTGGCAATAGGCTGGTACCTGAATTTTTGAAGGGTTGGTGCCCTCACATCTCATTGTACTCAATTCATTTGAAAAAGAATTATTATCCTTCTTGTTTTATGATAAAATTATTCATTTCTCTGATTTTAATTGTGATGAATCTAACTTGTTAAATAACAATTGAAAAGAAATATTGATTCACCCCCTTCTTAGTGTTTCCAACAATTGGTATCAGAGTCAGCTTCTTCATTATCAACCTAACAGTTGGAAGAAGGATTCTTAGACACAATGAAGAATCAAGAAGTGACAGGGAAGCTTCCTATGTTTGATGGAACAAACTTTGGTTTTCGGAAGAAGAGGATGTCCTACTATTTAATGTCCCTTGGACCCGAAGTGTGGCATTCGGTTTTGAATGGATTCAAAGCTCCTTCCACTCTTCCAACTGATACAGAGGAAAGGAAAGCTTACATTGCTATTGCCAAAGCTCTAAATTCCATTACTAGTGGAATCTCTGATTCTGAATTCACAAAAGTCATGAATTGTGACTCAACCAAAGAAGTATGGGATAAGTTGGTTGCCTTATATGATGGGGACTTCAAAGTTAAGAAGGCAAAGCTTCAAACTCATTGGAGACAATTCGAAAGTATGAAAATGGATGACGAAGAAGATATTGCATCATACTTTATCCGAGTAACTGAAGTTGTCAACTCTCTTAAAGGTTTAGGAGAAAATGTTGAAGAAAGCACTGTTCAAAAAATCCTGAGATCTCTTCCTAACAGATTTGACTCCAAAGTAAGTGCTATAGAAGAAATGAAGGACCTAGATACTCTCAAGATGGATGAACTTCATGGAATTCTCATTGCCTATGAGATGAGGAAAGGAATCCCAGATTCCAAAGAAACAACATTCAAAGCCTCAAAATCAACAAGAAAAGGGAAAGAATGGAATTACAACAGAGATGAATCCGATGCTGAAACCGTATTAGCACAATTTGTATTAAGACTAAAGAAGGGATCCAAGCTAAAAGGTAAGTAGCCTCTTATTTGTTTCAAATGTGGAAGAATAGGTCATTATGTTGCAAAATGTCCTCATAAACATGATAGTGATGATGAGGAAGATTCCAAAGGGATGGTGTAAAAAAAGAAAGGAATTAATAAGAAGAAGTTCTTCTCCAAACAAGATGAGTGATGAAGATGAATTTGTAATCATCAAGCAAAAATAAACTAGAAATATCCCTCATCACAAAGAAGGTGATGATGAATCAGATAAAGAAAATGACTATGCTGGAAGCAAAAAAGTATTATTCATGGCATTCACAAATGATGATGATTCAGGACTAGAAGGCGAAGGAAATGTGGATGAATTACTAATAATTGCCAATGAAGAAAATGAGAAATTATGAAAGATGATCACTTCCCTCAAAGTAGAAAAGGAGGAAGCAAAAAGAAGGGAAGACTTCTTGAACAATAAGCTAAAAGAAAAAAAAGAAATATGTGAAAAACGTGAAGCTGAAATAGTATCTCTAAGGAAGGAGTTGGAGGAAGTCAAAAGGAGTTGGCAAAGCTCTAAAGCACTTGATAACATTCTTAATACTCAAAAACCTCAATATGAAAAATCTGGGATTGGTTTCAAAGGAGAATCATCAAGTACTAAGGATAATGCAAGGAGTTATGCTGACGTACTTTCTAGCCATCCAAAAGAAGAGAAGTCATCTCGCCAAGAACAAAGGCCCAGCTCAAATGCAAGGAATGAAGGAAGAGCAACTCCAAGGAAGAATGTTGGTTCAAGTTATGGCTATTACGACAGGTACAAAACTATCTTTCTTGGGTATTGTTACTATTGTAAAAACTTTGGTCATCAAGCTAAGCATTGCATGGCTCATAAGAATGATGTACCAAGATTGAAAGATCAAACAAACAAACTATGTGGTCCAAAAGGGCAAGGACAAATCAAGACTTACAATTCTTTTAATCCTTTGGCTAAGTTTGATCACTTGCTCATTATTTAATAATTATGGTCATAATGAACAAAATTGCCCACTCAAAAGAGAGGAAGCAAAAGGGGTGAATCTCAATACGGATAAATGTGGCCTAGCTCTATGTGCTCATAGTGATGAAAACCATTGGTTCGTGGATATGCATGCTCAAGACATATGACAAGTGACCAAAAGAAGTTTGTCTCATTGAACAAAAAGAATGGAAATGTATCCTTTAAAAGTGGATCTGCTAAAATCACTGGAAAAGGAACTGCTACCCTTGTTAATGGACAAGGAAAGGCTAAAAATACTTTGATGGTAGAAGGGCTCAAACACAATCTTTTAAGTGTTAGCCAAATTTGTGACCAAGGACATAATGTTGTCTTTAGCACTAAAGATTGTGAAATAAGAGACTCATCCTCTGGAGAACTTGTGGCAAAAGAGTAAGAACACCAAATAACGTTTACATTTTGAGCAAGATCCAAGAAGATAAATGTTACTTAATTCAAGCAGATGAAAGTTCGTTATGGCACAAGCGATTGGGGCATACAAGTTTTGATAACTTGATTAATAATAAATCTCCCAGTATTGATAAGGGACATTCCAAAGATATTCAAGCCAAATCAAGTTGTAATTTGGAGATCATTCATGCAGATTTATGTGGTCCAACCAGAACTCCAGCACTTCAAGGTGAAAGGTACTTTGCTTTATTTATTGATGACTATACTAGAATGATGTAGGTAAATTTCATAAAATACAAATTAGAGGCATTTGAATGTTTTAAGAATTTTAAAGCGCTTGTTAAAAATCAGAAAGATTCAAAGATTAAATGTCTTAGAACAAATAGAGGAGGAGAATCCACTTCAAAAGAATTTGATGAATTCTGTAAAGTGCATGGAATCGAAAGAGAACTCTATGCTGCTAGAACACCCAAGCAAAATGGAGTAGTTGAGAGAAGGAGCCGAACCGTTCAAGAACTGGCAAGGACAATGTTACTAGCAGCTGACTTGGAGGCAAAATTTTGGAAAGAACCAGTCGGGACAACAGTTTACACCTTGAATCGAACTCAACTAAGACCAAATAATGACAAGACTCCTTATGAATTATGGAAAGACAGACCTGCTTCAGTAAAGTACTTCAATATTTTTGGAAGCAAGTGTTTCATAAAAATCAATGATGACTCACTAGGAAAATTTGATTCTCGGGTTGACGAAAGAATATTTCTTGGATATTCTACTAGGAGCAAAGCTTACAAATGCTACAATAATCGACTACGAAAAATAGTAGAAAGCATTCATGTGAACATCGAGGAAGCTCTTCTAGAAAAGAAAATTGAAGACCATGAAGTAGAACCATTTCTTGAAGAAATCGAAGAAGAACCTAAAAAGGAAGAAAAAGATCAAGAACCTCATAATGAACCTTCACAAACTCCTTCTAAGATCAAATTCCTTCAAAAACATCATCCGGAAGAATAGATTATTGGGAATATAGATGAAGGAATTCAAACTCGAAAAAGAATGACAAGCACACCAAGAAAAGATGATGTGGCTCTCTTATCTATGATAGAACCCGAATTTTTTTCTCAATCAAGTAAAGATCCTCATTCGATAAAGGCCATGGAAGAAGAAATGTCTCAAATTGAAAAGAATGAAATATGGGAGCTGGTACCTAGTCCAGAAGAAAAAAATATAATTGGAACAAAATGGGTATTCAAAAACAAATGAATGAGGATGGACAAATAATGAGAAGTAAAGCAAGGCTTGTTTGCAAAGGATACTCACAAATTGAAGGAATTGACTTTGAAGAAACCTCTGCACTCGTAGCACGATTGGAAGCTATTGTTGAACCCTTGGTTAAACTGAGAGGGGGGGGGAGGTGAATCAGTTTAACACATTCATAATCTTTTAAACTTTTTATTAAACCTTATATACACCTTCATTTCATGTCCAATTTAATACGTGAGTACTCTTAGAGTGTGAGCAGCAAGTATTAATATAATATAACAACAGACTTAATATGAGAGCAGCAGGCATTAAGCAGATGATATAAATCAGATCAACACATGGCTTATCTATTGCACGGAGACACCGGTCTCGTGAAACCCCGCAAAGGAGAAAAACCACATCTTATTATTGTTGTGATGCAAAGGCAAGCTCCAACTCCCTCTCTGCCATTTTTATGAGGGCACCAACTAAGGAAACCACCACCTCAGATGACTTACAACGCGCAAGGAAGCACCAACTCCTTCAGTTGCAGAGCACCAACCTACAAGAGGCTCACACCGTCGGCTACAAGCGGCGGCTATCAATGCAACAGTAGGGCGCAACTTCCTCAATTTATCAAACTGAATGTCTGCTGATTTACCTTAGATATCAGCTCTATTCTGTAGCTTCTCTTTCTGCTCCTCTTTTCTTAATCTTCTCTGCCTGACACTTCTATACTCTGCCTTCTCTATATTTTCTCTCTCTAACTCCTTTTTTCATATCAATATGATATTATTTATAAGGATTTTCTTGTGACTATTAGCATTCCTCAATGAATTTCGAATGGATAGCCATGCTTCTTTGCCTTCTTCCTTCTCATTTCTTTTCCAGCTCACTCAGAAAAATGTAACTGTAGGTGCTTATTTTAATCTAACAGTGGGACTTTTTTTACTTTCGGAGACTTTCCAATGCATCACAAACAATAAAAAATTCAATTACAATATTTACATTCACATATAATGAAAACTTCAGCTTAACTCATTTAGTCTTTTGGTTCGCTGCGCATTTGTCTTTTCTTTGACTGTGTTTGTCTTTTCTATGACTGTGTTTTATTTCTTTTCAGCTCCGTTTTCTTTTCTGTAATCTGCTATGGTGTAACTGCTACATACATGTAACTGAGCTTTTTATATTAGTGCATTTTGTAAATATATGTGACTACTGACTGTAATTCTGGGCAAATTCCAACCCTTTACACGCAGCAAGTTTCTTGTTGATGTGTGAGTTCCACAAGCGGAACATACATGCATCGCAATCGTTTTATATTACAAATCATCCTCCACCTTAAGCCGAGGCCCGTGGGTTCATATACCACACGACATCTTTTAATACAATCGCAACAACGTGTTATATATATATACCAATGCCTTTCTATTTATATATATAGTGTAATTTCAACTCTCTGCATACTTACGTTATATAATGCACAATCATGTTTAATACATAACTAATGCCCTTTCGGGCCCGCCTTACAAATGCACATAGCAATATGCTACTCCTCCGGCGATTTCAGGTTGCGGATTCAGTCGCAATCGCAAGTTCTGCTTCTTTCAGGTACGTTAATCACTATTCACCATTCCTTTAAAATTAATTAAATCATGTTCTTATTCTTTGGCGATGCGATTGAAACTCAAACATTTGTTAATCATAGTTTATAAGCCCATCGGGTCCGGACTTCAATCACAATCGCAAGTATTTTAATATATGTTCTGATGGTCTGTTTCTTTCTGATGCGATTGACCATTGTTCAATAAGATTTGTCGATGTGATTAGAACTAGAAATCAAGCTATATATGAGTTGTGACTTATATACCCATCAGGTCCGGACTTCCAATCGTAATTGCAACTCTTATATTCTCCGATGTGATCATCATTGTTCACCGGAACTCACGGTATGTATGAGTTGTAGTTTATATACCCATCGGATCCGAACTTTCAATCGCAATCGCAACTCTTATTTTAACCTGTTCCGTTGCCCTTATAATCTCTGATGTGATTGGGAAGGGTCCCACCTTATATTACTACATTTCTTTGGATCTCGCGCTGCATATGGCTATACACATATACATATATATATGTTTTGGTCCTTTGAATATAAAGCGCAATACTTTGCCGCTAGAGTATACGATTCCCGGAATGAAATTTATATTAACTATGCATTACATTGCTGCTTGGCTTATCATTCCTAGAATTATATTTATGTTATGTGTAACGCCCGACTGGGTAAAGATTCTCGGAATTGTATACATATATCCTTCGGCTGAGGTAGAGATTCTCAGAATTTAGTTATATATATGTATTCACCAGGTGGGAACAACGATTCTCAGAATAATAGCTGTTTTTCTGCAATAATAGCTGTGTCTTTGCCACTGCTACTTCTGTCGCTCTGCCTCTGCCTTTACTGCTGTGATAACAGCTCTACCTCTGCCTCTGCTTCTGATGACGGTTCTGCCTCTATTATATTCGCTTCCTCTGCCTCTACCTGTCTCCTTTACTTCCTTCATTTTCTTCTTTGCTGCCTCCATTGCCATGATAACAGCTCTGTCTCTATATTCGGTGCTTCCTTTGCCTGCCTCTCTCTTTGATGCCTCCTTTGCCATCAATGACAACATTTCCAATAGTCTCCCCCTTTGGCAGTGATGGAAATACAGTTCCTCTGTTTGCCTGATAGGATCCTTTCTCCTGTTGCTTCCTCTTCTTACTGTTGCTCGCTCTTCCTCCCCCTTTGACATCAATGGCAAGGGGTTCAAATTTTTTTTTTTTTTTTTTTTTTTTTGTGAAGCTTCTATTCCCTGATGCTGTGGTTTTATTCCTTTTCCAATATTTCATGCATTTCCTAAAATTTCCTGACTTTGTAGGTTACTGCTCCAAACTTTTGTTGATTCTTTTATGCTGCAAGTATTATTACCATAATCCCTTTGATCCTGAGGACTTGTTTTCATGTTTCCCTTGCTAGCTGATCTCCCCCTGAGAATGATATTTTCATTTCTGTACTCCCCCTGAAACTGTGCTTTCTCTTCATGTCAGAGAGTAGCATCTACAGATACTACCCCTAATCTGTCTCTCAAATATTCAAATGGCTCTCTAGCAAGTGGTTTGGTAAATGTATCTGATGTATGTTCTTTTGTTGGTACATACTCCAGTTTTACTATCTTCTGAGCCACTTTTTCTCGGAGAAAATGATACTTGATTGGAATATGTTTAGTTTTTGAGTGAAGCACCGGGTTTTTAGATATACTTATAGCACTTGTATTATCACATTTAATTGAGATAGGTTCATCAATGCTTACCTTCATGTCTTGAAGAGTTTGCTTCATCCACATGACTTGTGTACAACATCCTGCTGCTGCTATATATTCTGCTTCTGCTGTAGACAGAGAGATATATGTTTATTTCTTGCTTAACCATGCCACCAGACTTTCTCCTAGATAGAAAGCACCTCCACTTGTACTTTTCCTATCATATACACAGCTGGCCCAATCTACATCTGTGTATGCTGTCAAAGTGAAGCTTTTTCCTTTAGGATACCAAAGCCCATACTGTGTAGTTCCTTGTAGATATCTGAATATTCTTTTGACTGCAAGAAGGTGATTTTGTTTAGGTGCTGCTTGATATCTAGCCACTAGTCCTACTGCTAGCATGATGTCTGGTCTTGATGCTGTCAGATACAACAGACTTCCTATCATAGATCTGTAGAGTTTTTGATCTATATCTACAGACCCATCATCAGCACACAGCTTGCATCCCGTGATCATGGGAGTTGACACAGGTTTGCAGTCCTCCATTTTAAACTTTTTCAACATTTCTTTTAAGTACTTTTCTTGTGAGATGAATGTGCCTGTGTTCTTTTGCTGAATTTGAAGTCCTAAGTAGAAACTGAGCTCTCCAATCATGGACATTTCAAACTCTGATTTCATCTCTTCTGCAAATCCTTTTGCTAGTTCATCTCTGTTGCTTCCAAACATAATGTCATCAACATATACAACAACAATCAGGAGTTCATTTTCATGGGCTTTTATATATAGATTACTGTCTACTCCACCTCTCTTAAAGCCTTGTTTTTGTAAATATTTATCCAGTCTTGAGTACCAAGCACGAGGAGCTTGTTTCAGTCCATATAGGGCCTTCTTCAGTCTGCACACATAGTCTCCTTTGTCTGTCAATGAGAAGCCTTCTGGTTGTTCCATGTAGACTTATTCTTCTAAGTCTCCATTCAGAAATGAAGATTTTACATCCATTTGATATACTTTGAAGTTTTGGTAGCATGCAAATGCCAGGAACATTCTGATAGCTTCCATTCTGGCTACAGGGGAAAATGTTTCATCGTAATCAAGTCCTTCAATTTGTGAGTATCCTTTGCAGACAAGTCTGGCTTTATTCCTGATTACTTGTCCTTCCTCATTCATTTTATTTTTGAATACCCATTTTGAGCCAATGATATTTTTCTCAATTGGTCTAGGAACTAGTTCCCAGGTATTGTTCTTTTCAATTTGGTCCAATTCTTCATTCATTGCTTTTACCCAAGACTTGTCCTTGCTGGCTTCTTCAAATTTCTTTGGCTCTATTTGTGACAGCATGGCTATGTATACCTCTTCAGTTTGTTCTGTTAGCTGCCTTCTTGTTTGGACCCCTAATCTCTTGTCTCCAATGATCTGATCTTCAGGATGGTTCTTCTGAGTATATCTTGAGGGAGCTTTAGAACTCAACTCTGTATCTTCTGTTGTCTTGCTTGTTTCCTCATCATCTTGGTTTTCTTCTTCATGGTTGTTTGATGGACTGCAGCAGTCTGTATCTCGTGTATTGTTTGGAAGTTCTTCATCAAATCTCACATCAATACTTTCTACTATTTTCCGAAGAGTCTTGTTGTAGCACCTGTACCCTTTACTTTTGGAAGAATATCCTAGAAAGATCCCTTCATCTGCTCTTGCATCAAATTTTCCAAGATTTTCATCATTATTCTTTATGTAACATTTGCTTCCAAAGATTATGAAATGTTTGATTGAAGCTGGCTTTCCATGCCACAGTTCATAGGGAGTCTTGTCACTGCTTGGCCTTAAGTGAGCTTTATTAAGGATATGTACTGCTGTGTGCACTGCTTCTGCCCAGAAGGTTTGAGCAATATTCTTCTCTTGCATCATGGCTCTGGCAATTTGTTGAACAGATCTGTTTTTCCTTTCTGCTACTCCATTCTGCTGAGGTGTCCCTGCAATAGTAAATTGTTGTTTTATGCCATGTTCATTGCATAGGTCTGCAAAGTCATAATCAGTGAATTCACCTCCTCTGTCTGATCTGATGCATTTCAGCTTGCATCCTGTCTGATTTTCTGCTAATGCTTTGAATATTTTGAATTTGTCCAGAGCTTCCGACTTATTCTTGAGAAAAGCAACCCATGTCATTATGGAGAAATCATCTATTATCAGCATGAAGTAGATTCTCCACATGGTGTCTTAGTTCTAGCAGGTCCACACAAATCCATGTGCACAAGCTGGAGAGATATTCTTGTTGATAACTCATCTTTGGCCTTAAATGATGTACGGGTCTGTTTACCCAATTGACAAGATTTGCATATGGTATTAGAAGGCCTTTTTATTTCTGGCATGTCTCTGACTGCTTTCTTTTTGCTCAGTCTGATTATATGATCGAAGCTGAGATGTCCCAATCTCCTATGTCATAACCATGACTCCTCAAGTTTGCTAAGATGGCATGCTTCATCTTCCTCTTTCACAATGTAAACATTGCTCTTTGTTCGAACACCTTTGAGCAGAGTCTTACCTGTGGTGCTTGATCTGACTTCACAGTCTTGTGCTCTAAAAAGAACTTCACAGCCTTTGTCACACATCTGATTGACACTTAGTAAATTTGCTTTCAGCCCATCTACAAATAGTACATCTTGGGCCTTTCCTCTGCCATTGTCTATGTTGGCTGAGCCTTTTCCCTTGATCTTACCTGATTTATCATTGCCAAAATTAACATTGCCAGATTTCTTTTCATCAAGAGTTATAAACTTGCTTTTGTCTCCTGTCATGTGTTTAGAGTAGCCATTGTCCAAATACCATTGGCTTTTCAGATCTTGAGCAGTTAGAGCCAAGTCACATTTATTCACCTTCTTTATCCACTGGAGGCACCCTTTTGTTTGGTATCTTTTGTGAGGAGATGAACTATATCTTCTTAGAGGACATTTGGAAGGTATATGCCCAACTTGATTGCATACACAACATTTGATCATAATTTTTGTAGAATTATGAGTATGAACATAATTTCTTTGATTCATAAATCTCCTTGAGGTGTGAAACATCAATCTTTGTCCATACTTTCTACACTCAATGATTTTATGACCAAATTCCTTACAATAAAAGCAGTAACCATAGAAGCTATTTGCATACCTGATGTAAGGTTGTCTCTTCCATTTGTTTGCTTGATGCAGTCTCTTCAATGTTTGCATCTTTTGTTGGTTTGAATTACTCCTCCTTGTATGACAATATGCAGCAATGTGTCCCAGCTTGTGGCAAGCATAACAGGTGGCATTCTTCATAGTATGGAAGAATCTCCTTTGATGGTTTCCAAATTTTACATACTCAGGGGTCTTAGTATTTATTACATTCTTTGCTACTAGTGGTTTCTTCTGATCTCTATCTTCCTTATTACAGGTTTCTTCTTTTGTAGGAATTGTTTGAGCTGCTTCATCATTCTTCTTTGCTTTTACAAAAATAATCTCTCTGTCAACCTTTTATTTGCCTTTACTTGATTCTCCTTCATAGCCTATTCCAGTCTTTATCATAGGGGATCTTTGAGCAATCAGAATTTCATTCAACTTACTAGAGCTTGTTGTTTGAGAAGAGTTTATAACCACTTTCCTTTGAGCATTTTCTAATTTCTTCCTGAGACATACTACTTCTTCTTCCAACTTTTCTTGTTCTTGAGTTTTTTCTTTGATTTGCTTAAGTAACATGTCCTCTATCTTCTTGGCTTCTTCAAGCTCTATCTTTAGATGCTTAAGGACTTCTGAATTATGTTCTTCTCGCACATACTTGAGGAGAATGTCCTTTTGTTTTCTAAATTTCAGTTTGAGTCTATCAATCTCTTCTAGAGCACTTCTTAGCTCCCCCGCAAGGTCGACTTCACCTTCTACTCCTTCATCTTCTAGCAAGAGACCTTCAAGTTCTTCTATGGCCATCAATAAGAATTCAAAGGTTCCTTCTTCACTTGAGGATTCATCTGAATCTTCAGATGTACTGTTGTCTTGTTGAGCATAAAAGGATTTTCTGCTGAACTTCTTTCCTTTCTGCCAGTTCTTTGATTTATTTTTCTCTGACTCTTGAGCCTGATTCCTTACTTTCTTGTGAGGACACTTAGCAGCATAGTGTCCCACTCTTCCATAGTTAAAGCATTTGAAGGGGAGTTTACCTTTGTATTTACCTAAGCCTCTATCCAATTTCTTGACAAACTTTGCCTCTTCTTCATCCGAGCAAGAGCATATGTCTCCCTCTTCTTCTTTCTTCTTTTCTGTTTTAAAGGCTGCTTCCCTCGTACTTGGCTTCTTCTGTGGGAGCCTCATTTCATAGGCTATTAGATTTCCAAGTAGCTGGTTCATGGTCAAGGTCTCCCAATCAGCTATTTCTTCTATTGCAGACACCTTTGGATTAAACCTAGATGGAAGAGATCTTAGAATCTTTTGCACAATTATACTTTCTGGCATTTTTTCTCCAAGAGCTTTCATATTGTTAATAATTTCTGCAGCTTTTAGGAAGAAACTGGCAATGTCTTCATCATCATTCATTTTTAAGTTCTCAAACTGGGCTTTATATACTTGAAGTTTGGCAGTATTTACTTTCTTGTCTCCCTCATGTATGTTCTCAAGAGTATCCCATATTTCTTTGGCAGAGTCTTTTTGCATTACTTTAATAAACTCTGCTTCACATAATCCATTCAAGATGGCATTCATGGCTTTTGCGTTAGCCACAAAATCTTGTTTTGTTTCTTTCTCTGTGTTAGTTTCCTTTGGGGCATATCCTAATTCCACTGCAGCCCAGACTTCTATTCCTAGAGACATTATGTATGTCCTCATTCTGATTTTCCAGAAAGAATAATTTTCACCAGTGAAGAAAGGGGCTTTATTGGTTGAGCATCCTTCATTACTAGCCATCCTAGGAACCTAGGATCTCCTTTTAGCTGTTAGACTGGTACTAAGGAACCTTTCTCTGATACCAATTGTTGAACCCTTGGTTAAACTGAGAGGGGGGGGGGGTGAATCAGTTTAACACATTCATAATCTTTTAAATAAACTTTTTATTAAACCTTATATACACCTTCATTTCATGTCCAACTTAATACGTGAGTACTCTTAGAGTGTGAGCAACAAGTATTAATATAATATAACAACAGACTTAATATGAGAGCAGCAGGCATTAAGCAGATGATATAAATCAGATCAACACATAAACATCATGCACAGAGACACCAGATATAAGTGGAAACCCATAAAAGGAGAAAACCACATCTTATTATTGTTGTGATGCAAAGGCAAGCTTCAACTCCCTCTCACCACTGTTTTTCTGCAGGCACCAACCTACAGGAGGCTCCTACCTCAATTCTGCAAGCTACAACTTGCAAGGAAGCACCAACTCCCTTCAATTTTCTGCAGGCACCAACCTACAGGAGGCTCCACCCTCAGTCAGCTACAACTAACAGATATCAAGCTGCAACTTGATAGGGAAGCTCCAACTTCCTCAATTTATCAAAATAAATGTTTGCTGATTTACCTCAGATATCAGCTCTGTTCTATAGCTTCTCTTTCTGCTCCTCTTTTCTTAATCTTCTCTACCTTACACTTCTATACTCTGCCTTCTCTATATTTTCTCTCTCTAACCTCTTTTTGCATATCAAGATGATATTATTTATAAGGATTTTCTTGTGACTGTTAGCATTCCTCAATGAATTTGGAATGGACAGCCATGCTTCTTTGCCTTCTGCCTTCTCATTTCTTTTCCAGCTCACTCAGAAAAATGTAACTGTAGATACTTATTTTAATCTAACAGTGGGATTTTGTTTACTTCCGGAGACTTGCCAATGCATTACAAACAATAAAAAATTCAATTACAATATTTACATTCACATATAATGAAAACTTCAGCTCAACTCATTTAGTCTTTTGGTTCGCTGCGCATTTGTCTTTTCTTTGACTATGTCTGTCTTTTCTGTGACTGTGTTTTATCTCTTTTCAGCTCCGTTTGTTTTTCTGTCCTCTGCTGTGGTGTAACTGCGGCATACATGTAACTGAGCTTTTTATATCAGTGCATTTTGTAAATATGTGTGACTGCTGACTATAATTCTGGGCAAATTCCAACCCTTTACACGCAGCAAGTGTCTTGTTGATGTGGGATTTCTGCAAGCGGAACATACATGCATCACAATCGTTTTATATTACAAATCACCCTCCACCTTAAGCTGAGGCCCGTGGGTTCACAGACCACACGGCATCTTTTAATACAATCGCAACAACGTGTTATATATATATACCAGCGCCTTTTTTTATATATATATATAACGTAATTTCAACTCTCGGCCTAGTTATACAACGTTTTAACAAACAAACTGCCATGTCCACTTTGACACTGAAGAATCATGTTTAATACATAACTAATGCCCTTTCGGGCCCACTTGCCACGCTTTCCGATGCAATATGCTACTCCTCCAGCGATTTCCAATTGCGATTGATCGCAATCGCAAGCTGCCTTGCTCCGATGCGATTGATCACTGTTCACTGTTCTTTGCTGATGCGATTGGAACTCAAATACTTATTAATCATAGTTTATAAGCCCATCGGGTCCGGGCTTCAATCGCAATCGCAAGTTTTTTAATATATGTTCCGACGGTCTGTTTCTTTCCGATGCGATTGACCACTGTTCAATAAGATTTGCCGATGCGATTAAAACTGGAACTCAAGCTATATATGAGTTGTGATTTATATACCCATCAGGTCCGGACTTCCAATCGCAATCGCAACTCTTATATTCTCCGATGCGATCATCACTGTTCACCGGAACTCACGGTATGTATGAGTTGTAGTTTATATACCCATCGGATCCGGACTTCCAATCGCAATCGCAACTCTTATTTTAACCTATTTCGCTGCCCTTATAATCTCTGATGCGATTGGGAAGGGTCCCACCTTATATTACTACATTTCTTTGGATCTCGCACTGCATATGGCTACACACACACACACACACACACACATATATATATATATATGTTTTGGTCCTTTGAATATAAAGCGCAATACTTTGCCGCTGGAGCATACGATTCTCGGAATGAAATTTAAATTAACTATGCATTACATTGCCGCTTGGGTTATGCTTCCCGAAATTATATTTATGTTATGTGTAACGCCCGGCTGGGTAAAGATTCTCGGAATTGTATACATATATCCTCCGGCTGAGGTAGCGATTCTCGGAATTTAGTTATATATATATATATATATATTCACTAGATGGGAACAGCGATTCTCGGAATAATAGCTGTTTCTCTGCAATAATCGCTGCGTCTCTGCCACTGCTGCTTCTGTCGCTCTGCCTCTGCTTTTACTGTTGTGACAACGGCTCTGCCTCTGCCTCTGCCTCTGCTTCTGATAACGGTTCAGCCTCTATTATATTCACTTCCTCTGCCTCTGCCTATCTCCTTTACTTCCTTCATTTGCTTCTTTGCTGCCTCCATTGCCATGATAACAGCTCTGTCTCTGTATTCGCTGCTTCCTTTGCCTGTCTCTCTCTTTGCTGCCTCTTTTGCCATCAATGACAACATTTCCAACAACTATAAGAATGTTTTTGGCATTTACTTGCTCGAAAGGATTCAAGGTCTATCAAATGGATGTGAAATCAGTATTTCTGAATGGAAAACTCGAGGAAGAAGTCTACATAGAGCAACCAAAAGGGTTTGATCTAGCTAAAGGGAAAGACTTTGCATGCAAGTTGAAAAAGGCTTTGTATGGACTAAAACAAGCTCCTAGAGCTTGGTATGCAAAGTTAGATCACTATCTACAACAAGAAGGTTATAAAAAGGGAGCGACAGGAAGAAATCTCTACATTAAGATAGACAAGGATAAATTACTGATCACTCTTGTATACGTTGATGATCTAATCTTTGCCAGCAATGATGATGGGATGAGCCATGAATTTGCTCTAAAGGTTCGAAATTTCAATGATTGGTGAGTTATCTTACTTTCTTGGGCTACAAATATCTCAAACCACTGCAGGCATGTTTATATCTCAAGCAAAATATCTTAAAGACGTGCTCAAAAGATATGGGATGGAAGATTGTGCACCTATGAGCGCACCGATGACCACAGATTGTAAATTAAGTAAAGATGATGATTCCCCTCTCATAGATGTGACTCTTTATAGGCCAATAATTGGAGCTCTCCTATACTTAACTGCTACAAGGCCATATATTATGCAAGCAGTGCGAATGGTAGCAAGATTTTAGTCAAGTCCTAAACAATCCCATCTAGCAGTTGTGAAGAGAATACTTGCATATTTGAAAGGAACTATTGATTTCGGTCTTTAGTATCCTAAGAGAGCAACTCTTACTATGACAGCTTACTCCGATGTCGATTGCGCTGGAAGCGTGGATGATCGAAAAAGTACCAGTGGAAATGCATTCCTTATGGGAGATTGTCTTGTATCTTGGCTCAACAAAAAGCAATCATCTATATCTCTTTCTACAGCTAAAGCCGAATATATAGATGTTGTTGATTGTTATACACAAATACTATGGATGAAGGAAGCTTTGAGGATGTTAACATAGAAACAAAGCAACCAATCACCATTTTTTGTGACAACACTAGCGCCATCAGTCTTTCAAAGAATCTGGTGATGCACTCAAAGACCAAACATATTCCAATCAAATACCACTTTCTCCGTGAACAAGTTGTTGATATCAAGTTGGAATATGTTAATACAAAGGAGAAAATTGCAGATATATTAAGTGTAGGTTGCTTCAGTAATTTACTGCAATAATTCATGAAGAAATCTGAATTAATTCTGTAATGTAATTTACAAAACAGTGGTAAATTCAATTGGTTGCAGTAGGATTCCTGAGATTGTTAGATCTACGAATTTTCACAGTTACCTCACCCTATCACTGGAAATCCGGGCTCATCCGGCCACTGAATGATGTGCCTTTGGCAGGTTCTACATAGCCTTTGCGCAGTCACAACGTCAACCCTCCTGGGCACTGTGTAACTCCCGCTGGTGAATCGAGCTGCTCCACAGAAATTTCAATCTCTGCCTCCTGGTCTCACACCTCGGCTTCTAGCTTCTGAAATCGATCTTTTAGCAAACCCTTCAGATTTGCTCTCACCCTCTACGTAGCCCTGCGTCAGCCTCTCTGCAAGACCTACTGGATCTCTCTCTGCCCTTCTCTCTTGATGATTCTCCCACTGAGAAAGATTTCTCTCCAGATACTATCTCTGCCCCTCACTGCAATGAAGAATCACTTAGATCTGTTTTTCATCTTAAGCACTGCTCACTTCAGAAAATTCGATCACTTGATCCTTTCGATGTATCTCTCAAATGACCCTTAAGCCTTCCTTTATAGTCTTCTCGTTGGGACTTCAACGGCCGAGATTAGATCTCCAATTGTTAATTTATGTAGATGTTCTATGCTTGATGCAACTTTCTTTTACTTCCAATATCAGACAACAATCACATAAACAATAAAGTAAAATACTGATAGAACATACTAGTAGATCGACAGAAGACAAGCCATAAATATATATGTGTGTTGGTGCGTTACGGCGATCAACAGGATGCTTCAACTAGCAAAGTCTCAATATGGTCAGCCAACCAGCAATGTCACACAACCCTCTAGGGAAGCCAAACGGTCAACTCAAAAGTCAACGTTGTGAGTCAACAGTGAACGCAAACAGCAGCAGCAGCTAGGTCAACGCAGAAAATTCAAAGTCAACGTCTAGCCTCAGGAGTAGTACCAAAAAATGCGGATTTGGAAAATCAAACTTTTGGGAGAGTTTCAGGTCTGTTTGACCTTGCGTTGACCAAAGTCAACGCTGGTCAAAGTTTGCTACAGAAACCCTAGACCGAAATCAGAAATGTGTTGCTGCTGGAATTTTCCCACGTGTGGAGAGAAGAGCCTCCAAGGCCATCGAACCAATCAAATGAAGAGAGAGAAATGTGTGAGGATGAGATGAGTGAAAATGTCCTCCAACGTTGACCAATTTATATCCATCAGTGAGGATGTGTGACACAACTGTTGGGGCACAAAACCTTAAGGTCGACCTGCGCATACTTTGAATAAATTCAAAATAAATGTTCTACTCATCGGATTAAGATGATCTTTAGATCGATCTTGCACCTCTCCGAAAGAGGAGTCCAATAAAAATATTGGCATCTTCATCTGAGCATCACAACATGGACTTTGGACCTAGTTGTCCAAAATTAACACTCCCTCTCAACTAGGGAGAACTCCATCCACCTGTGCAATCCAAACATCGTACATCATCCCGCCGTAACTTGCTTTGTTGCCTTCTTTATTTCAGAACAGAAGTGGGTCAATCACAAAGACATCATTCCCGGCTGACAGATTCAGCCCAAAGGTCCAAAACCTCTATAGGACTCACAAAGAGTCTCATACCAACCCAAAGTTGGTTTACTTGCCTGAAGTCAGTTGGAGGTCCAAAACCTCACTATACTTGATCCCAGATCAAGTGATTGGACCGTGCCATCCTAGATAGAGAGTACGGAAACCTCTGATGCATCCATCAGTATTTGCTACTAGTCTCTAGCTTTTCCCACCTCACTGGCCAAATGAGAGGTACTTCCCATGAGCCCTGAACTCAATGGGTAAGATGTATACGAGGCACAGATAATGAGAGGTGAACCAACTCAAACATCATAATGATGGGGTAGAAGCACACCAACAAGGTTCAGCAAGCCTGGCACTGTGGTTGCTTATAGCTCCGAGAAGCTATCCCCAAAGCCCCCAAAGCTCCCAGAGCTCATCGTCCAACAGGACCCTCAGAATAGGGTCGTTCCATGATACCAAGATTCTCACGGAAGGTTAGGAACTTGACCTTCCCCAAGGGCTTTGTGAGAATATCCACGACCTGCTCATCGGTTCCTATATGATCGAGCCTTACGGCACCTCGCTCTACCATATCCCGGATAAAGTGGTACCTGATATCAATATGCTTGGATCGATTGTGGAACACGGGATTCTCGAACAAGCGAATCCCACTCTGGTTATCACAGAGTATCACGGTGGTATCTAGCACATGCCCGAACAGCTCACTGAAGACCTTTCACAACCACACTGCTTCACAACAAGACATACTTGCTACAATATATTCGGCCTCCACGGTGCTTAAAGCCACTGACTTCTACTTTCGGCTCATCCCTGATATCGAAGTAGAACCAAGTGTGAAGCAGCATCTTGATGTGCTCTTACGATCCACCACACTACTAGCCCAATCGGCATCAGTAAATCCATGGAGTGTCACACTCCCGGCAATGTATCTCAGCCCATGGTTTATCGTGCCTCGAAGATATCTCAAGTTCTCAACAGATTCTTGGCACCAACCCAATGACTGTGATGAGGCTCAACCATATGTTGACTAAAAGTTTTCACTGCAAAACATATGTCCGGACGGGTGTTCACTAAGAACATCAGGGCCCCTACAGGTTGACGATACTCAGTAGGATTTGCTAGCACGGGCCCAGCAGCACTGCCACTGGACTTCTTAAAGTTGAGCTCCATCGGTGTCGACACAGACTTACAGTCCACCATACCAAATCTTTCCAGAAGCTTCACAATGTACTTTCCTTGAGAAAGGAAAATCTCGCCAGGTCTCTGCCAGACCTCCAGGCTGAGGAAGTAATGCATCACTCTTAGGTCCTTCATCTCAAACTCAGCAGCGAGCTCCCTCTTGCACTGATGACTGAGAGGGTCAGCACCTATCAAGAAAAGGTCGTCCACATACAACACCAAAATGAGAGGCTTTTCTCTATCAACCTTGAAGTAAAGGTTCAGATTAGCATTAATACAAGTGAAGCCCAACATCATCAGGTAGCTATCTATCCTCTCGTACCAAGCTCTGGGTGCTTGCTTCAACCCATAGAGGGCTTTCTTCAACCTCCAGACATGGGTGTCCCGATCCTGGACTTCGAACCCCAGAGGTTGCTCCACAAACACCTCTTCCTTTATCGCACCATGCAGAAATGCGACCTTCACATCCATCTGATGAAGACTCCATCCTTGTGTAGCAGCAAGGGCTATGATAGATCGGATGGTGGTATATCGGGCCACAGGTGCAAATATATCATCATAGTCTATGCCTTCCTTTTGAGAGAAGCCACGGGCAACGAATCTTGCCTTGAACTTTTCAGCACTTCCATCAAATCCATGTTTGATCTTGTAGAGCCATTTCGAGGTGACAATTGCTTTGTCCTCCAGTCTTGGAACCACATCCCAGACATCATTCTTCATTATGGACTCATACTCTTCGTGCATAGCATCCTTCTAGACTTGACTCTCCACTTCCCTTTCACCAGGCACATAGACTCTATAGGCCTTCGAAGTTCCGTTGTAGCCCACAAACATTCCCTTCTTCCCAGAAGCATCAAGCTTGCTTCTCTTCTCCTTTGGCACATGAAAATAAACAAGACATCCAAAAACTCTAAATTGTGAGACGTCGGGTTTCTTACCAAAGAAAACCTCTTCGGGAGTTTTGGAGTCCAAAGCGGAATACGGGCATTGGTTTTGTATGTATACAGCAGTGTATGTAGCTTCTCCCCATAGAAACTTCAATAGACCCTGGTCACATAGCATGGCACGAGAAGCTTCCACAATGGTTCTATTCTTTCGCTCAGCAACGCCATTCTGCTCAGGAGTATAGACAGTTGTGGTCTCCCTCTTGATGCCAGCTTCTCTGCAAAATTTCTTGAACTTGTTCGTCTCATATTCAGTGCCATTATCGGTCCTCAATATCTTGATCTTCTTCCCTGTCAGATTTTCCTCCAAGGCTTTGAATGTACGGAACCACATGAAAGCCTCATCCTTCTTCTTCAAGAAGTATATCCAGGTTTTCGAGAGAAGTCATCTATGAATGTCATATAATAAGAACATCCTCCCAAGGATGTCACAGGCAGCATACCAGACAGATCAGAATGTACTAATTGCAAGACATCAGATGTCTTTGTGACACTTGAGGGGAAAGGTCCCCTTGTATGCTTTCCTTCGGCACAACCCTGACATACACCTTCATGATTATTTCAGAACTCAGGCATCCCCATCACCACTTTCCTTGCTTCGGGAAGGGCCTTGTAGTGAAGGTGTCCAAACCTCCGGTGCCATAGTTCAGTTTGTCGAATAGTATCACACGTCATTGCTCCCAGTGGGTTTCCTCCAACCTGGTAGAGTGTATCAACTCTAAACCCAATCGTGATAGCTTCCTTGAAACTCTTCTTCCACATGCGCACCTTCCCATCAATGAATGCCACATTGAAACCTTTGTCTTCCATGGCCGATATAGACACAAGGTTCTTTAAATTAGGTAGATTGAGTACATCCTGCAAGCGAAGGACTTCACCTTGAGACAAGTGGAAGGTCATAGTCCCTGTCCCTTTCACGGGATATGTGGCATTATCTCCAAGGATAATTTCCAGATTAGTATCCTTCTCAACCATATCAAAGAGTGCTTCCTTGAACCCAGTGATGTGCCTTGAGGCACCACTATCTATCAACCAGACATCCATAGTGTCAGGTGGAGATGCAGCTGAGAGGGCAGATACAAGAATGAATTCATTTCTTTTATCAACAACATTTGATTCCTCATACCTAGAATTTCTCAACCTTTTGAAAGGTTGACCATTTCCGCTGGAGGGAGCCTTCCTCCTCCCCTTGAACCTATTGTTCCTTTGATTGTCATTTCTCCGATTGTTGTTGTTGTCATCATCATCAGGAGAATCCTTCTTGAAAGGGCATTCTCTAGCATAGTGACCTGGCTTGTGACAAGTGTAACACTTACCCTTCTTTCCTTGGGCCCCTACTCTTCCTTTGCTCCTTGGACCACCAAAGTTCTTCTTAGAATGAGCAACGAAGGCAGCATTTCCTTCATTTTCACATTCCTTCATCCTTGTCTCTTCTTGTACGCATCTCGATAATACTTCGTCAAAATCAGGTATGACATTATTATTGAGAATGGTAGTGTTGAATACATGACATTCGGATGAGAGACCTCCAAGTGCGGTGAGTACCATCTCTCGATCAGCTATTGTCTCCCCAATAGCCAGCAGATTATTCCTGATCTTGGTCAGCTTCAGAAAATACGATTGAACAGACTCATCCCTGCCTTTCTTCAGATTATTCAATTGGTTCTTGAAGAATACGACTTGATTCTGATTGTTGGCCTTGAACATGTGGACAAACTTATCATACATCTCCTTGGATGTGCCCAGCTTAGAGATGTAGGCAACCAGACTCTTATGAATTGAGTCCCTGATCATCAACTTTGCTTTGATTTCCCTCTTCTTGTACTTTGTTTTGGCAGCAGCAGTTGCAGTGGATGGAGGCTCTTGGATTTTACCCTGCACATAGTCCATGACATCTTGGTCTTCCAAATTAAGATCCAATGTCATCTTCCAAGCATGGAAGTCATCCTTCCCAGTCAATTTGTCATCAGCCTTAAAGCCATTGTAGTTTGAGGAACCCATCCTCTTCTTCAGTGACTACTACAAATTAGGGCTTTTTTCACCTCAGCTTTTCCTCTGTGCAGCTGCTCCCTGCTGGAGTAAGTAGATCCATTCCCAGCTACTATTGCTCTGTAGCAGGAAATCGAATTCCTTGGCTCGGAATTCTCTAAGGAAGAAAATTCCCTCACGGTGTTCTCGCTTCCTCTTCTGAGAACTTTCTGCCCAGCAAAACAAACTCTGCTTGCAGAAAACTGCGTCCCACCATCTCTACGTTGAGGCTCTGTGTTGCTCCCTCTGGCTCGGCAAAATTCTAATCTGGAAGCCCTTCCTCTCTGTCGACTCACTCAGAGAGAGACTTTCTCGGAAATTTCATCCCTCCAGGCCTGGACTGCGCAATCCCTCTAGGGATTCAATTTGCTGCTTTCTGCAGCTCTTCGGCCTCCGTCTCAGCGTTGGATCTGCTCTTCCTGTTCCACATTCAATGCTCTGATACCATGTGAAAATTCCAATTCCTAGATCTGGAATCCTACTGCAACAAACTGAACTACTTCTCCTACTTGTAAATTAGATTTAACAAGTTATTTTGCAGATTACTTCTGAAAACAGTGAAGCAGTTAGTGAAGCAACCTTCACTTAAATTATATGTGAAAATAGTAAACTGAGCAAGAGAAATAACACACACAGGACACTGTTATTTTTGGACAAATGTCCCCGGAAAAAACCCAATGTGGGAAAACTGACGCAGCAGATCTGAGGGTTTTATTATTAAGCAGCATTTATATTTGAATACATCTCTAATTGTTTCACCGAACAAACCAATTACAGAGAAAAATAGTGAGTTTACCTCCAATCAACGGCTGATCCAGCCACTGAACGATGTGCCTCTGGCAAGCTCTGCGCTGCGACTGCGCAATCCCAGCGTCAACCCTCCTGGGCACTGCGTCACTCAGCTAGTGAATGGATTTGTGCCACAAAATTTTCAATATCTGCCTCCTATTCTCACACCCCAGCTTCCAGCTTCAAAAATTGATCTTTTAGCAAACCCTTTGGATTTCCTTTGGCCCTCTGCGTAGCCCTGCGTGGCTCTGCGTCAGCCTCTCTGGCTTTGCGCAGGAGCTGTTGGATCTCTCACTGCCCTTCTCTCCTGATGATTCTCCGACTGAGAAATATTTCTCTCTCAATATTGTCTCTACCCCTCACTGCAATGAAGAAACACTTAGATCTGGTTTTCGTCTTGAGCCATACTCACTTCAGAAAATTCGACCCTCAAGCCTTCCATTATAGTCTTCTCGTTGAGACTTCAACGGCCGAGATTAGATCTCCATTCAACGACTAAGATTACATTTAGACTTTATCTGTTTTTTTCTAGAAGTTTCACCCACATTTTAAATTAATACCCATTAATTATTTTAATTTCCTAATTTAGACTTAGGATCCTCATTAAAAATAATTAATTTATCAAATAAAACTGTCTCTGAGTGGAATTTCCCAAATATGGGTTATCTGTAATGCGTGTGTCTAAGCCTCTCCATAAAATTTGAGACTTAAAGCACATCTGATGCTACCACAAATCAACACTCCCTCTTAGCGAAGAATGTGCTCTAACAGATATGCATTGTTGCACACTGCTTTGATTCTGAAGCATCTCCTTCTGCGTTGCTGATGTCTGATATGCTGCCCATCAATCATTGTTTTGTTGTTGCAACTGTACTACTGCTGACCCTACCACGATCAACATATGTACTGCAACTCCCTCTCAAATGTTGCATCTGCTGCTAGCACTGCTACTGCTAACACTGCACTGCAACTCAGCTGTTGAGAGAAGCAACTGAAAAACATCCATTTATCTGAAGTGTTCAGGATGCATCTCGATGCTGAAACTCTGACTGCTGCTAGTCCCACACTGTCCCTCTGAAGCACTGCACTACTGCTGCTCTGCACTACGTCCCTCTGCGCTACCGCAACTCTACTCTGCACTGCTCAGATTTAGCGTTGCTAACCACTGCATCTTTCGTTTCCGGACTCCTCTGCACCCACTGAAAACTCCTACAGCATGCTACTGCTGATCTTGGACAAGTTTGATGTGTTTGATGAATAGTGTGTTGCGTCCTTATCTGGACAAGTTTGTGATTGTTTTCATCGATGACATCTTGGTATATTCTAAGAATGATGAACATGTCGAACATTTGGCAGCAGTGTTGATGTTGTTGAGAGAGCATTACTTGAAACATGTACATTACAAACTGAGGTACATTACTTGGGACATGTTGTCTCCAAGGAGGGCATTGCAATAGATCCATAAACGATAAAGGCCATCATGGAGTGGATAGCTCCTAGAAATGTAGATGAGGTGAGATATTTCATGGGATTGGCAGGTTATTACAAGAGGTTCATCAGGAACTTCTCACAAATTGCTTATCTAATTACATCATTGCAGAGGAAAGGTAAGACGTTCGAGTGGACAGAGGAGTGTGAGGCCAGTTTAAGCAGTTGTTAGCACATGCTCCAATGTTAAAGATCGCAGATCTGGATAACTAGTTTATAGTGTGTACAGATGCTTGCAAGAGAGGGCTTAGTGGAGTCCTTATGCAGGATGGACAAGTAGTATGCTACAAGTCACGAAAACTAAATGAGCACAAACAAAACTATCTGACGCATTATCTTGAGCTAGCAGCGATCATACATGCATTGAAGATGTGGAGGTACTATCTTCTTGGCAGAAGGTTTGTACTGATGAGCGATCACAGTGGGTTGAGGTACTTGTTTGACTAGCCGAATCTGAATTCCAAGCAGTCTAAATGGTTGGCTACGATCAGCGAGTTTGATTTTTTGATCCAATACATTTAAGGTAAAGAGAACAAGGTCGCAGATTCTCTTAGCAGCCGAATACAGGTAAATCACATTGCAACTATGAGCTCCTATGGGACAGATTTACAGAATAGGATCTTGCAAGCAGGATAGCAGGATGTCAAATATATGGAGCTTAGGAACAGATTGCACCGGGGCACAGATACAGGTACAAGTAAAGGTACAGGAACAGGTACAGGTGTACAAGATGTGGACTATTGTCTTACGGCAGATGGATTGGTCAGGTTTAGAGAAAGGATATATGTGTCGAACAATAATGAGCTCAAGAAGGTGATCTTGAGGGAGTTTCAAATGAACCCATATTCAAGTCACCCAGGCTATCAGAAGACATTGACGATAGTGAAGAGATTCTATTATTGGTCAAACCTGAGGGATGTAGCAAAGTTCGTGGCTAAGTGATTGGATTGTCAACAGGTAAAGGCAGAGTGTAGGCATCCAAGTGGACTACTACAGCCTATTGCGATTTTGGAATGGAAATGGGTGGTGTTTGGTATTTGTTTAGCATATGTTTGGATGATGTTTTGGTATATGTACTTATGTATAGGGGTGTAAATATCGCCATGAGCTAAGTCATAAGGTTCCAATAAGCGGTATGGATGTTATATGGTCATGTTATCATGGGTTTGCTTTTGAGCAGGTCACTCATTGTAAATATTGCATCGAGCTAAGTTATAAAGTTCCATGAGCAGTATCTTTGTTTTCAGCGGTTTTTGCTAAGGTGTATGTGTGGTTTACCGCCGAGAACAGTGTTCCCCAAGGGGGAGGGTTCTGTAACAGATTTGGGTAAAAGTTCATGTAATAAAAAGTTAATAAAGGCAAAACTAAGACCACGGTACAAGGGACACTTATTCCAAGCTGAATATTGGGCAAAATATCCTAGTGGGCATCACCGGATATGCAGTTATGGCTAAGGAAAATGGCAAAAGCAAAGGCATTAAAGAGGCAAAAAATATTTTTGGCATATTTATTTATGAAAATAGGAGAAAAGAAAGGTAAAAGGTCACAAGTTACATGTGAGGAGGAGAGTGAAGGAAAATAATGGAAAATGAAGGAAAATAATGGAAAATGAAGAAAATAAAGGCCTCGTTAATAAAAAGGCTTCTGAGGATCAGTTGGTAGTTTTTTGTCAGTTCAGTTTTGGAGCTCTCTCATTATTCTCTCTCTCACACTCTTGGATACTTAGAGTTTTCTTGGAGCAATTTAGCATTGTGCCAAGGAGGAGGAAGCAAGCAAAGGAAGGACAAGAAAGGAAAGCAAAGCAAAGATAAAGCAAGGAAAAGCAGGATCTAGCAGCGTCAGCAAGTAACATGTTGCATGTGTGATTTCCTAGCTGGTTTGGACATGCATGGTTTGTGCATGTTGGTATTTGGTTATTTTGCTATCGGTGGTATGGTTTCGTCAGGTTATGACAGTGGTTTTCAGCATTGCCTTGCCTTTTCTGGATGCCATGGTGTGTTGAGATTTTGATCTCGGTCTTGAGCTATGGATTTGTTGGATGGATTCGGAATCTGGGGCAGAGGTGGTCTCAAGACTCATTCCCAAAGGCCTGGGAATCCCTTGACCAGTTTTGGCGGGATACACAGTAAAGCCTGAGGGAGGTGTCTCAATTTAGGGCCTACTAATCCGGGATTGGATTGCGGTAAAGCTTGAGAGACAGGGAGTCGGAAAATTCCTCAAGGATAGTGATGGATTCCGGATGGCATTTCCATGTTCTGCTCGATTTTGTGATCGGAGCACCGATTGGGTGTGATCACGGTATGGTGAGGGTGGAGGTGGTTTAACCTCTGGATTCCCTTGGTTGTGTTTTTGGATGATTTTATCCATGAGATCCCACATTCATGCTCAGATATTGCACGGGGGTGACTGGCTGAAGCTAAGTCACAGGACACATCCTCCAGGGTCACGTGTCCCGTATTTCACGTGTCGGACACGAAATACGACCTAAAACGTGTCCAATACGTTTTTGGTCGTGTCCTCCGAAATTGAATACATACCCTCCGTTTTGGCATTCGTGTCCTTGGATAGAATACTCGTGTCCTAGGTTTGGAATACTTGCCCTAACGTATTCCCCGCATTAGGACACGTTTTCCATGAAAAAATACAAAAATGACAAAAAATTCGTTAGTTTTTTGGCTATCAAAGGTATCAATTGGCTATCAACTGGCTCCATCCCTGCTGCTGTAAAGGATGAGGAGACTATCCAGCAAGCACATGGAGATTGGAAGATGGAAAATTTCAAATTTGTGTTCCAGCTGTAGGCAGACATCAAGCGAGAAGTTCTTCTTGGAGAACACTTCTTTTATTAATCTCAGGTTTTTAAATGTTATGTAAGGTAGTTTTGCTCTTATATCAAAATGTGAGGATCCAAACTAGTCTGTTTCATAGTTATATTTTCAAAACAATAATATCAGATCAACTTTATTGGCACCATTTTTGAAATTTTAGGATTTCTTGGAACACTGACTTCTGAAAGTCCCATTTTGTATGTATTATCATACTATACGGTGCAGCCTTAGAAACTTTTTAATGCAAATTTTAACCATTTCAGTCGAATTAATTTGAAAAAAATTAAATAAATAAACTAAAACTAAACAGAACTAGATCCTGTAGCCTCTGATTGATGATGCTTCTGGAGCCTACGACTAATCACCACCTACCTTGAATCAGATAAGCTAAATTTCATCTCATTCGTGTGGGGAAAAGGGATCAATTAAAAAGAGGACTAAATAAAATGGAAGCCATTATGAATAGAACAAACTGATAAATAGACAGACTCATTCTGCTCTCTAGAAGGAGTTCAAAATTCCTTCTTTTCCATTTTAATGAGGCTGCAATCTCGACTCTCGATCTAGGGAAGTGTTGTTCCTTCTCCCTTGAAGTGATGCCTTTCCTCGTTTTCTAGGTGCGTTGAATTATTTCATGTCTATAGCCTGTGATTAATGATTTTTCTCGAGCCTGTGACTAATGTCCACCTACCTTGTATCAGATAAGCTGAATTTCATCTCATTCATGTGTGGAAAAAGAAATCAACTCACAGAGAAATGATAAAAATTGAAGCAGTGAAGCCATTGTGAAAAAAACGATTAGGCATGGGAACAAGGATGGGGGTATTTGAGTTAAATTTTAATGACTCATGAGTCATTGACTCATTGACTAATGACTATTGTTATAGCTTATGGTTTTAATGTGCTTGTAGCCTTGTAAGTTGTATAATTGTAATTTACTAATTTGTTAATATTAATTTATAAATTATTAATTTATATATATATATATATATAACATGTGTCCCTCGTGTCACATTTATATTTTTCGAGGTCACGGTGTCTGGTAATGTCGAATACTCGTATTTACGTGTCCTCCGTGTCTCGTGTCCTCGTGTCATGTGACTTAGTGGAAAGAGATTTGGTTCAACCATGTCTATGGTCGAGTGCAACGTGGAAGTCCCAAACCCGGTCGATATTTGCCTATGTTTAATGGAAGCTAAGTTCTCTTGATTTTGTACCTATTATTATGTGGATTTAATGGTTGTATTCTCACTGTTATTTCCATGGTTTTGTGTTGGTTATAAGCATGTTTAAATGACTGGTTCATGTCATGGTTAATTCATGTATTTACTTGCTATTGTTAAAATGATGGATGGAAGACCTAATTGATATTATATCTACTTAAGGAAGAAGGCGGTGATCCTTCTTGTAATGTTTCATAAGTGCTTTCAATCATTTATGCTCTGTCTTGTATCATATACCTGTAGATTACATTTGCCAAGTGTTTGACAGAATGTCAATCCCGGTTGGGGATGGTCAAGCTTAGTCCTAGAGTCAAGTTTTGATTTACTAGTGTTGCCACTATGTATTTAATGATTCCTGGAAGTTACAGGGAGTTCTGGGCAGTGTCCAAGATTATGGGCTTTAAAAGTGCCTTAAATCCCGCGGATGCAGGGACAGTTTTGGGCAATTTAGTCCCTAGACGCTGGCTTGCAGGCTCATGTGTGTGTCCAGAGCCTCCCAGATGCATGGATGCAGGCCTGTGCATGTGTCCAGGAGTTTTTCTCTATGAAATCTCAGTGGGACCCAAGGACAGGTCAAGTGGATGACTGGGATAGCCTTTGGGGGTTCTGTAGCAGGTGTTAAAGGTTTGTGTCTTATGGTTTCCGCTTCAATTCCGCTTCCTTAAGGTCACCAAGGAGGTTGAATCTATATTAACGACCTCTCATCTCATGTTTACCCCGGTTGGCCTGTTACTTGGGTAGCCCTAAAGGGAGTGGTGCGTTATAGGTCGGCTCAATTCCTTTTGTACACAGATGTATAAGTATCTTGATTTTGGACCACGAAATCTTTAGAACAGTGAAACAAGCATAATACTAGACAGAGGACTAACAGTCACAAAAACGTTGCGTTATAGTAGTCTTGTGTTACCAACCGATATAGGTTCAAAGGGAGACAAAACTCAAGGTGTAATCATGTCACTGTAATCAAAAGGTGCTTAGGATTATTCTTGCTATCTCAAGTTCTCTCCATAGTTGTGTTCTTTAAACCACAGGTATTTTTTGGGACTTCGATCCTCAGAGAAAAATGCACAGCATATACTTGGTACTCTTATTAGAATAGATCAAGCCCACAACACGTCATTGCAAATATGAGATCAGGGCAAACTTCTTTACAAATATTCACCATCTCATTCCATGTACTGGAGTCTACACAAGTAGCAAGCTCTTAAGTTCGGATTGTAGGCCTGAAAATGAGGGTTTTAGGCCTTAAACTATTGCGCATGGATTGTCTTGAGTTATCACAAGCTGAACCTGTTGAGAAATCTAGGGCAGCTAGATTAGGTGATTTCTCTTACTTTGATAACTACTTGTGATGTATTTTTACTTTACTTGAATAACTTCTTCTTTCATTTATTATTATTTGTGTTCTCTATCATCAAACAACTACCAAATCATAAAGAATATTGAGACAATAGGACAGCAGATGTAGGCGATCAGCCAGGGCCAGAACCTCTCCAACTGAGGGGAAAACCCATCAGAATTCTTCTCTTCTTATAGAACTTTTTTTTTCTTTTTATAGTAGTGTGAAAAGAAGGAAGGTATGTCTTCAAGTTGTTCGAGAGAAAACAGTGAGTTGTTTTGAGTCTCTCGACCCCTTGATAACTTATTATTAATAAGTCGGTTCTCCTTTCAGATGAGAGTAGGGAAGGGATATAACTCAGCAATAGAGTGTCACCTTGACATGGTGGAAGTCATCAGTTCGAGCCTGATTATCCCTAAACCTAATTCCAAGACCTATGATCCTTGACCAAGACACTCCAAGACCAAGTCATCTTCTTCCAACAACAAACTTCGACCTTCCAGCAGCTTCTCCAACAACCTCAACCCCAGCAACAATTTCTACAACTTTGACCTTGATGCAGCTTCAACCTAGTAGCTTCACAACTTCGACCTTGCAGCTTCACAGCTTCGACCTTGCAACTTCACAGCTTCGATGTAGCTTCAAAATTTTGTCTAGCCCAGAAACAGCGGAAACCCTAACGAAAGAGAGAGAGAGAGGCCCCAAAATTTTGATCTAGATCTTCTTCTTCTTCTTCGTCCTTTTCTAGCTTCTATCTTGAGGAGATCAAACTTGCTTGAGTGAGTGTCCAAATGAGGTCGAGTTCCTTCTTATTTATAGGCTTGTGAGGGATATGAATTGCTCTCTTTAGGCCGACTTGTTCCTTCATGTAGGCCGACTTGATCTTTGTGCCATGACGAGGTCTTGGAGGGTTTTTTCACTTTATTTTTTACTCAAATAAATTTTCTTCACAATATTTAACATGCCCAAATGGGTCTTCAATACATGACAACGACTCAATTGACTTTATGAAAAACCTGGAAGCACTCAATGGGTGCTTGACCTAAAAATAAATTTCCCTTGAGCATGAAACCTGTGCCTCAAGAATAACAATAATAAATTTATTTTTCTCTTTTCATTAAATACAAAAATCATGATTACGTATGTCATTATGAAGACCAAACCTAGTTACATATTTCAACAGAACCAAGTCATATGTGTGCCAACTAGGGTTACCACAGAGCTTGAGACCATATAAACGTTGTTCTACTTCTGCTCTATAGAATAGGTTGCAACCTTGCCAAGAATTTGATTGTAGTATCATATAAAAGAGTTCCCCATTGACAAATGTTACAAAATACATCATCAAGCCCAGGCTTCCACAGCAAGATTTGGATT
>CM076573.1:628352295-628481303 GCA_034641835.2 Pinus albicaulis
GATTCACCCCCCTCTCGGTATTTTCCCAACAGGGAGAAACGGTGATTAGTGCGGAAGGCAGGAAGAGAGTTTGAAGGCTAGGGGGATCCATTTCCCAGATAGTCACTGGTGAGATAGAAAGAGGAGACATTGTTCCAAGCTTGTGGGATGCAGTAACTATGTAGGTTGATGCAATCACTACAAAAAGGGATCAAGGAGAAACTCAAATCGAGCTAAGGTCAATGTTGGATCGCCTGTGGAGTGAGAATTTTTTCTCACTAGTTGTATTGCCAGACATTTCTCTATTTTGGATTGCTAGATTAAGCATCCATAGATTGTACTCAGATTTCACTATTGCATAATATTAAACACTCAGTTGTTACACCGTTTTTCCTGATTCGGGTTTTTCCGGGGACTTAGTCCAAAAATAACAATGTCATATTGTGTGTGTGCATCTATTTCTTCCAACATTTTATTTCTTCTGCAATTTTTGTTTTTTGAAGGTCGCAGTGTATTTGTTTCGATATTTGCCATGGTAGCACACAACAAATATTTTTTTTAATTAAATTAAGAAATAGAATAAATAATGTAACAAACCTGGTGAAAATTCATGTAATATATATATATATATATATATATATATAAGACCACGGTGGATGGGACACATATTCCAAGTTGAATGGTGGGAAAAACATCCTAGCGGTTGTTCATTTCAGTTATTATGGCTAAAGTAAATTGGAAAAGGAATTGACAAAGGCTTTGGAAAGGCATGAGGCATCAATTGGCATTTTATTTATGAAAATAATGGAAATTAGGAGAAAAGGAAGGTACAAATTCACAGGTTTCATGTGAGGAGGAAAATGAAGAAAATAGAGGCCTCATTAATAAAAAATCTTCTGAGGATCAGTTGGCAAGATTTTGTCAGTTTAGTTTTGGAGATCTCATTATTCTCTCTCTCTCTCTCTCTCTCTCTCTCTCTCTCTCTCTCTCTCTCTCACATACTCTTAGATACTTAGATTTTTCTTGGAGCACTCTTGGAGAGTGTGGATACTTGGTGATTTGGAACAAGAAGGAAAAATAAGAGCAGGAAAACACAAGAGGACATCGGGGTCAACATCTATATTAGGTATTGAGTGTAGGTACCAAGTTGCATGTATGTTTTCCTTACTGTATTTGGCATGCATGGTGTATGCATGTGGATTTTCCTAGCCTTGCCATTTCCTAGATAGCCATGGTGTTGTGGGTTTATTTCTATTAATTGTTTTTTGGTTGGTTCTCATGATTCCTTTAGTTGTGGGTTGAGTTATTAGTTCCTGGAAGCCTTGGTTGGATAAACACTCTGAAATCCCGATGGGAAACTCTGGGTTGAGTTACTAGTCGTGAAAGCCTTGGTTGGACAAACGGTATGGAAGCCCTAGGTAGGTTGAGTTACTAGTTTGGGAAGCCCTATAACAGTTGGGGTTGAGTTACTAGTCCTGGAAGCCCTAGTTGGAATAAACACTCTGGAGCCCTAGAACAATTTGGGAAGAGACCAATCCATAATGGTTAGTGATGTCCGACCATGAGGTGGAATCACTGGTTTGGGGTTGAGACGATTTTCTCTCTATAGCCCTGGTTTGGTGTTGATTGATGCATTTGATAATGTCCCACATTCATGCTTGGAATATGGCACGAGGGTGATTGGTTGAAGTGAGACTTGGCTCAGCCAATATATGGTCAGGGGGAACATGGAAGTTCCATCTCCAGTTGGTTTTCACATTCAGTGATGAAGAGCTCATTCCTCTAGTATTGGTATGCAAATGTATTGGTTTGTGAATGGATTTTATTGTTGTCATATCCATTGTATTTCTATTGTTATTATGTTGCATATAAGAATGTATTTAATCAGTAGTGATGTATGGATCTATCCATGTTTTCAATTGTAAATGAATACAAAATGTATCTATGGTCAAATAGACTATTTTGTAGCTTATGATGTAGGGGAGAAATGCTTCCTAGCCATTCTCAGATAAGTAAGAGATGCCCATGTTTAAATCTATTATTTATACCTGTAGATGCAATGTTTGTGACATGTTTGACGAAATGCTTGTCATGGATGGGAGGTGTATATATGAGTTCCTGATGATGTTATTTCTTCCGTACTTTTGTTTTAATTTTATTTATCATCTCCTAAAGTTTCATGAAGTTCTGGGCAATGACCTAGCCTCTGGGTCTGAAAAGGCGACACAAATCCCATAGTTTCAAGCAAACAACTAACTTTTTGGGGCCTTGGCCACGACCTTGCCATGGCATGTCTGCGGCTATAGGCTTCTAGCTGCTCCCTTTCCCTTACATACCCACGGCTAAGGATCGAAAGGGTCAAAACTCAGTTCCCCCTCAGGGTTCAGGGGTCTGGGAGGTTGTGTTACCTCCTGAAGGTGGTGTTGATGTTGTGTAAGGTCTGTTTGTCACGTTTCTATTAGGTCCATTTCCTTAAGGTCATCTAGAAGGTTGAATCTAATATTAGTAGCCTCTCATCACATGTTTACCCGAGTTGGCTGGTTACTTGGGTAGATGTGGGAAGGGGGTGTTACAGAGTGGTATCAGGGCATGTTTCAACCCTTGGATTGGATGGGAAGTGTGTTGATCATGCATTTATGTTAGTTTCATATGTGTTTAGTATGCTTGCGGTCTATATGTGTTTCTTGCATCCCTATTGTGTTATCTATGGTGGTAGTGGTGTCACCATTGGAGGACTGATGATGTGTTTTCAACATGTTGTCATGAGTGTATGACTGGTTATGTGTTGTTCTTGCTTATGTATTGTTCGTGCATGCTTCCTTACATGTTGCTACATGCTGTATATGCATTTCTTGTTTATGCTAGTTCACATATTGTTCATGCTTGTGTTGTTCGTGTATGCTTTCTTATGCGATGCTATATGTGGGGCATGCGTTGGTCATTCATGATTTGTTATACATGTCAAGTTTTCATTGGTTTGATTGAGGTTGTTGTGCATAAGGTAATTGTATGAAATTAGTTCATCATGATGATATTGGTATGTTATGATGCTAATGTGTTGGTTGAGATAGAGTAGGAGATGCACATCAGTAAACTGAAGTTGCAATAATGGACTTTGGGGTAAGAGAATATCACTATTTAGGCATGCATGTATGTGATTCATGGTTGTTGTAAACATTAGGTTACTTATATGGTTGTTATTCCAATGTTATTGTGGTTACATGTGTCATAAATGCTAGTTGATTAGTGTAGCCATATGCACATGTGTCAAATAGTCATGAAGGATAGTAACCTGTCATGGTATGCATTGCTATTGTTGTTTTATGTTAGATAACTTATATGTTGTTGATGAGCATGATATGGGATAACACGTGTTATTGTTTATTCATTTGATTTTTAGCTTGATGATTAGGTTATATGTTGTTGATGAGCATGATATATAACTTGTTGTTGTTACATGCCAGTGACTTGACGGTTAGGGTTATGACATTCATGTACGCGTCAATACGTAGTTGTGATATTGGGTTGTATTGATCTAGACTGCCTGTGCATATGTGATTCTATGCATGAATGACAATTGTTTATGAGCTTATGATGTGAACATGTTAGTTAGTTACTATTATGGATATCATGATCTTATTTATGTTTGAGTTGATATATTGTGAAGTTATGTCATTCTAATCTGGATTGATTGTGCAAACAAGATACCCTCCCCTGAGATAAATTAAGGTATGAGTTTTCTTATGTCGTTGGTGCTTTAATGTTTGATTATGTCATCTATATTGTGTTGGTTTTTTAGTCCCTATTATGTTGTCTAGTTGATTTATCTAACATGTTATGTTTATATTTTGTTTAAGTGTTTGATTAATTGCATGATATGAGCATGTGTCTATAATATTGCATGAAGTAATGATTTTGTTTTAATACAATTGCACTAACATGTATGAATTGAGACAATAGATATGTACTTGAGGGTAAATAGGTGATAGTTGTAGCATCATGTATTATGAGTGATGACTGCGAGTTGATTGTTGATTATGACATGGTTGTTAGTATTGCTAAATTTTGATTTCGAATTGATAGATATGTCGTCTTGATTTTTGGTACATATGCATGACTTGTGTGTTCAGTTACAGGTCCAAGTGCTTGGGACAACGAGGTAAGATAATGGGTATATTTTTATATTTATTTATGCGCTGAAAATTATATGTTTATGGTAGTATGATGGGGGGATTGCATGGAAAGAGATTGCCATGAAATCTTGAAGAAGGCTCGGGTTGACATTTCCTTTGGAAGCACTGGGAACCATGGGGATTGGGTCATGGTGTTTGTTGGTAGTCTTGTGCTTTTGGTCTCTTTTGATTTTTTGCACCTGATTTGCGGCTTTTTTTATGTCTATCGTATTGCCATACAACTTTTTTGTGATTTCGTATTTCTTTTGGTTTTCATGGTTTTCTTCTAGTTGTTTCTTGTTCTTGCATTTTATGTTTTGATTCTTTGGCATTGCTTGGGAAAGAGGAAATTTAATGAAGCTAGGGGAGATTTTTTTGCTGCCCAACAAGTAATGTAAGACTTGGATGAAGCTCGGTGGATGTAAAAGGGAAACTAAAGGTAAGAATATGATAGCAAGTTAGATTTGTCGGGTCCATTGAGGTAAATGGATGGTGGGAGAACAGTCGCAAGAAAGGTAACACAAAAGGTAAAGTGAATGGATATGAGGTGTTAGATGCCTTGGCTATGTTGGGAGATATTGTTCTCAATGTTATGCATACTATGCACGCATAAAGGGAGTTCTCTTAGCCTAGACCTTATGATATTTGGTAATTATGTTACAATCGTGATTATGATAATATCTATATATGTATGTATCCCGCTATCTGACATGATCGTGATTCCTTTATGTTGATGTTTATGTATGCATATTTGTATGTATGTATGTATCTTGTGCCTGTCAGGGTCATCATGGATCATGAGTGTTAATTCTAATGTTTATATGTATATATGTATGTCGATGTATGGCAGGATTATGATTTTTCTATGCTAATGATTAAATATATGCATCTATGTATGTATTTATGTCACTGTCTGACATGGTTTTCGAGGATCATTCGTGTGGAATAATGATTTCTTAGGAAGGTGAATGGCATGAAGAGGTTCCTGGCTATGAGGAATCAAATGATAGAGTAGCCTTGACAAATCTATGAGGTCAATATTGTGTGGACATGAATTAATATTATATTCTTGTACTAGGCCTATGTTTATGTTATGTTTAGGTAATGCTAAGGGGTACATCAGTGAAGTGAAAGTATTATGATCCACAAAATGCTAGGATAAGCATCGATAGTGGAAATACACTAGAAGCAAGGTTACTTGTGGGGTCATTGTGGTCTATGGATGTGCAATACTATTGTTGTGTATGTGTTGTGCATGTTGTATATTCACTGATTGTACATATGGTGATGTGTACATGTAACATATGTAGTATTGTGTACGTATGATGTTGTATGGAAGTTTTATATATGTTGTTTTGTTTATATTGCATATGCAGTGCTAGGTATAGGTGGTGCTACATACATGTTGGATATGGGGTGCTATGTATATGTTGTATAGGAAGTGATATGTATATATGGTATTGTGTGTGTGTTGTACATATGGTGTTGTGTGCATGGTTGTACATGTGGTGTTGTGTGCATGTGGTGTTCTGTACACATTGTACAAGTGGTGCAGTGTACATTTGGCGTTGTGTACCAATTGTGCAAGTGGTGCCATGTACATGTGACATTGTGCACACGTTGTGCAAGTAGTGTTATGTACAGGTGGTACTGTGTACATGTTGTGCATAGGGTACTGGTATACATGTGGTATTGTGTGCATGTCGTACATGTTGTGTTGAGGGCATGTGGTACTATGTATGTGCATGATGTAGTCGTGGTATCGTGACATGTGCAGTCATTGTGTTTTACTTTTTATGCATTGTGTTGTATTGTACACCGAGGGTAGGTGTATGTGTTGTTTTGTACATCGGATGTGTGTCTCTGTATTGTGTCATGATATACACCGGGTGTAGGTGTATGTGTTTTGTTTTACACCAGATGTGTGTGTATGTCTTGTGTCATTCTGTACATCGGGTGTAGGTGTTTGTGTTGTGTTATACACTGGATATATGTGTATGTATTGTGTTGTGTTGTACACTGGGTGTAGGTGCATGCATTGCATGGTGTCTATCCAGGGTGTGGCAATCGATCTAATATGAGTACAAAATAAAAAATTCTAAGGACCGACGAAGGATAAACATCCATATTTTATTTCAGTTTTATTATGCATGTGATCTATGATTCTGACTTTTGATGGTTACATGTGATTTATGATAATGGTTTATGGTGATTTCATGTCATTCGTGATTTTAATTTATGATGGTTGCGCTTTGAGCTAACCAAATGTGATATGTTTATACATGATGATTTGATCAAATAGTTAGTTTGACTTGTGCGACATGAAGTAAACAGAAGTGAACGTGTACCTTATTGATGAGCCACCAATGACGTATGATTTGAAGTTATTTCAAATTATTTTGAATCTAATGTAATTTATGTGCTTCGTACAGGAAGCACGAAAATTCACGGTTGGGTGATTGAAACCAACTGCAAGAACTAGCAGCATCAACTAAAAGGAATTCAAGTAGGCATCAATATGTTGGTAACACACTTAAGGATAAGGGCCATTATGGGACACTAGTACCAAATAGTTTCCATTGATTTCCATGAGCATGCTATGAACAATATGATGGTTTTTAGGCAATGATATGCCTTGGGTTTTTTATATATTCCAATGCAAGGAAGCCTTGCCAAGGGATGGATCTCCCAGGATAGGGGATGTTGGGGAACTTGGAAGGTGAGTGATTACATGGAAGGGTGACCGAATTTCCCGAGGGACTGTGTATAAGAGAAGGGAAGGACAGGGATGGATTGTTTTTGGTCATTAGCATTGCTAGATGGAATCAAATGCACATTAGGAGTGTGCCCTAGAACAATGATGCTTGTTCACTTGAGGGTACAGTAGCTTAGGGTTGTAGTGCTGGACATTGGATGCAGACTTTGACTATGAAAATGGATTTTGGACTTCATGGGAAGGAAGTGAATCCTGGTATTACTCTGAGGGTGGAGGTCTGAGCCTCTGGATTCCCTTGTCGTTGATACGGGCATCGTATCCTTCTATTTGTTGGTTGAGAAAAAGTGTATGTGTATATGTGTATATGTATATATTTGTATATTATTGTAAATATAGTAATGAGCTATGTTATAAAGCTCCAATAAATGGTATGTTTGTCATGTTTCAACAGTGGTTATTGTAAATAATGCAATGAGTTGTTTTATAAATTTCCATGGGAAGTATGTTTTCTTTCAGCAATATTGTTGGTTGTAGGTGTCATTGAACACCGAGGACAATGTTCCCCCAAGGGGGAGGGTTCTGTAACAACCCTCATGAAAATTCAGGTAAAAAATATATATAAGACCATGGTGGATGGCGCATGTATTCCAACTTGAATGGTGGGAAAAACATCCTAGTGGGTGTTCACTTCGGTTATTATGGATAAAGGAAACTGGAAAATGCAATGGAAAAGGCTTTGGAAAGGTATGAGGCATTAATTGGCATTTTATTTATGAAAATAATGGAAATTAGGAGAAAGGGAAGGTGGAAGGTCACAAGTTACATGAAAGGAGGAAAATGAAGGAAAAAAATGGAAAATGAAGAAAATAGAGGCCTCATTAATAAAAAGGCTTTCGAGGATTAGTTGGAAAGCTTTTGTCTCAAGATTTTTTTAGTTCAGTTTTGAAACTCTCATTATTCTCTCTCTCTCTCTCTCTCTCTCTCTCTCTCTCTCATACTCTTTGATACTTAGAGTTTTCTTGGAGCACTCTTGAAGAGTGTGGATATTTGGTGATTTGGAGTAAGAGGGAAAAAGAAGAGAAGGAAAGTGGAAGAGGAAATTTTGGTCAGCATCTATAGCAGGTTCAGAGTGCAACTACTGAGTTGCATGTATTTTTTCCTCACTAGATTTGGAATGAATGATTTTTTCATGTGGATTTTCCTAGCCTTACCATTTCTTGGATAGCCATGGTGTTGTGGGCTTATTTCCATTTATCGTTTTCTCGTTGGTTCTCATGATTCCTTTAGCTTTGGGTTGAGTTATTAGTTCCTGGAAGCCTTGGTTGTGCAAAAAATATGGAAGCCTGACGGAAAATTGTGGGTTTACTTACAAGTTCTGGAAGCCTTGGTTGGACAAGCACTCTAGAATCCCTAGGTGGGTTGAGTTACTAGTCCTGAAAGCCCTGGTTAGACAAACGCTCTGTAAGCCCTGTAATGGTTGGGGTTAAGTTACTAGTCCAGGAAGCCATGGTTGGAACAAACACTCTGGACCCCTGAAATAGTTTCGGTAGAGACCAATCCGTGATGGTTAGTGATGTTCGACCATGAGATGGAATCACTGGTTTGGGTTTGAGACAGTTTGGTCTCTAGAGCCTTGGTTTGGTGTTGATTGATGTGTTTGATAAAGTCCCACATTCATGCTTGGAATATGGAACAGGGGTGACTGGTTGAAGTGAGACTTGGCTCAACCAATCTATGGTCAGGTGGACCGTGAAAGTCCCATCTCTGGTTGATTTCACATGTAGTAATGAAGAGCTCATTCCTCTAGTATTTTTTATGAAAATGTAATCATTTGTGAATGGATTTTATTGCTTTTGTATCCATTGTATTTCTATTGTTATTATCTTGGATATAAGCATGTATTTAATCAGTGATGATGTATGGATATGTCCATGTTTTTACCTGCAAATGAATAAAAAATGTATATATGGTCAAATAGACTTTATTGTATCTTATGATGTAGGGGAGCAATGCTTCTTAACGATTCTCAAATAAGTAATATACCCCCATGTTTAAATCTTTTGTTTATACATGTAAATGCAATGTTTGTGACATGTTTGACGAAATTCCAGTCATGGTCAGGAGGGGTCTAGATGAGTTCTTGATGATGTGATTTCTTTCATACCTTTTTTTCAATTTTATTTATCATCTCCTAAAGTTTCATGAAGTTATGGGCAATGACCTAGGATCTGGAACTGAAAAGGTGGCACAAATACTGAAGTTGTAGGCACAAAATTGACTTTTTGGGGCCCTGGCCACGACCTTGCCTTGGCATGCCCATGGCTATAGGCTTCTAGTCGCTCCCTTTCCCTTACATGCCCATGGATAAGGATTAAAAGGGTCAAAAATCAGTTCCTCCTCAGAGTTCAGGGGTCTGGGAGGTTAGGTTACCTTTTGGAAGTGTTGTTGATGTTGTGTAAGGCTTGTTTGTCAGGTTTCTATTGGTTACACTTCATTAAGGTCATCTAGGAGGTTGAATCTCATATTATTAGCCTCTCATTGCATGTTTACCTTGGTTGTCCAGTTACTTGGGTAGATGTGGGAAGGAGGTTTCACAAATAATATGAGTTGTTGCAATATGATTCAAGCTATCCAATTTTTCACATGGTATCGAGCACGGATAAAAAGCCGAGGGGAGCTCAATATAAAAAGAAATGAGGGATCTCACTTAGCACTGTAAATGTCCAGGAAACCTCAAAACAGTGCCAGTTCCTTTGAGCTGCCATGAAGGTCAATTTTTGAGGAAAAATCGATTTCTGTGAGAGAGCAACAGAGAAATCAGATTTATTCAAATCGAAGATTGCCAAAAGAAGAGGAAGCAACAATAGTTTTCCTTGTTGAGAAGATCTCTACCAAGACACAATATTATGTACCAGTTGATAGTGCAAAATAACATCAGGAGGAAGAAAGAGCACACACTGAGGGGAATTTTCCTCAGGGGACTTCTAACTTAAGAAGTTCAAATTCTCATTGCAGATTAGCAGTCGTTGTGAGCAGATTTACTCACTGCAACAGGGAATTCATAGAGCCTAGCAGTAGTTGAGTAGATGGAAGAGGAGGTTTTCAACATATTTTTGAGATCGCATCAACAGGGCTAAGAGATCAAGATAGGTTGGATGGGGCATCCAACTATGTGATCTGGAAGGCAAGGGATTCCTTCCTTCTAGATGAGTATGATCTCAAGGCATACATTGATAACATGGTGGTTTTTCCCACAGATCCAGATCAACTAAAAGCATACAAGAAGGAGATGGAAAAGGTGAAGAGATTTTTTCTCGATGGGGTTTTATATCATGTAGTATCACATATAGTTGGAAATGACACTGCCAAGAAGATGTGGGATGCTCTTGCCACACTATACCAGGGATCTTCCAAGCAACGAAAGATGTATCTAGAGGAGAATCTGAGATGTATATGTATGCAAAAGGGGGAGCACATAGACCCCTTCCTCACCAGACTTCACGATGCCTGAGACCAGTTGTCAGTTGTAGGGTCAGCACTTCAACCCATGGAACTAGTGCGATTAGATCTCAACAATGTTTATGAGGGCTGTCAGGTCTTTGTCCAAAGTATTTTGGGCAGAGACAAGTTGCTAGAGTGGCACAGGGTGTGGGATGATTTGCAACAGGAGGAGATGAGGTGAGAGTTAGTGAAGAGCGCCATCAGTGGTATCAGTAGTAGCAGTGGGACAAAAATGGTGAAGGAAGAGTAGAATCTGGACCTCACATCAAAGGTGAAGCAATGTCAATGCAGGAAGAAGAAGGACCTTTCTAAGGAAACATGCTTCAGGTGTGGTGAGTTAGGCTACTACAACACTCAATGTCCTCTTAGAAAGAAGGACAAGGAGGAGAAGCACAACCAACAAGCTTCTTCCTCAGAGATCGATAGGCTATCCTCCATGTTGGAGGAATACATTTCCATGATAGCATACATCCCTCTAGGAGTAAGGTAGGATGACTTGGTTTTGTAGCCGCAGAGCGCTATAGATGGGCAGGATTCTTGAGGAGGTCCACCTCTTGAATAAGTACCTAGATAAGAGGGCCTATAATATGGAGTAGCAGGATGGACTAGTGGCAATTGGTGTAGTCAAATGATAAGGTGACATATACAGTGGCTAGTAGCAGTCAAAGACTAGGTAGCACAATGCAAAGGTAGCAGCAGTGCAGTTGGCACATTTGCAGAGTCAAAAGTAGTGCAAAAGCTTCAATGACAACACAAAGACTAGGAGCAGTCATGACTCAGGTGACAAATGTATCATACTAACCACTGTTGGTTTAGTATCCTAGATAGTTCTCAGTTGCAGATGTTGCAGTTGTAGTAGCAAAAAATGATAGGGAGTTGCATATGTTGCAGTAGTAGAAAAAACAAAGTTACAATGCAGATGCAGTGTTTCCAACAGTTCAATAGGGTCAGTAGTAGCACAAATGTAGTGCATATGAGATTTTCACAGTATTTGGTGGGTAGAAGTACCAAGACATCAACAACGTGACTGCAGATAGTGCATATCGGAGTTGCGTAGTATTTTGTGGGAATAAGTATCTAGACATCAACAACGTGACTGGAGATGGTGTAGAGGCAACGTATTGTAGTAGCAGTTTTAGTTGCAGTACTATAACACTTTCCTTGCTAAGAGGGAGTGTTAGTTTTTTTAGCATCAGATGTGTTATTTCCACGAAATTTGGCATAGAGGCTAGAATACATGTATTTTCCAATACCCAGAAATTGTTTTTGGAAATTCCACCTAGAGATGACTTAATTAAATTAATTAATCATTTTTTAATATTTCCTAATTCTAAACTTAGGAAATATGATTAATTAAAGGGAATTAATTAATTCATGGTGAGAATGTTCTAGAAAAGGACTTGGATCGATTTCTAGTTAATCCTAGACATTGATTAAGATTTAATTGTGGTCATTGAAGTATCAATGGAGGATTATAAGAAGAAATTGATTGAGCTTGGAGAAGATACACCAAATCAGTTGAGTATTCAAATTTGCTGGGAAATCGATCTCCAGCGTAGCAGCATTCAGTTGCCAAAGGTGATTCAGTGAAGACGAAGCAGTGAGAGAGAGGCAGAGATAGTGAGGTTGGAAGAAGATTTTCGAGTTCCGGTGAGTACATTGCAGAGAGGCAGTGATTGCCACAGAGAGGCAGTGCAGAGCTTTCTTGGGGATATATTTTTTTGTTGGGGAGAAGCAATGATTCAGTTCCAGAATTTTGGCAAAGAGTCTCGAGGCCAGGAGGATCCATTTCCCAGACAAAAACCAGTGAGATAGAAAGAGGAGATGCATTTTCAAGCTTGTGGGATGCAGTAACTGTGTAGGCTGATGTAGTGACTATGTAGAGGGAGAAAGGAGTAGCTCAAATCGAGCTAAGGTTAGTGTCAGATCACCTGTGGAGTGAGAAATTTTGTCACTAGTTTTATTGTCATTCATCTCTCTATTTTGGATTGCTAGATTAAGAATCCATAGATTGTACTCATATTTCACTACTACATAATATTAAAACCCTTAGCTGTTGCACTGGTTTTTCTGAGGACTTAGTCCAAAAATAACAGTGTCATATTGTGTGTGTGCATCTATTTCTTCCAACTTTTTTATTTCTTCCACAATATTTGTTTTGTGAAGGTTGCAGTGTATTTTTTTTTAATATTTTTCGTAGTAGAGAGAAAAAAATTTGTTTAATTAAATTAAAAAATAGAAGAAATAATTTCAGTTGTTGTAATAGGATTTTGGGTATCTGAATTTTCATAATAGTGCATTGCTTATGTTCTAATCATAGTACTCTATTTCAATTAATATATGATCTCAAACTACGAGGATGTGAAAATGGCTACCCTCTAAAAAGAGAAAAATAGAGGAAGTGTTGGATGTGAGGAAGGGTTGAATGTGTTGAGTGGGGTGTAAATATGTAGACTAGTGAGATGTGGTTCAATGGAGGTGTGTCAATGTTGACGTGGTGAAGAGAATAGAAAAGGGTGTGTTAGCACTGTAAATGTTATTAGTGTGATCGCCATTGTATCACTATTTCCATATTTCTCTTATGTCCTAGCCTATGTTGAATTTTGAGTCATTTTCAATAAAGGTCAAAAAAGAGTCTCAAAACCAAAATACTTTTAAGTTTATAGGTGGTATTAGTGTCTTAGGTTCATAAAAGAAGTTAAAACCACATTTTTAACTTAGGTTAGTGTCAAACGCTATTGGTCATTTTGGTAATAAAATTATAGCTGCTCTTTCCGGGATAATAGCTACCTTTGTTTAAATTTCATTATTAACACAATGATATAATGGAGGGCAGCTATTTCTCCAAACTGAAGGTCACATTATTAACACAGTGAAAAGAGCTACTATTTCACTAAAATTTGGTTATAATACAATACAGAGGTAAAGGCAGCTATTTCTCAGGCACATAGGAGCTGAAAATTATATTTTTAGAGAAAGGACCCTTCCTATTTGAAGATGGTTGAAGACGTCCTATGCTATAAACATGATTATACTTTTAAACAAGATTAATTATTTTTGACCTAGGAGAATTATTATAGGTGAGTGGTTATATTATCAATGCAGCCAACCTATAGCTACCCTACTAAACTGAAGCGAATATTATGGTACAAGGTATCAATTATTAAATGATGTTATGGAGTGTTATGCATTATGGGGTGACTTGGCACTTGTATTCAAATTATTTTAAATCGTGTCATTACTCCATACCATGATTAGGGGCACGGAATTAGAGGGTTAAGTTCAATGTTCTCGTGACCGAGGTTCTCTGTGAAAGCTATAGCTAACCGAAGTCACCTCTTCCAACAAATAGTTTAGCATTTCAAGGCAGGAAAACAAGGCTCTGTGTAGGGTTTTGCCTCCAAGATTGAACAGTTGTGTGTTTAGAAGGAGCCTAGCTGTTGAAAGTATGGGAAAAGGTGGGAATGTAAACAGGTCTAAGTAGGCAAACACTAGGTTTTTTGATGCTAGGGCCAAACCTAAATTTAAGTCAGATGGATGGTATAAATTTTTACAAAATTTTTCTAGAGAAAATGTGGCTTTAGCTCAGGCTTTTGCCGAGATCTTTGATGGGGAAAAGGTCAATTTGGGGAGCAATAATTTCAAGATTTCTGAATCCATCATAGCCCGTGCTACTCAAACCTCTGCCACTGGTAAACGTTGGTTCAAGAATAAAACACCGCCCACAGGAGTAAGTCTCTTCCTTAAACTTGAACATGTCAATGTTAAATGGAATCCGATTGCACATATTTCCTGTTTTAAGGATGAATGGAAACATGTGATCACCACTGTTCAACGATACATTACATGTGAGGGTAGGTTCTCCTTTGTCCACCATTATCAAATGAGATTTCTTTCTCATATTTCAGGTGATAAACCTATGAACTTGCCCTATTTCCTATACAAATCCTTACTCGAGATGTCCTTAAAATTGTAGAAGATCCATAACTATCCTTTCTACAACCTATATCATAGGGTTTTGATTGAAATTTTGATTGTCTACCACATTAAAAAGAAGAGGACCACCTGGGATAAGTTCCTGATAGAGGAAGGGTTTGGTAGTATCAACTCTAGGAGAAATGAGATGCCCATGAATAAACTAGTGCAACTCCTGTCTCAAACAGTTCACAACCAAACCCTATCCATTCTTCAACTTTATTCCAAGTTGACTCTCCCTCCATGTCAATTAGAAGGAAAACTAGAAGCCCGACTAAGAAAGTTGGAGACCCTATACCTATGCCAACAACAAAACCAGTCAATGAAGTCCATGTCAGCAGTTCACCTATGGAACCTCAAACCTTAAGGTCATTCATGGAGGAATATAAGAAGAAATTGAAGCAAAAAAATACTATGCCTCCTAAAAATTTTGTGTCAAAAGATAAGGAGAAAACAACTTCCTCTTTAAGAGGAAAACCTAGGAAAAAGCTCATCATGGTAGAAATTCCAGAGGAAGTCAACCCTGGAGTTCTAACTTCTAAGCCTAATTTACCTCCAGAGGAAGTCAACCCTGGAGCAAAGAGATCAAGCCATGTTTCTAAAACAACTCAACAAAATCAACCAAGCAGTGATACTTATCTCACAAAATCCACTCTCTCACAGTTTTTTCTATCTCTTAAGAAAGGAAAAAATAAAATGTCAGAGGCTCTCATAGAGGAAGAGCCTACTTTAGCTCAACTAGTCTCCCCCATTGGATCTTCAGTCAAGAAGAGGAAAAATACTGTGATACATTCATACTCCTGTTTTGAAGATAATAGTGACATTGAATATACAGAATCAGAGTATGAGGAAGGAGAATCTATCAAATTCATGCATGGAGGTAAAGGGTCTAAGTTGATTCCAAATCCCTACATCTAGAGACCAAATGTTTCGTCGAAATCAATTCCTTCCACTTGTGCATAGCCTTTGCAAACCAATCTTGATTTGTTTTTGGTAACCCTTTAGATGGATATGGCATATGCCACAATACCATTATTTGGAGGGGAATTCATAAGGTTGTATAGGGAAACCCAAATGCCCTACATCATCAGTTATCAGTATAATCCTTCAAATCATCCTATATATGTTGAAGAGAAGGAATTGGGGTCATCCATATTACACCTTGCTACTGATGATAACTATTTCCAGCCTGAAATTAGTGAAAAACAACATTTCCAAGGTACAAATGAGAAACATTTAGAGGGAGAACAGGTTTGGAAATTGTACTTTGATGGAGCCTCATCAAGAGAAGGATCGGGAGCTGATGTAGTCCTCATTTCTCCCACTCAACAAAGGGTAACTATATCATATAAACTGAAATTTCCCATCACTAATAACATTACTGAATATGAGGTGCTTATGTTGGGTATGAAGGCAGTGAAAGACTTGGGAACTGAGTAGCGAGTTGCTTTTGGTGATTCAAAATTGGTGATCAAGGAGGTGAGAAACAACTACCAAGTGAAAAATCTCAAATTGAAAAATTATAGGAATGAAGTGTGGGACATGATTGAGCATTATTTTTCATCATTTAATGTAAATTTTGTTACAAGAGAGGAAAATCAAATGGTTGATTCACTAGCTATTGCTGCTAGTAATTTCAAAGTTCCTCTTGATGTGAAGGAATTATATGATGTTAAAATTAAAAATAGACCTTTTATTCCTAATAACATCAAATACTGGAGAGTATTTGAGGATGACAAGGAAATTCATAAATTTTTTGTGTGTCGAAGAGTTTGTAGACATTCAAATTGATGATGAGTGGGACATTGTTGAAAATAAAAACAGTAAATCTTTCAAGAAAAGCATGGTTGGGAAGGACATTATATATCTCAAAACTAACTATATTCCTAAAGGTCAAGTTCCTTTAGAAATATTGTTTGATAATAATGATGTCTTTCTAAAGCCTGAAAATAAATTTGATGGAGAGAGTACAATTGACTATAATATTGGTACACAAGATCAGCCAAAATTAGTCAAAGTTTCTAAATTTCTTTCTCTTGAAACTAGAAAAAAATATATCAAACTTCTGAAACAATATGTAGATATTTTTGCATGGTCCTATAGTGAGCTAAAGACCTATGATAGAGGCATCATGGAGCATAAAATTCCTCTGAAAGCATACGCAAAGCCTGTAGCACAAAAAATTAGGCATATCAATCTCATGCTTCTCCCTATCATTGAGAACGAAATCAGAAAATTATGGGAAGAAAAAATAAATTTTCCTTTGAGATTTTCTAATTGGGTAGCTAATATAGTCCCGGTTCGGAAAATGAATGGCGAAATAAGAATTTGTGTCTATTTTCGCAATATGAACTGGCATTCATTGAAGGATAACTATCCATTACCCAAGATGGATTATATTTTGTAGAAAGTTGTAGGATCCAAAAGATTGTCAATGATAAATGGCTTTTCAGCCTATAATCAAATTTCAGTTGAAAGAAAAGACAGAGAAAAGACAACATTTACTACACCCTGGGGGACATTCATGTATAACAAAATGCCATTTTTTCTTATGAATGCAGGCGCAACATTTCAACGGGAAATGGATATTTCCTTGCAAGAGAGAAAGACAGATTTGTAGTCATTTACTTGGATGACATTACATCCTATTTAAGATCTAATGAAGATCATTTGAAACATTTGAAACAAGTTTTTGACAAATGCAGAAAATTTGGTTTGTCCTTGAACCCAAAGAACTCATCTTTTGTTGTTCAAGAAGGGAAATTATTGGGACATATTATCACAGAAAGCGGTATCTGTATTGATCCATGAAGATTTGAAGCTATTCAGAAGATTGGTTTACCAAGGAATAAAAAATAATTGCAGTCATTTTTGGGGAAAAATAATTTTCTGAGGCGCTTTGTCCCAAATTTTGCAGAGCTAATCAAACACATAAATGTCTTGTTGAAAAAAGATGTAGAATTAAAGTGGCAAGATGAAACAAAAATTTATTTTTCAGCAATCAACTATGCCCTGACTGAAGTTTCAGTTTTGATTGGTCCTAATTTTGAAAAAGATTTTTTGATTTTTGCATATGCTTCAGAAGAAACAATTGCAGTTGTCTTGTTACAAAAGAACAAATAAGGTTTAGAACAATATGTTTCATTTTTCAATCATGCTTTAAGAGATGCTTAATTAAAGTATAGCTTGACTGAAAAAAAAAAGCATATGCACTAGTTAAGGCTTTCAATTCTTTCTGAATTTATGTGTTACATTCAAAAAATGTTTGTTTTGTGCCAAATATCATTGTCAAAGATGTATTGTTGCAGCTAGATACATATGGTAGGAGGGGAAGATGGCTGACCAAAATTCTAGAATTTGATATTGAGATCAGACCTACTAAATTGATAAAAGGACAAGGCTTGGCTTGCTTGATGGCTGAATCTAACTACAAGGATCTAAATCTGAATATGGAGGCAGCTGAGGGGAAATATGGAGAAGTTATTTCTGATTATCCTGAATATTTCATTAAAATTGGTATAAGGATATAGTACACTTTTTGTTAAATTTCAACTGTCCCCCTAAAATGGAGAAGTAAAAAAGGAGAGATTTTAAATTGAAAGTTGTTAAGTATTGCATTTTAGAAGACCATATTTACTGTAAAGTCCCTGTGGGAGTCTTATTGCGACGTGTAAATGAAGCTGAGTCACAGGAGATTATGTCAGAGATATATGCAGGAGTGTGTGTAGGACATTTGTATTGGAAATCCACTGCAAACAAAATCTTAAGAGATGGCTATTACTGGCCAACTCTTTTCTCTGATGTTTTTTCCAAAGTCATGACTTGTGTTGAATGTCAAAAGTTTGATGGTAAACAGAAGCTACTTACATTACCTCTTATTCCTATTTCAGCAGATGTTCCTTTCCAGCAGTGGGGGTTAGACTTCATCGGCGAAATTCATCCACCTTCAGCAGGACATCATCGATGGATTCTTACAGCTATAGACTATTTCAATAAATGGATTGAAGTTGTTCCAACCATGAATGTCATTGATACGGTAATAATCAAATTTCTGTTGGAAACCATTATGGCTAGATTTGGTTGTCCACATAAATTAGTGAATGATAATTCAATGGATTTTAAGTCCACTAAGATGCATAAATTTTGTCAGCAATATGGTATTGAATTGACTCATTCCACACCTTATTACCCTCATGGTAATGGATTAGCTGAGTCATCCAATAAAATATTGGTGAGAATCATTAAGAAGATGTTTCGTGAAAATAAGAGAAATTGGGACACTCAGCTAGTGCATGCTCTTTGGGCAGACAGGGTAAGTGGAAAAAAATCAATTGGAATGTCTCCCTTTCAGCTTGTATATGATACTAATATTGTAATGCCATTGCAATTAGCTCTTCCTATTATGAAGTTTCTGCAAGATGAAGTTGATGATGAAAATCCAATTCAAAGGAGAATATTTTAGCTGATAGAAGCGCATCAAATCAGAGAATCACTGATGGACAAAGTACATAAATATCGGACTAAAGTCAAATCTTCTTTTGACAAAAGAGAAAATAAAAAATTATTTCAGGAGAATAATTTGGTGCTACGCTTGGATGTCAGGAGGGAAGACCATGGAAAACATGGTAGGTTTGACAATTTTTGGTTTGGACCTTTTAGAATTGCTCAAGTTTTGGAAAACAATACTTTTCTTCTCAAGCATCTAGATGATGCTTAGTTGACTGGAGGTCCAGTTAATGGTCATTTTCTTAAAAATATTTTTGTTAAATAATTCAATAGAGTCATTTCATTGTAAATATCCGGTGTGATGTGTGAATACAACTCCATTCCCAATGGTACTTGTGTCTGTAAATATGATTAGTCTTGAGTCCAGTCAATCAAAGGTCAATCCTAGTCATAATTTCCAGAATTCTTCTGAATTTTGAAAGTTTTAAGGCACTGAGTCTACAGTCCTTGAAGCCTCACAGGGAGGAATTCATCCCCAATAAGAGCCACTGTTATCACTATAAACGTTAATAGTGTGATCGCCATTGCATCACTATTTTCGTATTTTTCTTATGTCCTAGCCTATGTTGAAGTTTGAGTCATTTTCAATAAAGGTAAAAAAAGAGTCTCAAAACCAAAATAATTTTAATTTTATAGGTGGTATTAGTGTCTTAGGTTCATAAAAGAAGTTAAAACCATTTTTTTAACTTAGGTTAGTGTCGAAGGTTATTGGTCATTTTGGTAATAAAATTGCAGCTGCTCTTTCCAGGATAATAACTACCTCTGTTTAAACTTCATTGTTAACACAATGATATAATGGAGGGCAATTTTTTCTACAAACTGAAGGTCACATTACTAACATAGTGAAAAGAGCCGCCATTTCACTGCAATTTGGTTATATTACAATACAGAGGTAAAGGCAGCTATTTCTTAGGCGTTAGGAGCTTAAAAGAATATTTTTAGAGAAAGGACACTTCTTATTTGAAGATGATTGAAGACCTCGTATGTTATCAACATGATTATTATTTTAAACAAGATTAATTATTTTTGACCTAGGAGAATGATTATAGGTGAGTGGTTATATTATCAATGCAGCCAACCTATAGCTACCCTGCTAAACTGAAGCAGATTTTATGGTACAAGGTATCAATTATTAAATGATGTTGTGGAGTGTTGTGGAGTGTTATGCATTATGGGGCGACTTGGCGCTTGTATTCAAATTATTTCAAATCATGCCATTACTCCATACCATGATTAGGGGTGCAGAATTAGAGGGTTAAGTTCAATTTTCTCTTGACTAAGGTTCTCTGTGAAGGCTACAACTAACATAAGTCACCTCTTCCAGCAAACAATTTATCATTTCAAGACATGAAAACAAGGCTCCATGTAGGGTTTTGCCTCCAGGATTGAACAATTGTGTGTTTACAGGGAGCCTAGATATTGAAAGTATGGGAAAAGGTGGGAATGTAAATAGGTCTAAGCAGGCAAACACCAGGTTTGTTGATGCTAGGGCCAAACCTCAATTTAATTCAGCTAGCTGGTATAAATATTTACAAAAGTTTTCTAGAGAAAATGTGCCTTTAGCTCAGGCTTTTTCCGAGAGATTTAATGGGGAAAAGGTAAAGCTCGGGAGCAAGACTTTCAAGATTTCTGAATCCGTCATAGCTCGTGCTACTCAAGCCTCTGCCAATGGTGAACGTTGGTTCAAGAATAAAACATTGTCCACATAAGTAAGTCTCTACCTTAAACTTGAACATGTCAATGTTAAATGGAATCCGATTGCACATATTTCTTGTTTAAAGGCTGAGTGGAAACATGTGATCACCACTGTTCACCGATACATTACATATGAGGGTAGGTTCTCCTCTATCCACCATTATCAAATGAGATTTATTGCTCATATTTCAGGTGATAAACCTATGAACTTGCCCTATTTCCTATACAAATCCTTGCTCAAGATGTCCTTAAAATTGCAGAAGATCCCTAAATATCCTTTGCACAACCTATATCATAGGGGTTTGATTAAAAAATTTTGATTTTCTACCACCTTAAAAAGAAGAGGACCACCTGGGATAAGTTCTTAACAGAGGAAGGGTTTTATAGTATCAACTATAGGAGAAGGGTATGGAGGCCCAAGAAATGAGATTCCCGTGAAAAAAATAGTGCAGATCCTGTCTCAAACAATTCACAGCCAAACCCTATCCATTCATCAAATTTCTTCCAAGTTGACTCTCCCTCCACGTCAATAAGAAGTCAAATTAGAAGCTCGAATAAGAAAGTTGGAGACCCTATACCTATGCCAACAGCACAACTAGTCAATGAAGTCCATATCAGCAGTTCACCTAGGGAACCTCAGACCTTAAGGTCATTCACGGAGGAATATAAGAATAAATTGAAGCAGAAAAATACTGTTGGTACCATTCCATGACTCATCCTTTCACCTAAAAACTTCATTTTATCCATCATATTTTCTCATTTAACCTTCATAAATCTCTTATATTCCTTTGAAACTGATTAACATAATGCTATCATTATTATTTTTACATTGGAATTGATTTTAGGAATTTTTGTGTTAAAATTAGGATTTTCAGAAAACTATAGGTTTTCATAACTTCCTGTAATGGCTTCATGTTTTGACACGTTGCATGACAGGTTGGCCAAATCAAGGACTGAGGGTCTATTCCTGAATGTACAAGGATGGTGAAATATCTATCCACCTCCAGATTCGAAGTCCATAGGTGGCTCGTCAACGTTGGTCAACTTCAGCTATTTCAGCAGAACATCCTAAGCAATTAATGAACAGATTTGATTTTTTGCTTGTAAAAAGGGATCTGAACTAATTCGACTCCTTTTGGAGGTTAGTTAGGATTTTGAGGAACACAAATAGCCTCTTATTGTTATGTAATTCGATGATAAATAGTTAGAATAAAAACATTGAAGGACTACAATACATGAGACATTATGTGAAAAACTTAAAAACTCGATTTATGTAATTGGCTTTCAGACTTTAATATTCAGACTTTAATACAAAGATTCAGTTGTCTATGTTGTTACAGGCAGTAATTTTCTTCATCTGAGTTATCTTAAGGTGTGCTTGCAACGTGTGGAGCGCCCCCACTACAAAGCTGGTACACTTTCTTATGTTTTTCATTTACAATTGCGTAATTAGATTTGATAGACATTTCCATTTAATTATTGTGCTGCAAGTTTATGAATCCAAATTTTCAATTGAAACTAGTGTCTTTTCTGAAAGATATTTGTAAAAAGATTCAATTGATATCAGTCTTCGAATTGAGAATTGTGTTTATTATTTCATGTTTCAAAACTTAATTTTATCATTTCTGCTTAATGATCATGGTTGTAATTGCAGATCTCAACTTGTATTCTAATGACTAAACCTTGTAAAAGGACTTAGCTTTTGGTTGATTTCAAGATTATTTACCTTGCTTTCTATTTTGAATGATTGTGATTGATAAGTGTGTTGATTTAAGACTTGGAAGAGGTTCTATGAATTGAGTCCTTGTAAAAGAACTAGAGAATATCATACAAACAATAAGAACTATGTTTTTAGGAGATTAGATTTGTTTTGTTTAAGAAGGTGTTCAAGTGTGGAAGGAGGCAAAGAATAACCTCTTGTAAAAGAGTATTGAATCCTATTACACCAAACCCTCATTTAGGAGACCAAATCATTCTAGATCTATATATTTTAGATAAGTACCTCTAAGTGTACCTACTCGGATTGATAAGAAATTAAAGCCTAATCTACATTAGTAGATTGGACCAAAAATTTTGGTGCCATTGTTGGGGAGGTGCAACTAGAAGGATTTTTCTTAAAAAAAAAAAAACATAGATTTAGTTTCAATTTTTCATTTTGTTAAGCCATGATTCCTTATGTCTAGATTTAAGGATTAAAAAGGTAGATTTCTAAAACCCCCCATCCAAAAACTAACCCACCATTGGGAGCAGAAATTTTAGAGAAATTTGAATTTAGAACACCTACTAGAAAAGTTACTGTAGAAGAACTTGAGGGAAAAAAAAAATCAGGCCAGAGACTTACTTTTATTGAAAGAAAAGTCCTATTAGCTTATGAAGCAAAGAGAAAACATATACCTGAATCTTCTATAGTAAAAGAGAGTGGTAAAAGAACACAACAACCTCTCCTTGAACAAATTTACCCTGAAAAGCCTCAAGAGGAAGAGAAATTAGAAGAACAACATACCAAAATGGCTGAGGAAGGAGGACAAATCAGCAAGAGGACCTATTGCAGAACAAATGAGAGAATATGAGAGACAACATGAAGAAAGGAGAAGACAACGAGAACTTGAAAAAAGACAAAGAGAACTTGAACAAAAACAAAGAAATGATCAAAATCGAAACCCAAGAGAGGAAGAGGAGTCAACATTTAAATTTCCCATTCAAGAAGAACACGATGATGAAGAAATTAAAATGAAAAATATACCCCCATCTGTATTACAAAATTTTTATGGCATGGCATCTGAAGACCCTAATTCATTTTTCTTTGAATTTGATATATTATGTCGAACCTATGGGTATATAGATGATGCACACAGACTTAGACTCTTTCCTACCACATTAAAAGCATCAACACTTAGGTGGTTTATGGGATTATGTGAACATGCAGTGACTGATTGGGATGGTATGAGGAAAATATTCTTGAAAAAGTATCAACCTTACTGTCGATCAAAAGATTCCAAAGATGATATTTTTAGAATGAATCAACAAGAAGATGAAACCTTAGAAGAATACTTGGAAAGATTTGTATATAATCTACAAAAATCAAAGCATAGAACCATGTCTATTGATATTATTCAAACAGTATTCCTAAAAGGCATCCGAGAAGAATATTTAGATGACCTTAACCTAATGGGTAAAGGTGATATCTCTCATTTACCCTTTGATGAGATTTCAGACTTGTGTGAAAAGTATTCTAGAAGTAAAGCAAGAAATGGAAAAAGAACTATGACATCTAAAGCCACTAAATCTGCCACAACAAGTGTTACAAGAGCTGAAATAGGCAACCTATTTGAAGACTTTAAAACAGACCTATTAAGTACCTTGGGAAATCAAATAGATATGCTAAAAACAAAGAAGAAACAAGAATAAGAAGACTAATTGATGTCTGTGTTCTGTCCAAAATGCAGAAAGAAAAACATGGTTTAAAGGAATGTCCTTTAGAAAGTGTTCAGGTTTGTGCCTTTTGTACAGAAAATCATGATATTTTTAATTTTTCTAAGATGAAGGTTTTGCATAATTACAATTTGGAAGCTAATGCAAAAATGGAGAACTTATATCTCATGGGAGCTAGAAGACCATGGAAAATGAGACCTCCAGGTATGTTTCAAACTCCAAATTTACAATTTCCTACACATTATCAAATGCCTATTCAGAATTCTTGGAACATTCCTATGCCTTGGAAAAATTGGTCTAATCATCAACAACAATCTTATCCACAACAAGGATGGAGAGGATATTCATATCCTCAACAACAAATTCCTTCACAATATCCTCAGCCATATCAGCAATACCCTCAACAATACCCTCATAAATACCCTCAACAGCAATACCCTCAACAGCCAATTGTTTATCAACCACAAAACCCTCAACAAACAATAACTGCTCCTCCACCAATAAATTCACCACCATTACAACTACCTTCTAACCCAAATACTTGCTCAACCTATAGCTAACCAAAATAATAGAGTAGATAGACTAGCATATAGTGTAGATGAGGGAACATCTTACCCAATTCTACATCTACAAAACATTGAGCTTAGGTCTGGTCGAACTCTCCAAACAAAACCTCCAGCAGCTACAAAGCAAAACGAAAACAAGAATGATGAACTTCCAAGAAAACAAGATGATGAAATACAAAACAAACAAATGCAAACCATGCATCCACCTCCTTTTCCTGAGAGATTAATCCAAGCAAAATTACCAATGCCTTTGCCTCAATTTGATGTTCTAGATGAATTAAGGAATGTCTATGTGAAAATTCCATTACTTCAGGCAATAAAAGACATTCCAATTTACACCAAAGCCATTAAAGAATTATGTCTTAAAAAGCCTGCAAAGAAAAGATTTGATTCACAAACCATTCATGTCATTGGAAATTTAGCTGGCCTCATGTAAAATGTTATTTCAATGGAGAAGTATGTTGACCCTGGAATCCCTAGAGTTACCACAATCATTAACAAAATTCCCATTCCAAATACCTTGATTGACTTTGGAGCTGCCATAAATGTGATGACACTGGAAACAATGAAAACATTACAGCTCACAGACTTACAATTAACACCAATTATCCTGGAATTAGCTGATAGATCCAAAGTCATTCCTGAAGGGATATTGGAAAACATAATTGTCTCAGTAGACTCTTGGGAGTATCCAGTAGATTTTCTAGTACTCCAGCCAAAGTCCAATTTAGGAGGACATCCTATCATACTTGGCAGGCCATGGTTGGCAACTGCTGATGCATTTATTGAGTGTAGATCAGGCAACATGACCATTTCCAGAGGGACAAAAAGAAAACAACTTACCTTATACCCATCAGCAAAATCTCCAGCAACAACTCATAACCTATGGCTTGATGACAAATATAATGACAAAGAAGAAGTTCACTTTGTTTTGAGCATTAACCAAATATATGATTTTGAAGAAGATAACAATGAAGATTTGGTGGAATTGTTTATTTCTCAACCCGATGTTTCAGAGGAATTGAGAAATGAACAATATAGTGCTACAGAACAATTACTAGCACAATGTTTTCAAGAAACTTGTACCATCCATTCTCTACAAACATTGTTTGAAGACATTTTTCCTATTCATTCCATGACAAACACATAAAGCAAAACCATAGAGATTAGTCCAGGAAAATCATTAAACATTGGAACACTCCTAGACTCATCTCAGGAACAAAAGTTGATTGAATTATTAACAAAATACCAAAAGGAATTTGCTTGGGACTATACTGATATGCAAGGAATTCACCCAGAAACTTGCACTCACCACATTTACACAGACACTAATATAAGACCAGTGAGGCAGCCACAATGAAGGATGAACCCTATGCTTCAGGAAATTGTAAGAGATGAATTGCAAAAGTTACTGAAGGTCAATTTCATTCACCCCATCTCTGAAAACCAGTGGGTATCTCCATTAGTGATAGTACCCAATAAAAATGGTAAGTGGAGAATCTGTGTTGATTACAGAGAGCTCAATAAAGAAACCCTTAAAGACTATTTTCCATTGCCATTTATTGACCGATTTTTGCACACATTAGCTGGGAAATCATCATTTTCCTTCCTTGATGGTTTTAGTGGTTATAATCAGATCAGCATAGCCTTAGAAAATCAGGATAAAACAACTTTTACTTGCCCCTGGGGCACATATGCTTACAATGTTTTACCATTCGGATTGTGTAATGCTCCAGCAACATTTCAGAGAGCAGTATTAGCTATTTTTGCTGATCTAGTTCATGATTGTGTTGAAGTATATATGTATGACTTTTCAGTATATGGTAACTCTTTTGATCATTCATTGCAAAACCTTAAGAAAGTTCTAAAATGATGTATAGAAGCCAATTTATCCCTAAGTAATGAAAAATGTTATATGATGTTAAACGAAGGGGTAGTATTGGGCCATTATGTTTCTTCAGAAGGAATCAAATTAGATCAATCCAAAATCCAAATTATTGTTAATCTGCCAGTACCGAAAAATCAAAAATATGTGAGAAGCTTTCTTGGTTATGCAAGTTATTATAAGAGATTTATTGAACACTTTAGTAAGATAGCTTTGCCTTTGTTTAAGCTTCTTGCAAAAGATGTATCTTTTAATTGGAATGATAATTGTCAAGAAGCTTTTGAAAAACTTAAAGAAAAATTATCCACTACTCCAGTTATAAAAGGACCTAATTGGAATCTACCTTTCCACATCACCACTGATGCATCTCATACAACAATAGGTGCTTCATTAGGAAAAAAAGAAGAATATTTAAATTATGCCATTTATTTCATCAGTAAGAATCTGACACCTACAAAAATCAACTACACAGTAACTGAGAAGGAAATGTTTGCAATTATACATGTTGTGAACAAATTCTATCATTAAATAACTGGTTATGAAGTCTTTATTCATCATTACATAACTGGTTATGAAGTCTTTATTCATACTTATCACTCTGCCATTAGGTACTTAATGAATAAACCTATAACTAATGGTAGAGTTACCAGATGGTTACTATTAGTACAGGAATTTAATGTTACAGTGATGGACAGACCAGGTAAAGAAAACCAGGTGGCAGACTTCTTTTCTAAACTCCAGAATCCAGGTGAAGTTGTTCTAGTTGAATATTTTTTTCCTGATGAAAATTTATTTGTAATTTCAATATTGAATCCATGGTATGTTGATTTAGATAATTATCTCTCAACAGGAAAGATACCTCCATCCTTCAGTTCAAAGGAGAAGAAAAGACTAATCAAGAAAAGTGCCAGATACTCATGGGTTAATGGAGACTTGTTTTATATTGGTTATGATATGATTATTAGGAGATGCATAAGAGATGATGAAATTCTTGATATATTAAAATCCTGCCATGATGAACCTTGTGGTGGCCATTTTGCAGCTAAAGGAACAACATTCAAAATCCTCAGTCTTGGTTATTATTGGCCATCAATTTTCAAATATTCAAAGAAATATGTAATAATTTGTGACAGTTGCCAACACATGGGAAGACCAACTTCCTCAGATCAGATGCCACCACAACCTCAAGCACATCTAGAGCCATTTCAAAAATCAGCTCTAGATTTTCTTGGACCCATTAATCAACCTTGTAAGGGTAAAAATTACATCTTAGTATGTACTGACTATGTAACTAAATGGGCTGAAGCAAAGGCACTTGTTAGGGAAATTGAGCAAACAGTGGTCAATTTCCTTTTTGAAGAAATATTTGTCAGATATGGAGTGCCTAGAGAAATCGTAACAAACCAAGGTACCCAATTTACTTCAAGATTGGTTCAGGACATCACTGAAAAGTAAAAAATCAAGCATATGAGGAGTACACCCTACCATCCATAGGGAAATGGCCAAGTGGAGTCTACAAATAAAACTCTGGAAGGAATCATCACCAAAACAGTGGCAATGAATAAAAAAGACTGGGAGGAAAAGCTCAAGGATGCTCTCTGGGCTTATAGAATCACATGGAAAGATACAACAGGATTTACACCTTATCAGCTGGTGTATGGTAAAGAGGTAATGCTGCCTATTGAGTTTCAAATACACACTTACAAGTTGGCTGCAGATTTAGACATTGATCTTAATGAGGCTCAAAAAGAAAGCATCATGCAATTGAATCAATTGGATGAAATGAGACAGCAAGCATTAGAAAGAACAATACTTATGAAAAAACAAAGGAAGCAATGGCATGACACACACATCAAGAATAAACAATTTCAAGAAGGTGACTGGGATTTACTATTTGATTCCAATTTTAAAGATTACAAGGCCAAGTTTACAACACACTGGATGGGCCCTTATGAAATTGTTTAGGTCTTTGAAAATGGATCAGTAAAACTTAACACCATTGACCAAGAAGGAAGAAAATTTATAGTAAATGGACATAGGCTGAAGCTTTATCACAAGCCTATAAGCAAATAGGATTTCATTCTGACAGTGACACAGCAGAAGGAGGTTGAGATAGTAATGCAATCAGCTGTGATATATTTAACATAGTTATTTCTATTTTTCTTCAAAATTTAAAAAATTTAAAATATATATATATATATATATATATATATATATAATAAAAACACAATAAAAAAATAAAAACAAAATAAAAGTTTAGATGTGAAAACCAGACTCTGGCACAATCTAAACTAGAATTCTTACAGGGAAACCAAGAAATTGGCCGGTAAGAATTCATTTTATTTTCATTTCTGTCAAAGTCATGTGCTTCTGCCAATTCTAAATAATGACTTGAGAACAAGTCAATGAATAAGTAGGGGAGAAGGAAAAAGTGAATTTTTCATATTTTCTTTCATCTCCTCATTTCCAAAATTTCAATAAGCAAGGGATTTGTTTTATTTAATTGATTGATTGTTCAAAGAAGGAGATGTTCTAATTCAAATCAGCAGAGGGACTTGTGCATCATCAAAATATTATCAAAGTTCTATAAAAAAATTCCAGAGGGACATGTTCAAGCAATATCACATCAGTTCAAAAGTTGCATCAACATGTTGGCAAAATCAAATAAGGATGCATCAATATGTCTACAAAACCAAGCAAGTCAAAAGCTGCATCAACATGTCTGCAAGATTAAAAAAGTCAGATCAGAGGGACCCGTTGCATGCTCATTTCCAAAAAAGGGACCTGTTTAGAAGAAGAAGACTACATCATACCTACACAAAGCCAACCAGTCAAAGGGAGATTACAAAAGAAGAACTAGTAAAGGACTGTAAGAATTCTTGTTTTAATACTTAAATTTCTATGTTAATTTCAGTTTTAAATAATAAATTTATGGTTAATTATTGAGATCAGTTTCATAAATTCTCCTATAACCTATACTCTTAACCATTATACCTATACCAACATCTTGGTTCCATTATAACCTATACTCCTAACCATCTGAATCTATACCACTACTCTTAAAAACTCCTAAACCCTTAAATCTACATTCTATAGCCTACATCTATACTTCCTTAACCCCTCTTACAACCTTAATTTTAAACCTAAAACACATTCCACATGAACTAAAGCTCCCTTAAAACCCTTTCAAAACCTTAACCTTAATTTCAAATCTATAATCTTATTCTATATGACTGACAACCAGTACAAACGGTCTATAAGGCCTCTTCGCGGCCTTATCAGACATTATAATTGAGACATTTGTCTAAAGACCACCATTTCATTCTGTCCCGTCCTCCGCATCCATTTCATTCTATCCTCTGCACCCACAACCATATCAACATCATTCCATGATACACAGGCGCAAAATTTGAGGTATTTCATGCAAAAAGGGTCGGTGTAATTTAAACTTTTTAAAAAACAAAAGGAGTTTCCAGTTCGTTGCATAGGAGAAAGGGTTCTGTCGAGAATTTAGTTTGAATACAGCCACATGCAAGCTTGCTGCTGGGATACCCTGCTCGGACAGAGGAACCAATAGTAACCAGCGCATATCCAAACATGTGGAGGTCAGCGTAGAAGACTCCAGGAGGAACGCAACAGATCAGGTAACTGTTAAATACCCTGGGTAATTTTTTTTTTTTTTAAATAGAGCATAAGGAATAGGGTATTAGAACGGAGGAATTTTATGGCGAATAGGGCAGAACCAGAGAAGTTTGATAGTTCGAAAATAAACGTAGATTGTGTTAAAATTTTGAGAGATAAACAGTGGTTGACATTTTTAGATAAATTTAATGGACATAATGAAGAAATCACTAGGAAATTTGCCTCTTCCTTTAATGGAGAAAGAGCCACAGTAGGAAACCTTTCATTCAGGGTTTCAGAGGATACCATTTCTCAAACCATAGGCATCATTCTAGAGGGTGAAAAATATTTCAAAACTAAGCAAGTGAAGCAGAAATCATGGACACAGTTTGTATCTAGATCTAGAGTTTCCTCGGTTAATTAGAAAATTGGAGTTTCTAGAAGTTGGCTTGTTCATACTTGGGATGAAATGGTTTATGTACTTCAAAAATTTATTACATGTGAAGGCAGATATAGCATAGTATATCTTTATCACATCAAAATGTTGTTGCATCTAAAGGGAGAATGTACTATAAGCCTTCCATATTTTCTTCTACAAAGTTTGACTAAAATGTCTAAAACCATACATAGAAGCCTGTATCATTTTGGATTGGTAAAAATTTTGATTGAATTTGAACAACAGAAAACAGGGATGTCAAGGAAGATATTTTTGATCTCTAATGAAATTAAAAATTGATGAAGAAGAACAGAAAGAGCAAGAGGTTACATAATTGATGGTTGATGTAATTGAGATAGATGATGAAACTCCATAGTATAGACCAAACACCTTTTCTCTACCTAGCAGCAGTATAAGAACAAGGAAAATGAGAAGGGAGGAAGCTAAGAAAGCTGAAAAGGATAAAATTTTCACCACTTATACAAGGAAATATAGAAGGACTAAAGGCAAGATAGTACAGGATAGTGATAACCTACAGCAAGCCCAGGATGATAATACACAAGAAATAGAAATCAAAAGCAAGGAGGAAAAACCAAAGGACCAAAAACTCTCAAACAAAAATCAGAAGCAATTAGAAAGGAAAATTCAAGATTTGCAACAAGAGCTTATGGAATCATAAATGTTGGAAAGATTTGTGAAAAGAGAAAATGAGGCATTGAGAATACAAAGTAAGAAAATTCAAGATGAAAATGAAAAACTGAAGAGAAAAGTAAAAAAACTCAAAACCAACAAAATGAAATCTGTAGATGGGCTAGCAAATGGTATAGGTAGAAGAAAGCTATCAAGGCCAAATACCAAATATTGAAGACCGAATATCAAACTCAGATGAACATGGATTTTCTACTGCAAGCAGAAGAAGCAGCAAGCAAAGAAGTCTGACAGGTTAGCATGAGGACATGCAAAGTCTTGTGTTTGGGGGAGATGTTGGTACCATTTCATGACTCATCCTTTCACCTAAAAGCTTCATTTTATCCATGATATTTTCTCATTTAACCTTCATAAATCTCTTATATTCCTTTGAAACTGATTAATGTAATGCCATTATTATTATTTTTACATTGGAATTGATTTTAGGAATTTTTGTGTTAAAATTAGGATTTTTCGGAAAATTACAGGTTTTCACAACTTCATGTAATGGCTTCACGTTTTGACACGTTGCATGACAGGTTGGCCAAATCGAGGACTGAGGGTCTATTCCTGAATTTACAAGGATGGTGAAATATCTATCCACCTCCAGATTCGAAGTCCATAGGTGGCTGGTCAACGTTGGTCAACTTCAGCTATTTCAGCAGAAAATCCTAAGCAATTAATGAACAGATTTGATATTTTTCTTGTAAAAAGGGATCTGAACTAATTCAACTCCTTTGGGAAGTTATTTAGGATTTTGAGGAACACAAATAGCCTCTTCTTGTTATGTAATTCGATGATAAAAATTTAGAAGAAAAACATTGAAGGACTACACTACATGAGACATTATGTGAAAAACTTAAAAACTTGATTTATGTAATTGGCTTTCAGACTTTAATACAGAGATTTAGTTGTCTATGTTGTTACAGTTAGTAATTTTCTTCATCTGATTTATCTTAAGGTGTGCTTGCAACGTGTGGAGGGACCCCACTACAGAGCTGGTACACTTTCTTGTGTTTTTCATTTACAATTGCGTAATTAGATTTGATAGACATTTCCATTTAATTCTTGTGCTGCAAGTTTATGAATCCAAATTGTCAATTGAAGCCAGTCTTTTGTGAAAGATCTTTGTAAAAATATTCAATTGATATTAGTCTTCGAATTGAGAATTTTTTTTATTATTTCATGTTTCAAAACTTAAGTTTATCATTTCTGCTTAATGATCATGGTTGTAATTGCAGAGCTCAACTTGTAGTCTAATGACTGAACCTTGTAAAAGGACTTAGCTGTTGGATGATTTCAAGATTATTTACCTTGCTTTCTATTTTGAATTATTTTGATTGATAAGTGTGTTGATTTAAGACTTGGAAGAGGTTCTATGAATTGAGTCCTTGTAAAAGAACTAGAGAATCTCAAACAAACAATAAGAACTCTGTTTTTAGGATATTATATTTGTTTTGTTTAAGAAGGTGTTCAAGTGTGAAAGGAGACAAAGAACAACCTTTTGTAAAAGAGTATTGAATCCTATTACACCAAACCCTCATTTAGGAGACCAAATCATTCTACATCTATATATTTTATATAAGTACCTCTAAGTGTACCTACTCGGATTGATAAGAAATTGAAGCCTAATCTACATTAGCATATTGGACCAAACAAATACCATGCCTCCTAAAAATTCTATGTCAAATGATAGGGAGCAGACAGCTTCCTCTTCAAGAGGAAAACCTAGGAAAAAACTCATCATGGCAGAAGAAATTCTAGAGGAAGTCAACCTTGGAGTTATAACTTCTAAGCCTGCTTTGACTCTAGAGGAAGTCAACCCTGAAGCAAAGAGATCAAGCCACGTTTCTAAAACAACTCAGCAAACTAAACCAAGCAGTGATACTTCTCTCACAAAATCCACTCTCTCAAAGGTTTTTCTATCTCTTAAGAAAGGAAAAAATAAAATGTCAGAGGCTCTCATTGAGGAAGAGCCTACTTTACCTCAACTAGTCTCCTCCATTGGATCTTCATTCAAGAAGAGGAAAAAGACGGTGATACATTCATACTCCTCTTTCGAAGATAGTAGTGACATTGAATATACAAAATTCGAGTATGAGAAAGGAGAATATAGAAAATTCATCCATGGAGGTAAAATTTCTAAGCTCATTCCAAATCCCTACACCGAGAGACCTCACACCAGGCCCAAAAATAAACTCAAACTAACCAGCAATTTGATTGCTAATCCTACATTAAGAGATGAGATTATTAATATTGATGACAGTCCAGAGTATAAAACCAAGCAGAAAAAGACTCAGCCAAAGAGTCAAACACAGAGGAAGAGGTCATACAAGAGGGTGACTAAAGTTGAGGCCATCATGATTTTTCCCTCTATTTTGGACCTCTGAATAATGAAGAAACAGAACTAACTTTGAAGAAGCTTTTCATTTTTGGGTTAATTTTATATGTTTTCGAATATAGCTACTTTTTCAGCAGAGGTAGCTATTATTTTTTAATATTAGTATATGATGAAAAGAAGTTTCTTTTTGGTTTATAATCATAATGGTGACATCAAAGTAGGTGAAGAGGAGGAGATTTTTGTTATGATAGATGCTGCCAAGTGTCATTGATCAAGCCTCCTCCTAAATTTCAGGGTTTTGTTTTGTACTTTTTGGGTAGAACAACCACATGTCACTTTCACTGTTGTTTACACTTTTTGTGGAGGTGATTGCACCAGAATAGAGGAGCAGTCTTCCAACAGATTTCCACATCATTCTATCACTTCGAATTGCTAGCCATCATGTTTTTTACTTTATTTATGTTATATCACTTTGGATTAAATTTTAAAGATAAGCCTCATCTTTTGTATGAGATTGTAATAACTTTTTGAACAGATTCACACCTTTTGTGGAGATTCCAGTATAATGTTTTTGTATATATGTGACAAAACTCTATGAAGAAAAGGTTCGTGGTTTATGAATCTTTTGTCTCATATGATCAGTTTACTTTTTAGTGAATGAAATTGGAAACACTTTTGAGGACTTATTACCTACTTGATGTGTGTATTGTTAATTTTTCACATGTGTTTCCACATCTCATTTTCTTCAGCTGCAGTTTGTAATTTCAGATGTTGTTTTTTTTTTAATTAGTCTCTTGATATGCTTATGTATTTTGTCAACTTTTATCAGTCTCACACAGTGAGCTTTCTTGATAAAATATACATAATGACAGTTTAAAGAGCATCACCTATGAGAGTCACTTTTCATGATATTTCAGTGAGATTATTGTAAGTCTAGATATAGCCTTCTCTTGTTGAAATATTATCAAATTGTTCCTTGTGTTACATTTCACCCAAAAGCAGTGGATTTCTACCTTGCAGGCCCACTGTCCCTTATTCTATTTCACACTCTCTTCTCTCCATAGGCTACAAACCTACCTTTTTGCTACCACATCAGGACTCAATACCATCATTACTGTAACACTGAACTTGAATGAAATCCATTTTCAGTAATTAAGGGTTTTAACCACCCACCAATCTTATAATCCAAATCATTAAATTGCCTTAGAGCTTAGGATGTGACTAGTTAAGCACTTAAAGCAGTCCAAGTGGTGATTCCAGTGCCAACAGGGTGTACCAAAGTTGAAGTAGCAGAGATGGGGGGAACTAAGTGTGTATGCAGGGAAGAGAGGAAGTAGTTGTAAGAGACAATAAATCAGGTTCTTTATTATTTTATGTAATAGAAGCAGTCCATTGTTCTTAGCCTGAAAATGATATGAAGAATAGGAAAGTTGGCTAAAGTAGGTAGAGGTCTGAATTTATAATTGGTTGGAGCCTATAGGAAATTTGTGGCTTGTTAATTTGAATAGGGTTGGGGCCTCCTGTGAGTGGGAGCTCATAAACAAATGATGTAATCAGATTTGGTGCCTTGATTATCATCATAGTTCAAAACAAGCTTTGGTGGTTTTTCTCCTGGAAGGGTTTCCATGTAAATTTGTATGTTCTATTATGTATGAATGATGGAATCTCATGTGATCTTTGAGTATCCAAAATTTAAACTTTAGATATTCATCTTAAATATTGTTAAAAGTGTTAATTATTGATTCACCCCCGTCTTTGTAATTCCTTTTTCCAACAATTGGTATCAGAGTTTGGTTCCTTTAGGAACAACTTAATCACTAGAAGGTAGATTTATAGGGAATCATGTCTAGACAAGCTAATCATGATTCTTACTTAAGTAAGATACTAGTCTTCGATGGGAAAAAATATTTTTTTTGGAAAGTTAGGATGGAAGGCTATCTCATGTCCCTAGGGTTATATGTTTAGAGCTCTGTACTAGTTGATTATGATATCCCATCAACCCTTCCTCTAAATGTATATGGTAAAAAATATGTATGGGAACGATGAAAATTCCAATACTGTCATTCACTTTGGTCTTAGTCAATCTAAGCTAGTAAAGGTAATGCATTGTAATTCATCCAAGGAAGTGTGGGAAAAATTTAATAAGAGTCTTGAAGGATATGAGAAAGTTAAACAAGCCAAAATTCAAACCTTAAAAATGAGATTTGAGAGCTTAAGGATCGATGAAGAAGAAACTATAAGAAAATATTTCCTTAGAGTTGATGAAGTAAAAATTCCGATTAAAGGACTTGGTGAAGATATCAAAGAGGGAGTATTTGCTCGGAAGGTTTTGAGATCTCTGCCGATGAGATTCAATTACAAAATCTCAGCCATCGACAAGATGAAAAACTTGAAAAATGTCACAATGGACAAACTAAATGGAATCCTCACAAACTATGAGATGAGATTAGGAAAAGAGAATATTAAAACAAAGGAGGTAGAATTTAAAGTTTCTAAGAATAATTAGGAGTGTAAATATCATGAAGAATGTTTAAATTGTGAATCTGATCAAGAGCTGGCTCATTTTTCCAGAAAATGAAAATGTGGTTCATGTAAGTATAATCGTAAGCAACCCTTAAAATTATTTTGTTGTGGAAGAGTTGGGCATTTCCCTCCAACTGTCCTTATAAAGAAAACATAGAAAAGGATAAGGATCAGAAGCCCAGACACAAATCTAAAAAATATCAGAAGATGAAATCCTTCAAGAAGAAGGGGCTCTACTCCAAATAGGAAAATTCTACATCAGAAGTAAACAACAAAGGTTCTTCACAAGGTGAGCCTAATGAATGCTTACTCATGGAATTAAAATATGACTCCAAATCCAGGAATTAGTTAGACCTTGAGGAAGAAGAAGAAGGAGTAGTGGATCTCAAAGGGAAGCTCATCAATTCTCTTGATGAGTTAAAGAAGGCCAAAAGAAAAACAAGCAACTAAAAGAGAATCTATTGCCAGTTGAAGAAGGTATGTACAACTCTAATAACGAGGATAATTTTTTATCAAAGAGGGAAACTTGAAGAATGCAATAAAAGTAAAGATAACCTAACAGTTCAATTAGAAGAAAAATAAAAGACCCATGAAAACCTAGAGGATGAGAATAAAATATTGAAACAAGAATTGATAAATAAACAAGAGGACATGATTTAAAAGATGTGTAAAGGAGAAATTATGTCCCTAAAAGTCAAGTTGGAAGAAGCAAAAATGAATAGGTTCTAAATTATTTGATCCTTGAATGGGAAGAGAACTATGGCAATCTAGAAGAAGAAAATATATCTTTGAGAACATACCTAGAGAAGTCCAAATTTGAAAAGGATTTGGAAATAAAACTTGTTGAAGGAATAGATAATTAAATAACATTTATAGTATTCAAAGGTCTCCATAGAACAAGGTAGGTTTGGGATACTCTGAATCACAGAACACTTCTAAAGGAAAGACACGTTTCAAATCTGCAGGATTTGAAGGTCCCTAGAGCTTTGCAAAGGTGTTACAATTGGTAGAGTCAATGAAGATCAACCAAAAACAAGTCAAAGAAGAACTAATCATTAGAGCAAGAATGCCATCTTCGCAAATATTCCTCCACACAAATATGTAAATCAGTCAAGAAGACAAGAAAGCTACAAGCAACCAACTCAAGCTTGTCAATTTTTAAATATCAGGTACCCAAAGCTGTTATATGGACATTGGTATGAATTTCATATCTTTGGACATAAATCCATTAATTTTAAAATAATTAAAGTTTAAAAAGATGAAAAATTTAGATATATAAATTATCAAAATTATAGAGCTCGAAACTCATTCCCCGAGAATATGAATTCTTTCTCTCCCCTAATGGATGAAATTGAATGTTTCAAATGTAGTAATTTTGGTAACTGGGAAAGTGAGTGCAAAATTAGGTTTGAGTACCCTTCCAAACCACAGTCCACTGAGAAACCAGCATTCCCTAGGGACAAGAGGAGTTGGAAGTGGAAGACTAAGAAAAACGAGGAATGTGGACTTGCTTTGTCTGCACATGATCAAGAAAACAGATGGTATGCAGATATTGGATGCTCTAAACAAACACTGTTACCGATGAAATAGGTAACCTGACCTCAAAATGAGAACTCTAGCCCAAAAAGACTCAAAAAACATGAAAAAACACCCCAAAAACAAAAAAAGTGTATTCCAGAACGCACTTGGTTTTTTTTTAAGGTCACCAACATTTTATAAAAATTATGCTAAAAAACAAAATTGTTTTCGAAAAAAGGATTGAAACACCTCAAAACAAACCAAGCTGAGCGCCGAATAACAAAAAAAAAATTGTGTCATATTTTTGACTTTTTAAAAATAGAAATAACATTTTTTTAATTTTTAAAATTCAAACATTAAAAAAAACCTAAAATTTAAGAAAAAAATAAATTTAAAAAATAAAAACATTTTAAAGCTTAAAATTTAAAAATATATAGGAATAAAAATAAAAAAATAAAAACAAAATAAAAATTTTAATTCAAACATTGAAAAAAAACCTAAAATTTAAGAAAAAAAAAATTAAAGATTAAAATTTCAAAATATATACAAATAAAAAAATAAAAATAAAAACAAAATAAAAATATTAAAAAAAAAAAAGAAAAAAAGAAAAAAGAAGAAGAAAAAGTTAAAAAAGAAAGAAATTATGAAAAATAAAATATAGAAATTAAATTTAAAAAAGAAAAAGAAAATGTTTATTAAATTTAAATAATAATAATAATAATAATAATTTTAAAATAAAAAATTAAATTTAAAGAAATATATCAAATTTTAATAAATTTAAAACTTTAAAATAAACATTAAAAAAAAATACAATATTTAAATTAAAAGTGAAAAAATGAAAAATTAATTAAAAATAAAAAATGAAAAATAAAATACAATAAAAATATTAAATTTTAAAAAATACATTATGAAACCATTGGTGAATTATTTTTCTCACGTTATTATGCACAATATATGCAGGTTATGTGTTCTATTCTAACATTGGTTGTTTTATAATAAATTGTAAAAAATAATATATATATATATATATATGAACTTAAATTAAAAATATATATATTAGATTTTATTAAATTTAAAAAAAATGTTAATATTAAAATAACAAATTAAATTTAAAAAAGAGAAATATTAAATTTTAATAAAGAAATGAATAAAGAAATAAATTTTGAAAAAAAAAAAAAATCGTTAAAATAAAAAGTTAAAAAGCTTTAAAAATTAATTAAAATTGAAAAATTTAAATAAAAATTTAAATAAAAAAATATTAAATAAAAAACAAATTAATTTGAAAATATTAAGTTTAATTTAAAAAAAAAAATCTAATTTTAAATACACAATTTTAATTGAAATAAAAAAAATATATATAATTTTTATGTAATTAAAATAATAATAATAATAATAATAATAAAAATATTAAATTCAAATAAATTTAAAAAAATACAAAATTTATTAAATTTTAAAAAATTAAATATAAAAACTAAATATAAAATTTAATAATAAAAAAAAAAATATGAAAAAAAAAATCAATTAAAAAAAATACAAAATTTAATAAAAATTATTAACAAAATTTAGGAAAAAAAATTTAAAAAAAAAAAACAAATTAAATTTCAAATATAAAAAATAAATTAAATAAATAAATAATTTTTTTGAATTTAAAAAATAAAAATAAAAATAAAAATTAAATTAAAAAAAAAATGTTAAAAATTATAAAAAATTAAAAAAAAAAAAGAATTTTTTGATCGTGGTAGCACCATGTCCATGACCCTCTTTGCCCAAGTGGCGGTGGTCGACTTGGCCCCCAGGCGCGGGAGGAGGCGCATGCGGCCCCACACGCAGCCAGCCGGCCATTTCCGGCCTCACTGGCGGAAATGGAGTTCGAGAGTCGGCCTCCGCCAACGACGGAGAAATCAGCAGGATTAGGCCGGGGGTGGGGTTGCATGCAGCCTCCCCACCCGCCAAGCGACCGGCCTCCGCCGCCACTTGGGCGGGAGGCCGATTGGCGGTGCCACCACGATCAAAAAATTCTTTTTTTTTTTTTTTAATATTTTAATTTTTAATATTTTTTTTAAATTTAATATTTTAGATTAATTATTTTTTAAAATTTAAAATTTATTTATTAAATTTTAATTTAATTTAATTTTTTTCTTATAATCTTTTAGTTTATTTAGTTTTTCATTTTTAAATTTTATAAATTGTTTCATTTTAAAAAAAAACAGTAAATTTATGGATATTTGTTTTTTAATTATTTGCACGTGGTTTTTTCTTTTTTTTTCTTTTTAAATGATAGTTTTTTTTATTTTAATTCTTTTATTTTAATTTTCTTTTTCAATTTTAATTTTTTTTTTTTTAATTTTTTTTTGTTAACTTTAAAATTTGTATTGTTTTTTCTTATTATTATTATTTTTTAAATTTAATTTTTTCTTTTTTGTATTTTATATTTTATATTTTTATTTTTTTTGGTTAATTTTTGTTTTTTTTCTTTAAATTACGTGTTTTTTTTTCAAATTTTGTCATTATTTTTTATATAATTTTCGAATATTTTTGTTTTTGTTTTTGTTTTATTTATTTATTTTTGTTTAAATTTTTTTATTTTTACGAGTTAATTTTGTTTTTTTTTTACATTTTTATTGGTTTTTTTATTATATATATATTTTATCTAAGTTTTGTGTTTTACTGCCAACATGAAAATCACCACTCTTAAAAAAAAAGGTTGATGGTGCATCAATACGTTTCAAAATTAGCATGAAAATCACCGCTCTAAAAAAAAAGTTGATGCTGCATCAATACGTTTCAAAATTAGTATGAAAATCACTAACATTTTAAAACAAATATTCATACTTCATAAATAAAAATATTAGAGTGTCAAAAATGTGCACAAAAAAAAGGGGTGATTCTGCAGCACCACTTTTCAAAATCCGGTGCTTTTTATGCTACCAAAAAAAATTAGGTAACAGTGCGGTTACCTATTTCATCGGTAACAGTGTTAACACATGACTGGGGACACGGGTAATTTCATGTTTTGAAATAAAGAGATAAAGGGAATGACACATTTGGAAATAATTCTCCAACACAAATTAAGGGGAAAGGCATAACTAGTCTCGATGAGAAGACCGAAGACAAAAATGCATTATACATGGACGACCTCAAGGAAAATTTACTAAATGTAAGTGAAATGTGTGATACAATGTGACTTTTCAATCTAAATATTGTGAGATATGAAAATTAGAGAACATGAATCTTGTAAGAAAGGCAATCAGGACTCACAAAAATGCGTATGTGTTTAATGATTCCAGAGTAAGCTGCTATCTGAATAAGACAAATCAAACTTGGCTGTGGCATAGAAGACTTGGCCATATAAATTTCGATAGCCTAATAAAGATCAACAAGATATAAGCAGTCAAAGGATTTCCAAGATTGTCAAAGCCTGATAGCTCAATTTGCAAGTCTTGTCTGTTTGGAAAGCATACAAGGAATTAGTTTAAGACAAAGAAATTCTCATCGTCTAAACCTATTGAGTTGGTTCACACTAACATCTGTGGTCCTACAAGAACAAATAGCCCAAGCGGAGAAAGGCACTTTATTTTATTTGTTGATGATTTTACTGGGGCCACTTGGATAATGTTGTTGAAATAAAAATCAGAATCTTTTAAAAAGTTTAAGATATTTATATATTAGGTTGAAAATGAGAAATATCTAAAGTTTAAATGCTTAATATTAGAAAGAGGATGAAAATTCACCTCTAGAGAGTTTGAATAATTTTGTGAAAAATATGGCATAAGGAGGTAGTACTCAGTAGCTAGAACACCACAACAGAATGGAGAAGTAGAGAGAAAGAACATAACAATTCATGAGATGACCAGAGAAATGAAGGATGGAGGGAAGGTACCACATGCCTTCTAGGGAGAACCAACACAAGCAGTTGTCTATCAAACAAATAGGTAATAAATCAATCCTAATAGTGATAAGACTCCTTATGAGTTATGGAAAGGGAGGCCAACATCAATGAAACACTTCAAAGTATTAATGAGCAAATGTTATATCAAGAGAAATGATAAAGATATTGGAAAATTTGACTCTCAAGCTAATGAGGGTTTATTTCTTGGATACTCAGCAAAGAGTAAAGGAGAAAAATGCTTCAACAAGACGAAAAAAGCGTTGAATATTGCATCAATGTTGTAGTGGATGAAACACCGCAACATTCAAAGCCATCTAGAGAAAACGAGGAATCAGGTGAAGAAGAAAATTTAGCCTCCAAATTCTCAAATCAAGAAGCAATAGAAGTAGAGTACAATATTATCGCCACATGTTGCTCTCAAATTCTTTGGATGAACCAGGCATTAAAGTAAATCATGGTAGAGTTGAATGATTTAATTCCAATCATGCGTGATAACATTAGTTATATCAACATCTCTAAAAATCTTTTCATGTATTCAAAGACCAAGCATATTCTAATCAAGTATCACTTCTTAAGAGAATGGGTTTCTGCTAATATTGTTCGTCTTGAATATGTGGCCACTAATGAACAACTTGTAGATACATTCACAAAGCCTTTGACACAAGAACCCTTTTAGTTTCTCAGGAAACAAATAGGATTTGTTTCTCATACATACAAATGACTCAATTTGAATGAGTTCTAGCAGCTACTTAGCTTGGTGATTCGTTTGAAGAGTAGCCTGCAAAGTGCTCCTAATATTTATGGTTCTCTTTATGGATTCAGGGGGAGTTTCTTTCACTTGTTGCATCCTTTTACATTGATGTCAAAGGGGAAGAAGAAATTTCTAAGTGGAATGATGATTATAAAGGACAGGGGGAGTGCAGAGATGGAGAGAACCCTGCATGCTTTCAGGGGGAGCTTCTACAATAAGGTCTAAAAATGTTTCTATCAATCCAAAGGGGCAGATTTTTTAGCATAATGTTGGTATTTATGTAAAACAAGTAAGGATTGAAAATGCATGACATGCCAAGTTTAAAGGGAGTCTTCTGGTAGTTGTAGTCTTTAGTAGAGAACCTTCATAGTAGTAGGTCAACTGAAGAAGCTATAAATTTTATAGCTATGGTGGTTATGTGGCTCCAAATTTGAGAACATTTTTCCTAAGGAAATCAACTTAGATGTTCTTGGAAGTAGCACAGTTGGATAATGCTCGAAAATAGCTTTCCAACGGTATGTTGAAGTCCCAAAAATGCCTCCAAGATTGAAAGATATGGCTAGTCAAAGTTCGCTGACCAAAATCCCAAGTTGCAAAGCTAAATTGGTGCTAAGGGGTTAGCTGGCGCTAATTTTGGCAAGGTTCTCCAAAGTTGGTAGAGGAGCTGATGGAGCGATAGTTAAACTGTAGGAAAGTTTGTGAGTGGATTCTATGGCACACTTCACCTCTAACTCATCGAAGAAAGAATAAGGACCCATGTTCGTCCAAAAATAATATAGTTTTTGTTTTCGTTTTCTAATGTTCACTTTAGACATTCTCTAATTTTTGGTCAACCAACGATTAATTGAAGATTCAACGCAAATCAATTGCAATATATCACGTCAGCAGCAGAGATAATAATAATGAATGGATATATTTCCTATTCAACATTAAAACTAGCCTTAGCCTAAACTCCACTTAAACAAACGATAACACTACATATTAATATATTTTTAATAAATTCAATATATTATGAATTTAGCACTAAAAACATATATAACAACGTCTTTATGAAAGAAGTATGTCTCCTTGCTTTTCCTAGTTTCTATTTTTTATACATTTATTTGTCTTAACCTATAATAGGGTAAAAATAATTAATGATTTCTATGTAATGCTCACGGTGAAAATAAAGAATGCTTTCTATTTAACGCTTTAACTTTTTTATATTTTATATTTTTATTATTGTTTCACATTGATATTCTTAATTTTTGGGATGTGATTTTTATACTTACATAAAATAAAATAAAACAATAATTAATAAATAATTATTTGTTTTTAATAAAAGAAAATTATATATATATATGTATATTAATTTTATGTTGTTGATTAAGTTTTATATATATATATATGATTTTTATGTTGTTGATTAAGTTTAACAATTGATAATATAGTGGTTGTTGGCTCCAAGGGGACATTTTTGTCTCCAAATTGAAAAAACTTGGTTCAAGGAATTTTGGGTTGTTGAGGCCTTGTTTTTTTAGGTCTTAATACAAAAACACAAATATGGTTGTTCAAGTAAAGAGCTCAAACTGAATAGTGTCGTGTTGCATTTCTATTTTGTTTTAGGAAAATAGCTTTAGTAAGAGGTTGAGAATATATTTGTGGTAGGATAAATGACATATAAACATTCTAAGGTTGAGAGATTCAATGGACACAACTTCAATTTGTGGAACTTAAATATGGAATATTTTCTTATTGAGAGTATGTAGAAGGAGGTTTCCATGAAGGACATAAAGCTCCACATTATGAAGCAAGAGAAAATTAGGGACAAGATGAGTGACAAGGTCATTTCCTTGATTAGCATTACTCTATCCAATTTTGTGTTAATGAACGTGTCAATGGAAATTATAGCAAATAAACTTTGGAATAAGTTTGGCTCATTCAATGAGGTTAAACCAATCATGAATCCAATAGAGCTCTATAGAAGACGTTTTATACTTTGAAGATGAAGGATGGTTATAGGGTTATAGATCACTTTAATGTTGTCAATGCCTTGATTAATCACCCCAATGCCATTAGTGATGAAGTAATGTACAATGAGTGATGCATGGACTTGCTCTGTAGTGTTTTAGGTCCTTGGGAGAATCAAATAATTTCCGTGAATGAAGCTACAAAGGTAGAAAATCTCAAGTTTGATGAGATTTTGATTTTAGTTGCAACAGAATGAGATAATGAGATGAACTTGCGAAATAAACATTAATTCAAAATCTTTAGTGATTAGAGACCCGAAAAGGAATGAAATGATGAGAGATCTACTGGAAGTATAATTTATATCTAGAGGAAGATATCTCAGTAATGGTGTGAAGTGACACAATTTGATTTGATAGAATTTCTATCAAAGAGGGTAGAGGAAGAGAAATTACAAGGTCGATTATAAGAAGGAGAAATATGTAAAAATGAGGATTAAATTGATATGATTTCTAGGTGTGAGGGTATCATGTACCTCTCTTGTGCATGTTAGTTAAAAAACAATGCAAGAAGGAATGTTTCATTGATTCAAGGGATTCCTTCCATATAATTCCTCAAAGGGAGTGGTTCATGGATTGTGAAGAATCACATGGAAGTAAAATATTTCTTGGAGATAATTTTAGCTAGGAAATTGTTGGACATGGTAGTGTAAAAGTCCAATACAAAGATGGATCCATAAATTAAATTTCCAATGTATAACATGTGTTGGGATTGGAATGGATCCTATTTTCAAAGTTCCAAATGGCTAATATAAATGTTGATATAGTCTTATATAAAAGAGGTTGTAGATTTGTTCAAATGCCTATGTTTTTTCCCAAGGGCGTTCTACTAAGAACTATGTACAAGTTGGATGTGATTACTCAAGTCATGGGTAGTGGAAATAGAACATTGATAGAAAACAACAAATCAACCACATCATTGAATGCATTGAGTAATATCTTTTCAAATCACCAAATGGGACATCTTGATGAAAGGAATGCATTAGAACTATGCACTAAGAATATCATCTACATAATTTATAATTTGAAGGACTCTTTTGAGTTTTGTGAAGCATGTGTGCTCAGAAAATAGAAGGGTTCAATTTTTCTTGAATAAAAACAATTTTTAAGAGGTTCCTAAATTGGTGATCTGTGAAATTTGTTGGCCTCCATAGATGAGGTTTGCATTGAAGGGTCTCACCATATTATCACTCTTATTGATGACTTTTCACAAAATTCATGGGCTTACTACATGAGGAAGAAGAGATATTTTCTCTTATAGTTCTTAAGACTTGTGTTGCCTTGGTTGAAAGGAAAAGTGGGAAAAAGTGAAGGCTTTGTGAAGAAATAATGGTAATAAGTATTATTCCAATGAGTTTAAGGATTTTTTCAAATATCATAGTATTAAAAGGAAGAAGGCCACCCCAAATGATCCTAAGCCAAATGATGTTGTTGTGAGTTTCAATCAATCGTTTTGGAAAAAACATGGAACATGAATGTGGACATAGGTTTCAACAAAATATTTTGGGCTTAAGCATGCTTACAAAAAATATTTAACCAACAGATTGCCTAATTTAGTTTTAGGTGACAAGACATTGAATGATGCTTGGAGTCAAGAAAATGTCTTTCTTTCAAATATTGAGGCTATAGTGTGTGAGTTTTACATGCCTGTATTTAAGGTGAATAATAAAAGCTTGAAAAAAAATTAGTGAACTGCACCATTATTAGATATACAAAGGGAATCAAGCACTAAAAAGAATTTGTACTAGTAGAAAATGTAAAACATGTAACAACTATGAATTCCAATATAGAGTTAAATATCAAATTGAATAGTTGTCACGAGTGATGGATGTAGAAATACCCAAGGGAGGAAAAGAAAACATGCATCCAAAACATGATAAACATAATCAAAATCAAAATTTGAGGATCCTTTGTCAGTCAATAAATGTTAAGAATGACTATGAGACAATTAATTTTAGTTATTTTGCTTTATCTTCCATGGGTTATGAGTCGAGAAATTTCAAAGAGGATCTTAATGGAAAAGAGGATTCTCACTAAAAGATACCCATGGATGAAGAAATGAAAGCTTTAGAATAGAACCAAGGCTTGGGATTTGCAAGATTTCCTTGAAGGAAGGAAGGTGATTGGGTGAAAATGGGTGTTCACAAAGAAGTGTAATGCATATTTTTTTGTGGAGAAATGATAATTCTCATTTGATGGCAAAGGGATACTCCCAAGTAGAGGGTGTTGATTATGAGGAGTCATATCTAATGGCCAAGATGACCTATATTATATTTTTATTGGAATTAACATTTTCTTATGTGATCTGTAAACTGTCATGGATTTCCACTAAACAGCTCATCACAACAAATCTGATAAAATATAATTAAAAATCCAAGATCTACACGATTGCAATTTTATTTCTCTTAACATACTTTAAATCTATAAATTATTGTTAATAGTGTATACATACGAAATAAAAATTATGCAGAAAATAGAGAACAATGAAATAAAAAACTCACACACACATTTGACACAAGATATGACCTAGGAACCCTTTCAGGAGAGAAACCCAGCTAGAAGGTGAGGCCACTCTGCTCTCTTTCTCTAAATACAAAATGTTTATGAATACAAAGAAATATGGCCTATGGCCTGTGGGAAACTACAGTGCACAAATCCTCTCTGTGTGATTTATCTCCTACCACTCTTAGCCATTTTTACTCAGCTATGGAACAAATGCACTCAAAAGAATGGAACCACTTTTCCTCCTAGTGGGCCAGTTATGCAATAGCCCGATAGCCTACTAGTGGTTAGGTTTGACTACCTCAACTCTTAAAAAGAGTTAAGATATATACTCTTCTAGAGTCTTCTACATCATAATCACGTGGTTAGCTATTTTTCATGAATAATGGGGGCTGACATGGCATCCTCTCGAATTATGGTGATGGAAATAGGAAGGTCAACTTTTGAGTGGAAAAACTTTCTCACACTGACTTTAATTGATGTGATTCTTGCATCTTTGGAAAGGTATTTTTGTGTATAATAGAAATAAAAGGAATTTCACAAAAGTGACAATTTTTTACCCCAAGAAAACATCATTTGATGCCTCAAAATTCTCTCGAAAAGTTTCAGACCTCAATTTGCTAAACTAGGTCCCATTGGTAAAAATGGTCCCATTAGAGAAATTTTGAGGTAAAAAATGGGCATCAAAACAAAAATGTACAACCAAAATCAACTTTATAAGAGCCAGTAGGATTCAATATGATGATGTCAACCATGGGGGATGATTCACCATTTTTTGAGGTAAAAAAAAAAAAAGAACTTTCTCAAATCGTATTTTGTACTTATCTCCCTACATTTTTACTCAATTTTTAAGAAATATCACTCATTGGATGTAGAATTTAATTCTTCATCCAAGGAGTACCAGTGTTGCATACTTTCGATGGACCCTAGTACATGAAAAATGAAAAATACATGAAAAAATGTTTTTCATTTATTTTCCATTTTTCGTGTAATAGGGTTTATCGAAAGTATGCAGCATGGATACTGCTTGGATGAGGAATTAAATTTTGCATCCAATGAGTTCTCCTGCTCTAAATTTGAGTAAAAATGTAAGGATATAAGTTGAAAATATGAGTTGAAAAAGTTTTTTTTTTCTTTTTTCCCTCTAAAATTTGATGATGTAATCTAACCTTATTTGATTATTTCTAATATTATTTTATAATATTCCTGAGGGCTATTTTAGACCTCAAAATTTCTCTAATGCAAGAGCTTATTCCTCCACTTTTTCCACTCTCGAAGCATTGATATGGATGACAAACAATATAATGATTCAATTCAAATCATTATGATTTGGATGAGGAGAAAATGGACATGAAGAAAAAATGTCTTCATTTTGAGCTTAAAGAGGAAATCTTCATGAAGCAACCTAAAGGACTTGTGGTATAAGGGAGAGAAGACATGGTGTTCTAGTGGAAAGCATAATATATGGCTAGAATTTGTCCTGAAGACAATGGTAATGATGACTTAACAAATATGTTTCAACACAAAAGTTTATAAGAAGTGAAGTGGAATAAGTTCATTATTTTATTCTTATATGTTGATAATATTATTTTGGTTAGTGAGTGAAAGAATCTAGTCAAGGAGACTAAGTCCCAATTTTCACATGAATTTGAGATGAGGACTTGGGTTGATGGCATTATTTATTCAAGAATTAAGGTGAAGAGAGACTACTATATATTATGAAAATAAAGTACATGGAAAACATACTTGAGTGGCATTAGGATGGATAAATGAAAATTGACTTGTACTCCATCTCAAGTGGAAGTGAGTTTGTTGACTAACATAGATCCTAAGAGAAAACAAGAGGAAGATGAGATGGAAAAAGTGCCATTAAGGAAATTGGTAGACTTATGTATTCAATGTTCAACATAAGACCATATATTGCACATGCAGTGGGAAATGTAAGTAGGTAAATGAAAAATCCAAGGAGAGATTATTGAAAATTTGTGAAAAAAAAAATTATAGGTGCCCATGATGCATTAGTGACTATATTATTTGCTATCAAGGAGATGGAACCAAGAAATTTTTGATGCGTGGGATCACTAATGTTGACCATCCAAGTGATGTGGACAATGCAAATTCCACTAGTGTGTTTATACTTTTAAAAGACTTGTGAGTTGAAAGAATCAGAGGAAACCCATGGAACAAGTTGTTTCCTATACCAATATTGAAGCAAAGTCATTCTAGCATCGAAGACTTCAAAGACAATTGTTTCGGTGCAATGTTTATATAGAGATATCAAACTTGAACCTAGGTCCAGAATTCAAAGACAATTGTTTGGGTGGAATGGTTATATAGAGATATCGAACTTGAACCTAGGTCCATGCTTATTTTTTGTGACAATCATAGTGAAATTGTTTTAGTAAAAAATACCAAGTTTCATCCATGGAATGTAGAAATTATATGCACTAAGCATGAATATGTCCAAGATCCACATGATCTCACACTATTTAACTTTATGCAAGATACTAAATCTATTCCACTTGTTAATCTTTTGTGGAAAAATTAATTGCACACACACATGTGAAGCATAAACAAAAATATTCAATCGCACATAACACGGCTTTTAACTGGGAAAGCCTGAAGCTGAATTCCCAACTATATATTATGTAACATGGAGATCATATGACAATCTCATACAAACATAAAAATCTTATAACAAGCTCTCAGTACAGTATAATCGTCATACACTAATCAGACCCAATCTTGCAAATCCATGCACCAATCTTTGCCACCTGCTAGCCTGCCTCCACTGTGCAATCTCTGCTAAAGAATAGCTCTTAATGAATTTGAATTACTCCATCCTTGAATGCGCAATCCTCATTGGCATCTCCAATGTGTGTGTGATGCAATCAATGCATCACTATAGTCACAACAGATAGTCTATCTTGCCCTTTCACCTATCTCTCCACTGGTCTCCATTGAAACTGCCATGCACTATAGTTAATTGTTGTATTGTTCAGTTGATTAATGAGTTATTATTTGTGAATTAATTAAATAATTAATTCACTCCACTCTCACTAGTGTATCAATCAGTTAGACTAGATACAACTAGCTCAACTGAGTCTAACTGAGTTAAACTGAATACAACTCCATAACTAATTCTTCCAACTATGTCATAACTCTCCCACTTGAGTTCTAACTGAGTCCTCCATGCATTAGCTCCAGTAAACCCTTAGGAATAGCATAATTCCTTCTTTTAGCTGCTGTGCCACATCTGTGCACTAAACTGAAGTGCTCCAAGAGAATAAGTTGATGTTTAGAGTTTGATTATTATTAAGATCTAATAATAATTGACATGCATATATTTTTAGATTGACGATCTATAAATAGACTTCGCCCAATATTCTAAAAATATAATTTCATCTATTTTTCCAACTTGATCAGCCATCCACAAATAGCATCCTGCAACTTCTGAAATATGATCACCATGTCTAAAAATAGACATAGTCTAAAAATATACTTGCGCCAAAAATAGCCTGCGGGCCCACTTAGTGAAGGTGACTCTTTTCACTAAGCTCATCATCTTGTTGAATATCAACACTCCCTCTCAACAAGATAAGGATTATCCTTCACCTCGATCCTACCTCTATGGTATTCGAATTTTCTCCTGGTGAGCGCCTTAGTCAGAATATCTGCATCCTGATCCTCTGTAGGAATGTACTGAAGCAACATGATCTTCCGCTGCACACAATCTCTGATATGATGATACCATATATCAATATGTTTAGATCTATCATGAAACACAAGATTAACCGAGAGTTTAATGCAACTCTGATTATCACAATGAATCACTGTGGGATCTAAATGTGAACCGAACAAACCAACCAGAATCTTCCTCATCCAGATAGCCTCACATGCAGCTAAACTTTCTGCCATGTATTCTGCTTCCGCTGAACTGAGTGCCACGGATCTTTTTTTCCTACTGTACCAAGAAACTGCCATAGATCCGATACTGAAAATCCCTCCTGCTGTGCTCTTTCTGTCTGTTGGGCTTCCTACCCAATCTGCATCCGTGAAGCCATGCAACTTCACCTCATCTGTATGTCTGTACCATAAACCATACTCAGATGTGCCCCTGAGATATCTCAGGATATGCTTTCCTACCTTCCAAAAGAGCTTGGTAGGCTTAACCATCGCTTGTGAAAGCTGGTTCACCGCATAGCATATGTTTGGTCTTGCATTGACTAAATACATGAGTGAACCCACCAACTATCGATAAACAGTGGCATCCACTACCTCTGCCGATGTAGCATCCTCTTTCTTCCAATTTCCTAGAAGAGGAGTGTCGATAGGCTTGCAGCCTTGCATGTGAAACTTCTCCAGTATCTCTCAGGCATACTTTCCTTGAGACATAAACATTTCACCTTCCCGTTGCCATATTTCCAATCCAAGGAAATAATGAAGGAGGCCTAAATCCTTCATCTCAAACTCCTTTGCAAGATCTGCCTTGGATGAGTGTATCAACTGCTCATCACCTATTATTATTAAATCATCAACATAAAGTACAATGATTAAAATCTTACCATCAACCACAATCTGGTACAGGTTTGCATCCGCCTCACTCTTGGTGAAGCCAAGTCCAGTGAAATAGCTGTCGATCTGAGTGTACCAAGCACGGGGTGCTTGTTTCAGTGCATACAGTGCTCTTTTGAGGCTGCACACATGCGACTCGCTACTGAAGATCTCAAATCCTTCAGGCTGCTCAATGTACACCTCTTCCTCAATGATCCCATTAAGGAACGCAGTCTTCACATCCATCTGATGAATGTACCAACCCATCTATGCTGAGAGAGCAAGGATGGTCCGTATGGAATAATATCATGCGACAGGTGCAAAGGTTTCTTCATAGTCAATCCCCTCAATCTGTGAGAAGCCCTGGGCAACAAATATTGCCTTATACTTCTCGACACTCCCATCAGTAGCTTTCTTTACCTTGTAGATCCATCTTGATCCTACAACTGATTTTCCCACTGGCCTTGAAACAATCTCCCAAGCACTGTTTCTGACAATGGAGTCATACTCCTCCACCATGGCATCTACCCATGTGGGCTCCTGCACTTCTTCTTTGAAATAATATGGCTCTGTCATGATACACTTGCTCATAAGAGCCATGTATCCAGTATATCGGTGAGGTGATTGTCTTTGTCTGCGTTGTGATGTAGGGACTCCTACATTCTGTGACGCATCAAGCTTCAGTCTCTCAGCTTCTGTGGTACACTTTCTGCCTTTTCTGATGTTTGGTTCTGCATGAGTGGACTCCTCCACTCCATGAATCTCCTCCTGTGGCTGATCCACATCCAGAGGCTCATCTTTGGGAACAAGAAGTTCCTCTTCTGCATGCAAGTGTAGCTCCCTCTCAAGTGACAACTTCATGGCTTTCACCTCATTGAATTTTATATCCCGTCGCACAATCGTCATCCAACTGTCTGGCACATACACACGATAGTTATGGGGTTTTTCTGTGTACCCCAAAAATATCCCAACTTCTGCAGTCGGCTCCAGCTTCTTCCTGGCGTCCTTCATCACATGAATGTAAACAGGTGAGCCAAAAATCTTCAAATGAGAAATATCAGGCTTCTTACTAGTAAAAGCTTCTTCAGGTGTACTCATGCCAACTACTCTATGAGAACAACGGTTTTGCACATAAACCGCAATCTCCCATGCTTCTACCCACAAGTGCATCGATAGGCCCTGGTCATGCAGCATCGCTCGTGTAGCACCCACGATCATTCTGTTCTTTCTCTCCGCGACCCCATTCTACTGTGGGTTATGAGGCGCTATGAGTTCTCTTCGAATTCCTTCTTTGCTATAGAAGTATTTTAATTCGCCCGAGATGTATTCACCACCATTATCACTCCATAGAGCTTTCACTTGCTTCCCCGACTCCTTCTCCACTAATGCCTTGAACTCACAGAACTTTGAGAATGTTTCACTCTTCTTCTGCATGAAAAAGATCCAGCATCTACGAGAATAATCATCAACAAATATCACATAATACCTGTGTTTTTTTGTTGAAGCAACTGAGAATGGTCCACACACGTGTGTGTGAATTCTCTCCAAGGTCACCGAAGCACGGTTATCCTTCTCATGAAAGGTGGTCTTCACAAACATACCCATTGTACATCCTTTGCACTGATATGACTACGCAAGAGTACCCTTGGGAAGTCCAGTAGAAATTTGCTGCAAAATCTTCAAAACGCCATGGTGAAGATGGCCCAATCTCTTGTGCCATAATTTTCCCTCATCCTGGCTCACCACTTCTTCTGCTTTGCCCACCATTGTAGTGCAGCCATCTACCTCCAGCTTGTAGAGATTCTTAATTCGAACCCCAATCCTCTTGGTTTGACCCGTTGTTTTATGTCGAAGGAAGGCTTTTCCCTCACTGAAAACAACATCATAACCCTTGTCTTCCAGCATTGCGACTAAGACCAAGTTCTTCTTCAGACCTGGAACATGCATGACATTCTTCAACAAGAACGGATTACCGGACTCCCTCTCAAAGGTAATTGTCCCAATGCCAGTTGCACTATACTAACCATCGTCACCCATCTCTATATGAATCTAGAGGTCCTTCTCCTCCAAGTCACTAAGCAACTCTTTGTCTCCCTTCATATGGAAAGATGCACCACTGTCAAGATACCACACCGATCCCATGCAGCTTGAAACCAAGCATGCGATCAAGGAAAAATCTAGCTCAAATTGTGAGGCTAAGGCCTCTCCAGCTGCAGATCCAGCAGCCTGCTTATTCTTCTTCTTCTGTGGAGAGTTAGTGGCGAAATGTCCATGCTCATGACAATGAAAACACTTCACTTTGGACAAGTCCTGCTTCTTGCCTTTAGCACCAGATTTTGAAGAATATTTCTTCCCCTTCCCTTTCCTTGCTTTGGCAGCCAAAGCGCAATTCTCTTCATCTTCATTCTTTGATGAAGTTCCATCCCTGGTACCCCACCTTATCTCCTCCTACACAAGATCCGACCAAAGTCGCTCCCATCCCAGCAGTTTCTCTCGTCCATTGACAGAGTCTTCGTAACTATGCCAACTCTTCGGAAGCCCAAAGAAAGCCAAGCTCACCAAGTCTTCATCATCAACAGTAACCCCCACACTTCCCAGTTCATCCTTGCATTGGACAAACTTCGTGAGGTATTTTGGAATACTATCGCCTTTCTCCATTTTTATTTTTCTAATCTTGTCTTTAAGCGCCAACTTCCTCTGGTCACTTCTGCTTTGGAACAAGTCTGTCAAAGCCTTCCACATTAATAATGGAGTGGCTTTCCTGTGAAGGCTGGACACAATATGGTCCTTCACACCTTCCAACAGAATCCTCCTCATCTTTGCAGTCTTCTTTTGCCATGCATCAAGTAATGCAGCATCGCTAGATCTTGGCTTAGGAACATCACTATCGATGAACTCCTTCAGCCCATTATCCTCCAGCACCGCCTCCATCCTGTCCTTCCAGGCTATGTAATTTGAGCTCCCATCAAGGGCATACTTCAATCTCAACCCATTGAAATACATTTCAATGTATACTCGATTTCTGCACCAAGAATCTTCTGTAGCAAATTTGAATTGTCCACCAGCACAAACTCACTTCACAATTGAAATCTTCAATCAATAATGCTCTGATACCATGTAGAAATTATATGCACTAAGCATGCATATGTCCAAGATCCACCTGATATCACACTATTTAACTTTATGCAAGATACCGAATCTATTTCACTTGTTAATCTTTTGTGGAAAAATTAATTGCACACACATGTGAAGCATAAACAAAAATATTCAATCGCACATAACACAATTTTTAACCGGGAAAGCCTGAAGCTGAAAACCCCAACTATATATTATGTAACATGGAGATCATATTAAAATCTCATACAAACATACAAAGCTTATCACAAGCTCTCATTATAGTACAATCATCATACACTAATCAGGCCCAATCTTGCAAATCCATGCACTGATCTTTGCCACCTGCTAGCCTGCCTCCACTACGCAATCTCTGCTGAAGAATAGCTCTTAATGAATTCTAATTACTCCATCCTTGACTGCGCAATCCTTATTGGCATCTCCAATGTGTGTGTGATGCAATCAATGCATCATTATAGACACAACAGATAGTTTATCTTGCCCTTTCACCTATCTCTCCACTGGTCTCCACTGAAACTTCCATGCACTGTAGTTAATTGTTGTATTGTTCACTTGATTAATGAGTTATTATTTGTGAATTAATTAACTAATTAATTCACTCCGCTCTCACTAGTGTATCAATCAGTTAGACTTGATACAACTAGCTCAACTAAGTCTAACTGAGTTAAATTGAATACAACTCCATAACTACTTCTTCCAACCGGGTTGTCCTCGCCACCTGAGTTCTAAATCGTAATTTATTTATTAGTTTCCATTAAACCCTCAGAACAGGCTTTTGTTCCTTTTGTCACGCTCAGCGGTTGTTAATCAAATCAAACTCGGCGTTCGTAGTAACAAGTTTTTGTTAGGAGTCCCATTTAACATGGTGAGCTGACACAATTTACGCGTAATTATTTTTGACTTACTATCTATTATAGGATTTTCGCTTAACATTTCGTGCTTATTCCTCACTCATATTTTTTCTAACTTTGATCAACCATCCAAATATATCCGTAACTTCGAAATATATTCACACCATGTTCAAAAACAGACTTGACAGACTTGTGTGCCAAAAATAGCCTTCAGCCTCCCCATAGCGGCGACTCTTTTCACTAAGCTCATCATCTTGTTGAATCTCAACATGGACAAAGCATATTAGAATTTCCACCACCTCATAGTGGTGATGGAGTCTCATGTATAACTATACTCAAAGTTAGTACTCAAGATAATGCCACAAATTATTTTATTGAGGTAGTGGATGGTAGGAAATTTTCTTCTTGTGGGGGAAGGTGGGGCTTCAACCATGGTTGATGAAATTGTTAAGTGGGGGATTGTTACGATATTGCTAGTTACATCATCTATAAAAACTAGCACTCTCCATTTGTATATGAAATGTTCAAAGAAAGATTTGGGTTGCATTCTTATATTTTAAATAAGTTGTTTCCGAATTTTTTACATGATTTTATGGGTAGCATTGTTTTTATGTTTGTACATTCTTTCTAAAATAAAATAAAACAACAAGAGAAATAATCATTTGTCCCACTTAAGAAAGACTTATTTGCTTCTTTTTTTTTGTTATGCTCTAATATTTTGAATTTCCAGTTTATATTGAATATCTTTGAGTTGTAATTTTTTCTCAATTTAATGTAGATTGTTCTCCAAAGTTAATATTTTGAAAGGAAATCTCCTCCAATAATTTAACTAAAAAATTGTATCTCTTGTCCAATCTCTTTTGAACATAAGATAACTATCACCAATATTTAAAACAATAATAATCATTTCTTAATTTATATTTATTATAGTTGCATTTATAAGTAAAATTCTCATAATATTATTTTCAATTAAAAAAATACTTAATTTTAAAATTATCTATTAAAAATAAAATTAAAAAATTACCACTTTATTTTACTAATCAGGTGCCAAATCCAAAAATTCAATACCAATCAATAAATCACGCCAAAAACAAACCCATATCAATATTCCGATAGCACTACAAAACTTTAAAAAAAAAAAAACATTTTTAGTTAAGTCGTTCCACCATGTATATGGTGGATCCTCAACCAGGGGCACTTGGATTATCGTTATTTTGTTTATTTTTCTAGCAAGCAGAAGTAGTATGTATGCTCCCACTTATTTCAAAATAAGTTGCCAATCAATAGGAATATATTCATATTTCTTCCTTGTTTTTAGTTAATTAATTTTTAAAATTTTGCTTCATACTTATTAAATACACAAAATTTTTAATTAACATAAAAAAAAATCTTTAATTAATATAGATTTTTCTTTTACAACTTAAAAATAATGCTAAAAACCAAATAATATACTAGAAATGTAGACTTGTATAAAAAAAAAAATCATGCTTGAGAAACACAATGATATTCATCTCTAATCCTTGGACAATTTAAAACAACCAACATCAAATTCAACACAAAATTGATTATCTCGTGTAATAAAATATATTTACACGTGGCTCTCTGCTTCAAATGCGGATATTCATCTCTAATTCTTGGACAATTTAAAACAACCAACATCAAATTCAACACAAAATTGATTGTCTCAATAATAAAATATATGTACACATGGCTCTCTGCTTCAAATGCAGCGTAAAAATTACATTCCATAACCACCTTCTAGAAACCATAAATATGGGATAGGATATTGCAGTCAATGCAACCCTCTTTGTGACCGACATTGTACTGATGATATTGCTTATAACTTCACCAATGCTATGCAGTTTGATTCAGGGTGTTCAAATTTGAGACATCCCATAGAAATAAATAAAAATTGCAACTCTTAAAATCACTTTGATCACCAGCTAGATCAGCTATTTTAATTTGTATACAAGGCCTAGTTTGAATCGGTGACAACCTAGGGAAAAAAACAATGCATGTTAAAAATGCAGAAACTATAAAACTAAAGCCTAATGTGTTCATCTTCAATGCTGTCTCCTTATTTAGTAGATCTTTTGATTTTGAACTGAGGAAGCTGGGAAGCTCAAAAGTAACTCCACACTTATTTGGGGTCCACATTCTCAGAGTCACATGGAAGGTGCACACAAGCTGCAAAGAAGAAAAGGGAGCTATAGTGAAAACAATAACAAAACTTCCTATCCAGATAACTTGGAGTAGGGGATGGTTCCAGTCAAAAGCTACAACATTTATACAAAGCAACATGTGCTTATTACCTTTATCAAGATCCCTGGATACACAAAAGGAAACTGTCAAATAGACTATTCTATGCCAAATCATTAATGTCTTCACACAAATTATTATCAGGATCTCACAAACCCCAGGCACTACTAACAAAATCACTGACTTCTACCTGCCCAACTGGTAGAACGCCATAAATAATTACATGAGTAAAATATATGCTTGCAAGGGTACAATATGGATGCATATCAGTGTGGTCACTATTGCAAAACTATAAGATGAATCCTTAACAGGATCTATATGCACTGGTATGAAAATAATAAGAATAATGCCCATGAGTATGAAGAATGCAGGGGAGAGCTCTATGAAGAATGAGTAGGTGCCTAATAAGCTCTATTTAGGGGTTTAATCCCTGAAATATGAGCCCTGAACTTTTGCCAACTCTAAATAGAAAAACATTAGAAAAGCGATGGGGAGTGCCCTGGAGGATCTGTAAGAGCTGTTGCGCAAAAAGAAAATAAATAGCTATGCCTAATTGGATCAGGATTTACAGGGACCACTGTGAACACTGAAAACATAAGATGACTGGCCATTAGGATGAACAGACATAATAAGAGAGGAATCCTTGTCAACCTCAGCAAGGACCATTTCAAAACATAAGAGGAGTGCCTCTCTGCACAGATCAGGCCTGCTACCACACTACTTACCTCCAATGTAACTGGACAGCTTGCAGTGTTTAATGGCTCCTTGAATGGCACTCTGTACCTCCATCAACGTGCTCTCACTACTATATTGAGGAAGCTTCTGCTGCATCCCAGAAGGCTTTTGTTTCCCCTTACCCAAATGCTTGTCAACCATCTTCAAGTTACCAGAGAAATCTGAGAATGAGATATGCTTCTCACTTCTCTCTGAACCCAGACATTTACCATTTTGCACTCCATTTCTCTGCCCGTGTTTCTCCAGATCTCCGAACCTAATTTTCTCATTACACTTCTGTGAAATCTTACCATACAGAGGTTTGATCTTCTTCACATACTTCTGAACAATCTCCTTGGCTTTCTTCTTATCTCTATCCATGCTTTTAAACTGTCCTTCTCCATCATCAGATTCCTCTGCTTTCCTCCGAATCTCATTGTTATCATCTTTCTTGGAAACCTTGGAATTATCTCTAGTGAAAAGTGACACCAGCGGTACTTCCACCACCTTGAATTTCACAGTAAACAGTCTATTCTGCTTGGGCACAGGAGAGTCCATAGCAATGCTAGTACCATATTCAGCACAAGGAGACTGCAAATACATGCCAAGTTTATCCGACTTTCTGATTCCAAACAAAGAAATCTTCAACTTGGTAGCAGTTTTGAGCAAATTGGGGAAGTGGAACTTGACTCCAGTGACGTTACAAGACTGAGGAGAGGCAATATCCTTCTCAATGTCATCCAGAGGTGGTGTGGGAAGTTGCAGGGGAGGCAGCTGGCTTTGGTAAGACAAGACATTATCTGCAGGTGGAGAAATGCAGTGATTTGGATTTGGGCGATTGGCAGTAGACATAGAGAAGTCCAACTCAAATTCATCATCGCGATCATCCTCGTCTGAGCTTGAGGTGGAGCTTGGGGTGGTATCTGTTCTGGATAATGGTAACGAAATATCAATGTCAAAATATTGAGCATCGTCTGCATAAGAAAGATATCCATCATCATCAGGGATATCATCTACATAAGAAGCATGTAGGCTTTCTGGATAGTATTTGCAGATACTCATACAGTGATTCTCCATTGGAATTGGATTGATGCCCTGAAAGTCTGATAGTGCTCTACTGAAATGCCTACGCTTATAGAGTCTCTAAGTACTTGGGGCTGCAAGCGTATGTTTCCGCTGATTGCACCGGGATGAGTTATGTCGAAGCTAACTAACATTTATGATAGCCGTGTCGGGAAGGCAAAAGAACAGATTCAGTGTTTTTTCTTATTTAATTGCATCCTCTATATATCATAGAGAATTGAATCTATTAATTCTAGAATTGAACTGGAACTCGATCAATTAAACTGAGCTTCAAAACTAAATTGCATCCATCATCATTAACATCACAAAGTAAGCATTTAGTGATAACCAAATTTGGAATGCCATGGATATTTTGTATTTCCAGGCAGAAGTACGGGGTTCCCAAATAATTAGTATAGCCATCACCGTGGCAGGTAGCACTTTTATGTCACGGTGGGGAAAGGAGTCAAAAAGTTGTTTAACAACACAGGATTTTGACTTCGCCCAAACTGTTGGTAGGGTTGGTGATCAAATATAATTCCATATTTGTGCCCGTTTCAGTTCATGGAAGTGAATTTATCGCAAATGGATGCTAGGTTTGGTCAGATATAAATCCATGTTTCTACAATTCCGTTTGGTTAGATATAAATCCATGTTTCTACAAATTTCAGTTCATGGGAATTGAATTTATTCGGGAAGTACACCATTCTTTTATATTTATGAAATCAATTTTTATTCATTTACTATTCTTTTGAAAAGGTTTGTGTGAGAGGTTGTTTAATGGACTCATATAGTTACGTAGGAGTGGGTTTTTTTATTTAACTAAGAAACAAATCTTATACATTAATTTAATATTTTTTTGGGCTTAATTTTAAAAATAAATTATTATTATTTTAATAAAATTATACATTAATCTCAATTGAAAAAGAATTGAACTTATGATGAGTATTATAACAGTCTGCCTCATCACCATTTAACCAAAACTCCAAAGATTACACTAAAAGTATTTAAATAAGATAAACTATTTACAAAATATATTTCTTGTATATGTGGCATGCACTAATTTAATATCAATATATTTACAAAGATTATACAATCTATTAAACTATAAAATCTTAATTAAACCATCTCCATGAAAAATATTTGAGACAACCTCATGTAAACATTTAACATGGATTTTTACAAGAAAATATTTAAACTAGATAAAATATTTATGCAAAGATTATATAATCTATTAAACCATAAAATTGTAATTAAACCATCTTTATGGAAAATATTTCACATGGATTTTGACAAAGATAGTATTTAAACTGATAAGATATTTACAAAATATATATGTATGAGAGAGATTAAAGCAAGTATATACGTATGGGAGAGATTAAAGTTTAAGGAGTTAATCAATTAATTGTTATTAATGTTGTTTGGTATATGGTTAATTATGTGCCGACAAGTATTCATTTAAATTTTTTTGGGTGTAAATATTCACATGAATTTTTACAAAGTAAGTATATATGTATGAGAAAGAAATTAAAGTTTAAGGGGTTAATCAATTAATTTTTGTTAATGTTGTTTAGCATATGGTTAATTATGTGCCAATAAGTATTCATTTAAAATCTTTGAGGTACCATTAGATTATGCCAACAAGTTCATCAAAATTCTTAATCATTAATATGAGGAAGTATCTTTTAGATTTTCTCATAAGATTTAAAATTATTTAATTAAATAATTCTTTTATATATGTTCATAATGAACTGAATTTTTTTTACAAGATATTTCATTTTTTTTAATTACAAACAAACGAATTAATGAGTTGTTAAAGGACCTGTTCCACAACTATAATTGTTTTAACTTTGACTAATATTTCAAGCTTACAAAGCCATTTTGAGCATAGAAATGAGGATCTTAAAAGTTATATATGAGATGGTTAGATAATTAACTTGACATTCCATTATAAAAACATGATCTTACATTTAGTTTCAAAACAATTTTGATGTTAACTTCTTACGATCACCATCATGTGCCACATTTGCATCTAAAGTAAAGGAAATAAACTTAAAATTCATTATTGATTTTTATAATTTTTTATGTTCTCAATAAACTAAGGAAATTGAGTAACTTTAATGTGATCTTATTCATCTTAGAAATATACATAATTTTGATTATATACAATTTTTTTGTGGTTGTTCATGATTAAAATCAACCTAGATCCACTTAACCCTAGATCTATTAACCACTAAAAAGGTTCAAATCTCTTGAGGTAAAAATGTTTCAAGTTTTTCACTCTAAACAAGGTTTGCACCTCAAGCAATTTAATCCCTTTTAGTGCTTGATAGATTTGGGTTTAAGATGGATTGAGGTTAGTTTTAGTCATGGATTATCACACAATTTGTAGACGATTAAGATTATATATGTAAACGTTTCAGATCAATCAAATCATATTTGAATCTTACTCATTTTCTTTGGCTTGTTAGAAGTACAAAGGGTATTCTCGAGAATGATCAATGTCAATCTATCTTATTCAATTTTTATTATATTGACACAATTTGTATATGATCAACATTATCTATATGTCTAAGATTAATCTAATCATTTGAAATTTACTCACTTTTGTTAGTTGGTTGAAAGTATAGAGTATTATTGAGAATGATCAATTTGAATTTATCTTCTTCAATTTTTATTATAGTGACACATGTTTAGATGATTAAAATATGTATATGTTTAATATGAATTTATCCATTTTAAATGTACTCACTTTCCTTAGTTGAAGTTATAGAGAGTATCAACAAGAATGGCCAATGTCAATTTATCTTCTTTAATTTTCAGTATAGGGACACAATTTTTAAATGATAAAAAATTGTGTTTATGTATGTGTCTGAGATGAATCTGATCATTTTAAATTTATCAATTTCCTCAATTTGTTGAGGATATAGAGAGTATTATTAGAATTATACTTCAAGAGCTACATGAGTAATAAGTTGAATATAAATGAAATAACAAATGATGAATGATAAAACACACACATTGAAATGAGTGCATTGATTTTTGTGTACACATCAATTTCTGAATGCTTTGATTTCAGTCGACATGTCGATTTCTATTTCTATTATTTTTACATATACTTATATTTCTTTTATATTTGCATATACATATTTTTTATTAGCGTACATGTCGATTTTTAATGCATTGATTTTAGTGTACATGTCAATTTCTTTTTATATTTAATGTCAATTTGTATTTTTATTTCCTTTTTTATTCAATTTCTAACACATTTATTATTTCAATGTAGATCTCAATTTCTAGATGTGTTGATTTCAGTGTATATGTCAATTTCTAAAGCATTGATTCCAACATACATGTATTTTTCTATTTCTATTAAGTATACAATATATGTAATTATTGATTTCAATTTACATGTCAATTTTTAACACATTGATTTTAGTTTACATGTAATGCATTGATTTTAATGTACATGTCAATTTTAATTTCTATTCAATTTGTAACACATTGATTTCAATATATTTGTTGATTGTTGAGCATAATGTTGGCATTCATGTCAAAAGGGTAAGGATGACAGTTGCATGGTGTGTCAAGTTCAGGGATAGTCTTCTAATAGCTACAGTATTTAGTAGAGAACCTTCATAGTAGCAGGTCAATTGGAGGATCTATAAATTTTATAGCTATGGTGGTAATGTGGCTTAAAATTCTAAAGCATTTACGCTCAAGGAAATCATCTTAGATGTTCCCGGAAATAGCACATTTAGATAATGCTTGGAAAGGGATTTCTAAAGATATGATAAAGTCTAACAAATGCCTCCAATATCAAAAGATATGGAAATTCAAAGTTAGCTTACCAAAAGCCCAAGTTGAAGAGCTAAATTGGTGCTAAGGGGTTAATTGGTGCTAAGTTTTGCAAGGTTATCTAAAGTTGGCAGAGGAGCCAGCTGAGCAACAATTAAACTATGTTAATGTTTGTGAGTGAATCGTGCACCACACATCACCTCTAACTCATTGAAGAAAGAGCGAGACCCTTGCTCGCTGAAGGGTTAAACAACAAGGGGGGTTCACGATGGGCTATATTTCTCAAACCTCTAATCATGTGATCAACGGTCTTTATTAAAAGCATACTTTGTCCCCCCTTTACCACAAAACCATAAAAGGTGGGTCCGTGAGAACCATCAACGGTGAATGAAGGAGTTGGCGCAGTGCTGGAGTGAAGAACCAATAGATAGCTCAGGAGGTGCAACATGGGTCCCACTTGGGGCATGTAACCCCAGCTGGAATTTCCCGGGAGTTGTTAAAGGTAGCAAGATACCAAAGTGTTGGGGATCCGTTTCCTAGTGAACTGTCCCATAGATGTGTACAATAGGTGTGGAGATGGACCAGTCAAATCTAAGGACAGATTGCATGGGGGAGCCCATAGGACACGTCATCATAGAGGTTCTTCCTTGAGAATTTAAAAGGAAGATCATGGAAAAAAATTTGGGGAGATGGCACTTGGGGAAGCGAAAATATATCCTTTTACTTCTAAAGGAAATCCCAATCGTAACCCTTAAAAATTTATCACCCGATGGATTTAATTTTTACAAATAAATTGATAAAAAACAGAAGCCCATGAACCCTAATCTTTTCACCCTTAACAACATGGTCCAATGGAAGAAGGACACTTAGTGCAATATGAGTGGATGACATAGACATTGTGGAGACATGGTGGCACATGACATCAACAAATATAATGCTCTAGATGACATCAACAACTTCAAATCCCGAGGTGACATGGAAATCCTGGACAATGACATGTGGAATGCATATTTGGCTCTTTCGGGTGGTCAATCAGGCTGAAAATGAGTGGCATGTGGACCACTTAGGAATAAACATGTGGGATGCATGACATCACCCTGGAGGATTGTCCTCGATGTTTTATAAATTAGGTGCATTTGAAAATATCGGGGTAACAATTCTGGGGGATGGGAAAATCTATAGAAAAATGTTTTGTTAATCCTCGTAAGGAGTGTCAAATAAGGCCCAATGATGATGTGGTTTCGGGAGGACCAAGTGGATAATGTGCAAAACTTAGTGGCTAGGACACATAATCCTGACCGATTTCAGATTTTTGCACGCAGAAGGAAGAGCCCAGTTGTGCGAGGTGGTAAGTCCACGTATTCCTAGGAGACTATGGATTGGCATGAGTTTGAAGAAGGGGAACCACCAGGACACGCAACCACGATAGTCTTACCCCTAATATTTTCGATGGAACACCATTATAAATCACCAGGGTAATGTATCTAGGGGAAAAAGATGTTGTCGACATTTGACAGTTATGTCATGTGATGCAAAGGTGTTCCCAAGGGTCACTTTTGTGGTGGCTTTGTGTGTTAAATATCCCATGGGCCCACATTCTTATGCAATTGAAAATCATTATGGGAGTTTGAAAAGAGCATCGTAGGCTTCGATATATAAAGGATTAGGCCCATGTGCTTAAATATTGAGGGCTAAGCACTAGTGGGCTTAAACGAGTCGACAACTATTCTGGCATAAATGCCATAGCTGGAGGATTTTTCCAAATTTGGAATATAGACATATTTGGGGTATAATTAGAACCTCTGCCAAGTCCTATAAATGTTGGAATTTACCACTAATCCTCATGGAGCTCACTCATGAAAAAAATTTAAAGTCGATCACATTGCACTGTACTAACTCACAGAGCTTGGTCAATGGAGTTGGTTGAGCATTTTTTCACTAGTGATGGAATTCCTCCATGATATGTTTAGGAAAAAATAAAAGTACTTATGGTGCCACGCTAAATTAAATGGAGAATCCCTTTAGGAAGTTCATGGGAGAATAGAGACCCTATCGAGTGCCCTCTTCAAGTACTATGATCATTTAACACAAAAGGGGAGTCGTACTGAAAAGTAAAATGTCACTGGTAGCATGCAAGGAACTACTTTCAAATTTAATTCATTGATATTTGTTAGTTTTGGTAGAATCGGATGTGATCTAGCCACGATATTTGGCATAGAGGCTAGAATACATATATTCTCTAATACCCAAAAATCGTTTTTGGAAATTCCACATAGAGGCGACTTAATTAAATTAACTAGACATTTTTTAATATTTCCTAAGTCTAAACTTAGGAAATATGATTAATTAAAAGGAATTAATTAAGTCACAGTGAGAATCTTCTAGAAAATGACATGGATCGATTTCTAGTTAATCCTATCCATCGATTAAGATTTAATCGTGGTCGTTGAAGTCTCAACGGAGGATTATAAGAAGTACTTGATAGGGCTTCGAGAAGATACAACAAATCAATTGAGTATTCAATTTTGTTGGGAAATCAATCTCCAGAGTAGCAACATTGAGTTTCCAGAGGTGATTAAGTGAAGTCGAAACAGTGAGAGAGGGGCAGATATAGTGAGGCCGGAGGAAGATTTTCTAGTTCCGGTGAGTACATTATAGAGAGGAAGTGATTGCCACAGAGAGGTAGCATAGAGGAAGCACAAATATTTCTTGGGGAGATTATGTTTTGCTAGGGAGAAGCAGTGATTTAGTGCTATAAGTTAGGTAGAGAGTCTAGAGGCCAGGATGATCCATTTCCCATATAGCACCCAGCGAGATAGAAAGAGGAGTCATAGTTCCAAGCTTGTGGGGCACAGTAACTATGTAGGCTGACGCAGTGACTATGCAAAGGGAGAAAGGAGCAGCTCAAATCGAGTTGAGGTCAGTGTCATATCACCTATGGAGTGAGAAATTTTTCTCACTAGTTTAATTTCTAGGCATTTCTCTATTTTGGATTGCTAGATTAAGCATCCAAAGATTGTACTCAAATTTCAGTATTGCGTAATATTAAAACCCTTAGTTGTTGCAGTGGTTTTCTCGAGTTGTTATTTTCTGGGGACTTAGTCCAAAAATAACAATGTCATATTATATGTGTGCATCTACTTATTCTGGAATTTTATTTCTTCCATAGTATTTGTTTTGTGAAGGTTGCAGTTTATTTGTTTTGATATTTTCCACGGTAGCACACAACAAATAATTTGTTTAATTAAATTAGCAAATAGAAGAAATAATATCAGTTGTTGCAATAGGATTTGGGGTATCCAAAATTTCACGTGGTGTCAGAGCAGAGATAGAAGGTCGAAGAGCTCAGTAGAAGAAAGGATGAAGAGCTTCGTAGTACTACATAAGCAGTTGTTCGAAACCACAGAGGAAACACAGTTCCTTTGGCCAAGAGGGTCAATTTTTGAGGAAAAATCGATTTCTATAAGAGAGGGACAGAGAAATCATATTTCTCCATATCAAAGATTACCATAGGTAGAGGGAGAAACAACATTTTTTCTTTGCAGAGCATATCCCTAGTTGGACAGTGTATTTTGTAGTAGTTTCTATTGAAAAATAACGTCAGGAGGAAGAAAGAACATAAAATGAGGGAAATTTTCCTCAGGGGATTTCTAGCGTCAGTATTTCAAATTATCATAGCAGATCAATAGTTATTGTGAGTATATTTACTCACTCCAGTAGGGGAGTGCATAAAGCCTAGCATCCACTGAGTAGAAGGTAATATGAGGTTTTCAACATATTTTTGAGATCGCATCAGCAGAGTTGAGAGATCAAGATAAGTTGGAAGGAGCATCCAACTATGTCATTTGGAAGGCAAGGGCTTCCTTCCTTCTGGATGAGTATGATCTCAAGGCATACATCAATAATGTGGTGGTTTTTTCCACAAATCCAGGTCAGCTAAAATCGTACAAGAAGGAGATGGAAAAGGCGAAGATATTGATTCTCAATGGGGTTTGATATCACGTAGTATCACATGTAGTTGGTAAGGACACTGCCAAGCAGATGTGGGATGCTCTTGCCACGTTATACCAGGGATATTCCGAGTAGTGGAAGACATATCTAAAGGATAAGTTGAGATGTATCTGTATGCAGAAGGGGGAGCGCATAGACCCCTTCCTCACCAGACTTTAGGAGGTTCGAGACTAGCTTTCAGTTGTAGGGTCAGCGCCTCAACCCACGGGGCTAGTGCGATTATCTCTCAACAGTGTTTCCAAGGACTACAAGGTATTTTTCAAAATTATTTTGGGTAGAGACAAGTTACCAGAGTGGGACAAGATGTTGATTGATTAGTAGCAGGAGGAGATGAGGCGATACTTGGTGAAGAGCACCATCAATGGCAACAATAGCAGCAGTGGGATGAAGACAGTGAATGAAAAGGAGAATGTGGCCCTCGCATAAAGGGGAAGTAGGAGAAAAATAGGAAGAAGAAGGACCTTTATAAGTTCAAGTGCTTCAAGTGTGGTGAGCTAGGCCACTAGAACACTCAGTGTCCTATCAGAAATAAGGATAAGCAGAAGAAGCAACACCAACAGGATGCTTCTGTGGAGATCGATAGGTTGTCCTCCAGGTTGGAGGAATAATTTTCCATGATAGCAAACATCCCTTTAAGAGTAAGGTGGGGTGACTTGGTTTTGTACCCGTAGAGTGCTACAAATGGGAGGATTCTCGAGGAGGTCCACCTCTTGAATCAATACCTAGATACGGGAGCCCATAGTACGCAGTAGCAGGATGGAACAATGGTAGTTGGTGTAATCAGATGCCAGGGTGATAGATGCAATGGCTAGTAGTGGTCAGAGACTAGGCAGTGCAGTTCAGAGTTGGAAGCAGTGCAGTTGGCACATTTGTAGATTCAGCATAGTGCAGAGGCTTCAGTGACAACATAGAGACTAGTAGCAATCGGGACTCAGGCGACAGATGTATGATACTGAACATAGTTTGTTTAGTATAATGGATAGTTCTTAGTTGTAGATGCTGCAGTTGTAGCAACAACAAATTATAGAGAGTTGCAAATGTTGTAGTAGCAGTAGCAACAGAGTTGTAGTGCAGATGCAGTGTTGGCAGCAGTTTAGCATGGTTAGAAACATCATAGATGTAGTGCATATCATAGTTGCATAGTAGTTGGCGTGAAAAAGTATCCAAACATCAACATTGTGATTGGAGATGGTGAAAAGGAATTCTATTGTAGCGACAATTGAAGTTGCAATAGTATAGCACTTTCCTCGCTAAGAGGGAGTGGTATTTTTTGTAGCATCGGATGTGTTCTAGCCACGAGATTTGGCATTGAGGCTAGAATACATGTATTTTCCAACACCCAAAAATCGTTTCTGGAAATTCCACCTAGAGACAACTTAATTAAATTAATTAGTGAGATTTTAATATTTCCTAAGTCTAAACTTAGGAAATATGATTAATTAAAATTAATTAATTAAGTCATGGTGAGAATGTTCTAGAAAAGTACATGGATTGATTTCTAGTTAATCCTAGCCATTGATTAAGGTTTAATCGTGGTCATTGAAGTCTCAACAAAGGATTATAAGAATAACTTGATGGGGCTTGGAGAAGATACACCAAATCAGTTGAGTATTCAATTTTGTTGGGAAATCGTTCTCTAGAGTAGAAACATCCAGTTGTCGGAGATGATTAAGTGAAGTTGAAGCAGTGAGAGAGGGCCAAAGATAGGGAGGCCAGAAGAAGTTTTTCTAGTTCCGGTGAGTACATTACAAAGAGGCAGCACAGAGCCTTCTTGGGGAGATTTTTTTTTGTTGAGGAGAAGTAGTGATTCAGTGCCAAAAGTTAGGCAGAGAGTCCGAAGGCTAGGAGGATCCATTTCCTAAAAAAAAGTTGGTGAGATAGCAAGAGGAGACATAGTTCCAAGCTTTTGGCATGTAGTAATTACATAGGTTGAAGCAGTGAATACGCAAAGGGAGCAAGGAGCAGCTTAAATCGAGTTGAGGTCAGTGTCAGGTCGCTTGTGGAGTCATAAATTTTTCTCACTATTTTTATTGCCATTCATCTCTCTATTTTGGATTTCTAGATTAAGAATCCATAGATTTTACTCATATTTCACTACTGCATAATATTAAAATGCTCAGTTGCTGCACCAGTTTTCTTGAGTTGGGGTTTTCCGGGGACTTAGTCCAAAAATAACAATGTCATATTGTGTGTGCGCATCTATTTCTTCCAATGTTTTTATTTCATCCAGAGTATTTTTTTGTGAAGGTTGCAGTGTATTTTTTTTATTTGTCGTAGAACACAATAAATACTTTGTTTAATTAAATTAAAAAATAGAAGAAATAATATCTGTTGCTTCAATAGGATTCACGATATCTAAATTTTCACAATATTGTGTTGCTTCTGTTCTAGTCAGAGTACTCTGTTTCAATTAATCTATGATCATGAACTACGAGGCTGTGAAAATGGCTATCCTTTGGAAAGAGAAAAGGAGAGAAAGTGTTGATTGTGAGGAAGGTTTGAATGTGTTGAGTGGGGTTGTAATATTCCATGTAGAAATAAACAACAATATAAAGCAACATAAACAAGCGTCTACAACAAATAGAGAGAAATCACACGAATAATGCAAAATATGGAGAAACACTGAGCCATTTTATTATGTAACTAAGAGATACAATGATTAAAATTGTGATCAGAATGATGACACCTTGGCTTGCACAAGACGAGCTGGAAATACTCTCAGAAAAGCTCAAGGAATGGCTGCTCTGTCAAGGACTACGTAATGTCTGAATGCTGCTGCTACTGCTACCGAACTACTGCTACTGCTGAGATGGAATGGCTCCTTGGGGTTGTTCCCCTGCTCATAAAATTGTGAAACTCTGAGAATGAGCTCTCCTCAAATAAACCAGAAAATCCCAGAAAGGAATCCTAAAATGGTTGACCCTAGAATTTGACCTCCCTTAGGAAATAACACTCTCCCAATGAATACGTTGGCCCGAATGATAACTCTGTAAACTATGGCCTCCTCCTATACCAAAATTATGAATAGTGAAGGGCTGGATGCTCCACACTATCCTCGGGCTGAAATATGTGATATCTCCTCACTCCTGAAACTATCTCTACCACAAACTATGTAATCCCTCCAAGGGACTATGATGTCCAAGAAACTGTGTGATCCTGGTTGAAGATGTTATGGCTCCCTCCTGCAAAACGATGGATAGAAATCCTCACCTGAGAAGGCACTCGAAGTCCCCTAGGGTTGAGGTTGGGATCTCCGCTCGGAGACACCGAATGTGCTGAAGAGCACTGCAGACCCAGCTAAACAGCTTGAGCGTGCTCTAGTCTTGACAGACAGAAAAATCATAAGATGCAAGAATGCCCGAGAAAGGATACCTTCCTCTCCTTTTATGCCTGTGAACCCTTAACTCCCTTGGGCGCACCTATGTTGCATTTTCCCTCTGTGTCACGCTGTCCCTTGCTACATTGCACTGCCTCTCCCACGCTGCCACTACGATGTCCTAAGTGCCTCCTCTCCTACGCTGTCACTTGGCCTCATGGGCCCCACATCATTTTTTAATTATTCTACCCAGTGACTTTAGGAAAGTATTTTTATTCTAATGTTTTATTCATGGGTCCCCTCACCCCTTTATTTCCGCCCAACAATCAGATTTTCCGAAATTAATCAAAATTAATATCCCAATTAGATGACTAATAATTTGGGGATATTACAGTCCTCCCCGCCAAAAATTGCTTGTCCTCAAGCAATGCCTGAACAAGCCTTTTCTCTGGCTGATGCTCCCCACTATCACAGCAAAATGTGCCTGGGTCCTAGATGCGCCACTGAATCTTCCTTGTCCTCTGCATTGCCCTGATATGAAGGGATCTCTTAATGCCAGGATCCCAAGTCGTCCTGTCCAACATGAAGCTCCTTCGGCTCCACTCACCATCCTGCCATGTTAATGAAGTCCCCCACTCCATCAGTGACTCGTTAAAGCCCAATGGAAGATCTACATGATCTCCTCATGCAATATACAAGTTAGCCTTTGGTAGATAAAACAAATAGCTTTCATTATGAAGAAGTGGGAGACATATGGAAAAATTTATATGTTGTCCAGTGGCCTCCACAAAGCATGCGAGATGGTAAATGTTGGGTGCCTCAACCCCAATGAGAAACTCCAATCTCCATGCAATCATCCAAACAAAATGAGCCATCGTTGGTAGCTTAGAATCACTAATTCCTTGCTTCTGCAATGCGTAGGGGCTGCATGGCTGAAAATGAGAGATAAAATTTTTCAACTTACATTGCCTCTCTCTCCATTTATGATGAATTTGGAGTTGTTGATGTTGGGCTGCAATAATATAGTCCTCATGAAGCCAAAAGGTACTTGGAATCTCATGACCCCACTCCTTGGTTCTAGGATTATCTCTTTCCCAATCCATCCCACATATAGTGAATAGAGTGTCATCACCATATGGGCTCCAAAAGAAGCATGGAATAAGTGTCACATGACATACTGGATGGTGAAAATAGTCACTCAAGTGAGACCAACATTGTTCTACTTCTTGCTGTCTCAAAACATGATATGATAAGTGGCCATCCAACCACTTGTTTGTTGCCATAAGATTCTCAAAAGCTTGAAAATATTAAAGGACATTAGGTATTAACTGAATATGAGCCAAGAAAAACAAGTCTTTCCCAAAGTCCTCTAGGAAGTGGTAAATACCATCACAGCATGTAGTCCCAAAAGGACCATTAGATCTAAAGAGAGGCTTGTTCTCTTGTGGAGAAATGTGCTGCAAATGTATGGCAAGGGAATGATCATACATGGTTAGTTGATCAATAAGCATCAAGACACAATCCTTACCATATATTGTAGGCAAGTTGGTGAAGAGGTCCATAGATGAGCCTTCCCATCTCTCCATCAAAAGGGAAAGTGGTTGTAACAACCTTTCAAGGTGGTTGCTTTCCTCCTCATACATCAAACAGACTACATGTCTCTTGATATGTTGGTGCACATCTTCTTTGAGATTCTCCCAATAGAATCCCTCCACGGTGGTGTGATAAGACTCAATGAAGTCTACATTTCCTGAAAAGAGTGCCTCATATGTTGCATGTATAATCTCCTCCTTGAGCATGGAGTCTCTAGTCAAGTAGATTTGATCATGGAAATAAATGACTCCATCAACCACTCTATACCTCCCATCTATCACTTTCCCATCAAGAACCTTACATGTGAAGAGGTTCTTAGAATATTCCACCAATAGTTGGGACTCCCAATATGGGTCTATGCTCCCCAACAATGACAATGTTGTTGAAATATGAAATGAAGCACCTGTCACATCACAACTCTCCTCTTTGACATGCTTAATTCCAAAGCCACATGTTGGAGTATGGATACCCCACTTTTTCTACCTCCCTTGCAGCTGATCTTTCCCAAGACAAGATTGAAGTACATGGAGGTCAACCTCCTCTTGAAAGGTATTGCCCATCCAAAACTTCCATAGTTTGTCCAATGCATACAAGAGTGTCAATAATCTCTTGTCATATTCAAAAATCTTTCTCATGTGTTGAAGTATCATTTGCTGCTCCAAGGCATTGGAGTAGCCATTTGACACCATGTTTGTGCCTTCATAGATTCCTGAATCATCATTTGTCAGTGAAAATAGCTGAGTGGGAGATGGAAATGTCCATATCAGAAAATTGCTCATCCCTCCTTTGAACCCATCAAAGGTTCTCTGCACTGTGCTAGCTCCTCCCAAGGCTGCTTCCTTAGCCAAATATATCAAGGCTGCACCATGTTGAGAGAACTCTTTGTTCATCTTCCAATTAGGGGGTCTCCCTGGTGGAATGCCTCCATGTAATGAAACATCAAGCCCTAGAGCAAGATTTATATGTGAGTGGACCGATTTTTCCCTGCTCTCACTACGCAAATCATCCTCCTGCTTCTATGCATAAACCTCCTAAAAAGGATGGGTGTGTATGTTCCCAATCACTTGACGCTAGCCCTCCTTCTCATCGTCTCCTACCTTCTACAAGATCTCACAGTTTAAGGTGTTCTTCTCCAATGTAATCAACCCGTGCACCTCAAACTGATGAAGAACTTTGCACTCCATGATATGTTGAAGTGCACCTCCAATGAGACCTCTCCATGAGATCTTCTTCTCATCAATGGCCTTCAAAAACCAATAAGGTTCTGGATCTGTTGCAGGTATAAGTTTCTCTTTGAGTTGTGAGATGCTCATTGAGAAGGAGTCATCTTGAAAGGGGAAAATATTTCCCATCTCAAGATGTCTACCATTTATCATCTTCTTCTCCATTGCTTCATGAGTGAAGCTTCCATTTGATTGCTCCCATAAGGAATGGGTCCTCTTCTTCTCACTTATTCTCATTAACAACGTTGTAGATCTGCAAGATAAAACATGTGTTGTCTCAAAGCAAGGCACAATGCTTAACTCATAGCCAGCCATTGTACATAGTATCATACTCATCCCATCTTCTGAAACTCTACACTTCAACTCAAAGGGTTGAATGTAGCCCATCAATGAAAAACTAGGATGGTTCTTCCTTCCTTCCTTGATTAGATCAAGGGTCCTCTGCGTAGTGATATGATGTTGCCCCAAATCAGCATGTTGTTCTAACCCTTGGTCATGCATTAGCCTTGATGGCATGTCCCCATAGGTTTCAATAAGAGGTACTGAAACAATATGAGATGAATATGGATGCGTACCTTTAGTTAACTGATACTCAGAAACATCTTGCAAGATCACAAGAGTTTCTTCTTCCAGTGCAATGATCTCTCCAACTGCTGGTAAGAGTGATGGCTGCTCTTCTACCAATGTATCAGCGTTGTAATCTACCTCCTCTTCCTCATGCATCTCCTGAATCATGAATGGGAATCTATGTGTCAAGAGCTTAAGACTATCTTGCAAATATTCAAGTGTCTTCCCTTCGGATACAAGTACTTCTGCAGTTGTTGGTGAATGCAGTGACTTTGTCTAGAGTGACAAGAATGACATCCTCCTTTGACTTCTCAAGAAATGTCTCTTTGTGACACATCTCTAGTTTTCTTACATCAAAATTTTTTCTCAACTTGTGAAATAAATCTGAATATTTAGCCACCTTTGCATGCTCCATGTGACCAAACCACCAATCATTGGCTTCACCTTGAAGATGAAGTGCTGACATCTGGACAACCTCTTTTTCAGCTACAAGATGTAGCCTGAAAAATGCATCTAACTCTTTCCTCCAAGCCTTTACAATGCTCGAGGAAGATCCATCAAATTTAGGAAAATAGAATATGTTGTGCCTCTTTCTTCTGTTGCTGCTATCAGATCTTATTTATTCTTTGAGTTTGAAGAATTATTAGAGAGTTATATTCTCCTTGAATGTTGTAGACTGTGTTTCATACTCTTCAAGATATAAATTGAGAGTCTCATGAGTTTCAGGTTCCATGTTTCTCCTTTCTTCATCTCTATACCAGTCACCTTCTTCAAAGAAATTGGGCATAGTACGTCTTTGAGGGGATCTATGATTCTCCGGTCTTTTTTGATGTTGATAAGAAGTACTGGGACCTTCTTCATTTTGAAACCTTCTTGAGTTTTCTCTTTGCCTTTCTCTTCTTGTTTCATTGATCTCTTTGGAGAGATCCTTCATAGCTCTAAAGAAAGATGAGGCAAAAATTAATCCCTCCATTATAGTAGATCTCTACTATCTTCTTTTCATATGTTTTCAATAATGTCCACAAGTTGAGCCAAAGATCATGCTCTAATACCACTGTAATATTCCGTGTATAAATAAACAACAATATAAAGCAGCATAAACAAGCGTCTACAACAAATAGAGGGAAATCACACGAATAATGAAAAATATGGAGAAACGTTGAGCCATTTTATTATGTAATTGAGAGATACAATGAGTAAAATGGTGATAATAATGATGGCACCTTGGCTTTCACAAGACAAGCTAGAAATACTCTTAGAAAAGGTTAAGGAATGCCTGCTCTGTCAAGGACTGCGTAATCTCCAAATGTTGCTACTGCTACTGTCGGACTACTACTACTACTGAGATGGAATAGATCTTTGGGGTTGTTCCCTTGCTCATAAAATTGTGAAACTCTGGGAATGAGCTCTCCTCCAATAACCTAGAAAATCCCAGAAAGGAATCCCGAAATGGCTGACCCCGGAATTTGACCTCCCTTAGGAAATAACGCTCTCCCAGTGAATACACTGGTCGTGAATGTTAACTTTGTAAATGATGGCCTCCTCCTATACCAAAATGATGATCAGTGAAGGGCTAGACCCTCCACACTATCCTTGAGATGAAATCCCTGATATCTCCTAACTCTCGGAATTGCCTCTACCACAAACTGCGTAATCCCTCCAAGGGACTGCGTTATCCAAGTAACTGAATGATCCTAGCTGAAGATGCTATGTCTCCCTCTTGAAAAATGATGGATAGAACTCCTCACCTGAGCAGGCACTTTAAGTCCCCCGGGGCTGAGTTTGAGATCTTCGTTCGGAGACACCCGGTGTGCTGAACAACACTACAGACCCAGCTAAACAACTTGAGCGTGCTCTAGTCTTGATAGACAGAAAAATCACAAGATGCAAGGATTCCCGATAAAGGCTGCTTTCCTCTCCTTTTATGCGTGTGAACCCTTAAGTCCCTTGGGCCAACCTATGTTGCATTTTCCCTTTGTGCCACACTGTCCCTTTCTACGTTGCGCTGCCTCTCCCATGCTGCCACTGTGCTTCCTGGCCCCATGCTGCCACTGCGTTGTCCTAAGTGTCTCCTCTCCTATGCTATCACTTGGCCTCATGGGCCCCACATCAACTTTTAATTATTCTAGCTAGTGACTTTAGGAAAGTGTTTTTATTCTAATGTTTTATTCATGGGTCCCCTCGCCCCTTTATTTCCGCCCAATATTAGGATTTACTGAAATTAATCAAAATTAATATCCCAAATAGATGATTTCTAATTTGGGGATATTACAGTGGTGTAATTGTGTACACTGGTGAGATGTGGTTCAATGGAGGTGTGCCATTGTTGAGGTGATGAAGAGAAGAGCAGAGGGTGTACCAGAGTTGAAATAGCAGAGATGGGGGAAACTAAGTGTGTATGCAGGGGAAAAAGGAAGGAGTTGTAAGAGACAATAAACCAGGTTATTTATTATTTTATGTAATAGAAGTAGGCCATTGTTCTTAGTTTGAAAATTGTATGAAAAATAGGACAGTTGGCTAAATCAGGTAGAGGCCTTCATTTATAAGAGGTTGGAGCCTATAGGAATGTCGTGTCTTGTTAATTTAAAGAGGGTTGGGGCCTTCTGTGAGTGAGCACTCATAAAAAAATGATGTAATCAAAGTTGGTACCTTAATTATCATCAGAGTACAAAACAAACTTCGGTGTTTTTTTCTCTCGTAAAAGTTTTACACGTAAATTTGTGTGTTCTAGTATGTATGAATGATGGAATCTCATGTGATGTTTGATTATTTGAAATTTAAAGTTTAGATATTCATCTTAAAGATTGTTAAATGTTAGGAATTTGACTTCTGTGATCCATAAAATGTGTATAAGAAATTTTCGGTGAAAATCACATGTAATAAAATTTTGTCGACGCGTTTCAAACCAGCCAGTGTGGTTCATCATCAGGACAAGATGAGAAATCTGATTAAGAAACCTATTTAAATAGATAAGGACAGCTCCAACTAGCCATTGAAAAAACGGCTAGTTTGACTCGAATAAGAAATTGAATAAGATTTTGTCAAATTTTATTAATTTTTAATTATAATTCTAAAATATTTTTTTAATTAATTATATTTGAATATAATTTAATATTAATAATTTAGTATCAATAATTTTTAAAAATAATTTAATATAATTTTTATCATAAAACCTTAAATTATATGTTGTCCAATTTTTTTATTTTTATTTTTAAATTATAAAAAAATAAAAAAATACAATAGATAAAAAAATAAAATAAAATAAAATAAAATAATAAATAAATAAATAAATAAGTAAAATAAAATAAAATAAAATAAATATAAAATAATAATAATAATAACTGATTAAATAATTTAATATTATTAATTAGGAAATTTTCAAATTAAAAAAAAAAAAACTAAGAGTGAAGGGCAGGAATCCAGCATTTGCTAACACTCCACCCATCATCTTTGTTGAGGTTAACTGGCCTTTTTTCGATTTCCAAGGCTTCCCTCAACTTTCGGTGGTGGAAATTGTCAATCCTTGCAATAACCTCAGTATCTTCAATACAAATATGATGCTTTGTTTTTTCAGCATGCTCTGCTAAGGCAGAGGACTGAGATCTACCATGTCTAAGGTCAACAACATGTTCATGAATTCTTTGATTAATTGATCGACCAGTTTCACCTATGTAAGGTGTCCCACAGGAACATGGAATCAAGTAAACACCCTTACCATCCAATGGGCCAATTGGGTCTTTAACCGATCTAAGAGAACTACGAATAGTGCGGAGAGGATTGAATGTAGAAGAGATATTATGTTTCTTCAAGATCCTAGCGATTTTATCAGTAGTAACTTGGATAAATGGAAGGTGAACTCCAGATAACCGATCACAAGGATCTTTCTTAACCCTAGGACATTTTTCAGCTTTTTGAAAAGCTTTAAGACATTGAGCCCTGCTATAATCGTTCTTACAGAAGACATCAAAGAGATGCGATTTTTCACCTTCAAAATGGTGAACATCAGAGATTCTAAAGGCTCTTGTGACTAGGGTACTGAGAACCCCAAGTTTCTTAGCCGGGAAATGATGAGAACTCACATGTAAATATGCTCAGTATGCGTCTTCTTTCTAAAGACTTGATGAGAGAAGGAACCATCATCATTTCTCGAAAGAAGGACATCAAGAAAGGGTAGGCTACCATCCACTTTGAATTCCATGGTAAACTTAATAAATTCAAATTGATCATTAATATGTTGGAAGAAAAGGTCCAATTTCTCTTTACCATGGGGCCACACCACACATGTGTCATCAACAAACCTTTTCCAAAGCCTAGGTTGAAAAAGAGAGGAGGAAAGGGCCTTCGATTCAACGTGTTAATTATTGATTCACCCCCATCCCTATAATTCATTAGTCCAACAATTGGTATCAGAGTCTAGTTCCTTAATAATTGGAAAGTAGATCTATAGGGAATCATGTCTAGACAAGAGAATCTTGATTCTTACTCAAGTAAGAGACTAGTCTTCGATGGGAAAAATTATGAATTTTGGAAATTTGGGATGAAAGGCTATCTCATGTCCCTAGGGTTAGATGTTTAGAGCTCTGTATTAGTTGATTATGATATCCCAACAACCCTTCCTATAGATGCATATGGTAAAAAATATGTATGGGAACAATGAAAATGCCAAGAATGCCATTCTCTTTGGTCTAAGTCAATATGAGATAATAAAGGTAATGCATTGTAAGTCATCCAAGGAAGTGTGGGACAAACTTAATAAGAGTCATGAAGGAGATGAGAAAGTTAAACAAGCCAAGCTTCAAACCATCAAAATGAGTTTTGAGAGCTTAAGGATGGATGAAGAAGAAAGTATAACAAAATATTTCCTTAAAGGTGATGAAGTAAAAAATGTGATTAGAGGACTTGGTGAAGATCTCAAAGAGGAAGTAGTTGTTTGGAAGGTTTTGACATCTTTTCCTATGAGATTCAATTCCAAAAACTCAGCCATTGACAAGATGACAAACTTGAAAAATATCACAATGGACAAACTACATGGAATCCTCACAAGCTATGAGATGAGATTAGGAAAAGATAAGATTGAACCAAAGGAGGTAGCATTTAAAGTGTTGAATAATAATAAGGAGCATAAAGATCACGAAGAATGTTCCATCTGTGAATATGATCAAAAGCTGGCTCATTTTGCCAGAAAATGAAAACGTGATTCAAGTAAGTATAAGTGCAAGCTACCCTTCAAATGATTTTATTGTGGAAGAGTTGGGAATTTTTGTTCCAACTATCCTTATAAAGAAAATATAGAAAATGATAAGGATCAGAAGCCTAGAGAAAATGCTCAAAAATATCAAAAGATGAAATCCTTCAAGAAGAAGGGGCTCTACTCCAAAGAGGACAGTCCTACATCAGAAGCAGACAGCAAAGATTCTTCAAAAGGTGAGCCTAATTAGTTCTTACTCATGGCATTCAAATATGATTCCAAATCCAAGGATGAGTTAGCCCTTGAGGAAGAAGAAGAAGGAGTAGTGGATCTTGAAGGGACGCTCATCAGTTCTCTTGATGAGTTAAAGAAGGCAAAAAAGAAGAACGAGAAACTAAAAGAGCATCTATTGCGAGTTGAAGAAGGTATGTAAAAATCTGATAATGATGAGATTTTTATCAAAGAGAAAAACTTGAAGAATCCATTAAAAGCAAAGACAACCTAACACTTAAATTAAAAGAAAAATAAAAGATCTATGAAAACTAGAGGATGAGAATAGAATCTTGAAAAAAAAAATGATCAATAAACAAGAGTAGATGATTTCAAAAAAATGTAAAGGAAAAATTATGTCCCTAAAATTCAAGTTGGAGGAGGAAAAAAGAAAGGAAGGGGTTCTACATGATTTGATCCTTGAATGGGAAGAGAACTATCACAGTCTAGAAGAAGAAATTGTATCTTTGAGAACATACATGGAGAACTCCAAATCTGAGAAGGATTTGGACACAAAACTTGTTAAAGGAATAGATAAATTAAATCACATTTTTAGTATTCAAAGGTCTCCCTATAACAAGGTAGGGTTGGGATACTCTGAATCACAAAAGTCTTCTAAAGGAAAGATAAGTTTCAAGTCTGCGGGATTCGAAGGCGCCTAGAGCTTTGCAAAGTTCTTACAATTGGTAGAGTCAATGAAGATAAACCAAAAAAAATTCAGATAAGCACTCATCATTAGAGAAAGAATGCCAACTTCGCAAATAGTCCCCCACACAGATATATAAATAAGTCAACAAGACAAGAAATGTACAAGCAACCAACTCAATCTTGTCAATTTTTAAATATCAGGCACCCAAAGTTGATATATGGACATTGCTATAAATTCCATATCTTTGGATATAAATCCATTAATTTTAGAATTGTTAAAGTTCAAAGAGACGGAAAATTCATATACAAAAATTATTAAAATTATAGAGCTTGAAACTCATTCCCCAAGAATATGAATCCTTCCTCTCCTTGGATGGATGAAACTGAATGTTTCAAAAGTAATAATTTTGGTAACTGGGAAAGTGAGTGAAAAATCAGTTTTGAGTACCCTTCCAAGCCCCATTCCACTGAGAAACCAACATTTCCTAGGGACAAGAGGAGTTGGAAGTAGAAGACTGAGTAAAATTAGGAATGTGGACTTGCTCTGTCTGCACATGATCAAGAAAACAAATGGTATGTGGATAGTGGATGCTCTAAACACATGAATGGGGACATGAGTAAACTCTTATTCTAAAATAAAGAGATAAAGGGAATGTCACATTTGGAAATAATGCTCCAACAAAAATTATGGGAAAGGCATAATTAGTCTTGATGAGATTACCAAGGCCCAAAATCCATTCTACTTGGAAGGCCTCAAGGAAAATTTACTAAATGTAACTCAAATGTGTGATAATGGCTACAATGTGACTTTTCAATCTAAATATTGTGAGATCTGAAAAGTAGAGAATGGGAAGCTTGTAAGAAAGGCAGTCAAGACTCACAACAATGTGTATGTGTTTAATGATTCTAGAGTAAGCTGTTATCTAAGTAAGAAAAATCAAACTTGGTTGTGGCACAGAATTCTTAGTCATATAAATTCCGATAGCCTAATAAAGATCAACAAAATATAAGCAACCAAAGCATTTCCAGGATTGTCAAAGCCTGATAGTTGAGTCTGCAATTCTTGCAGTTTGGAAAGCATACAAGGAGTTAGTTTAAGACAAAGGAATTATCATCCTCTAAACCTCTGGAGCTATTTCACACTGACATCTGTGGTCCTACAAGAACAAATATCCCAAGCAAAGAAAGGTACTTTATTTTATTTATTGATGATTTTACTAGAGCCACTTGGATAATGTTTTGAAATAAAAATCATAAGTTTTTAAAAAGTTTAATATATTTATAGCTGAGGTTGAAAATGAGAAATATATAAAGTTTAAATGCTTAATATTAGAAAGAGGATGAAAATTCACCTCTAGAGAGTTTGAATAATTTTGTGAAAAATATGGCATAAGGAGGCAGTACTCAATCGCTAGAACACCACAACATAATGGAGTAGTAGAGAGAAAGAACATAACAATTCAGGAGATGACCGGAGAAATGAAGGATGGAGGGGAGGTAGCACACACCTTCTAGGGAGAAGCAACACAAGCAGTTGTCTATCAAGCGAATATGAGACAAATAAGGCCTAATAGTGATAAGAATGCTTATGAATTATGGAAAGGGAGGACAACATCAATGAAACACTTCAAATTATTTAGGAGTAAATGTTACATCAAGAGAAATGATAAAGAAAATTTGTCTCTCAAGCTAACGAGGGTATATTTATTGGATACCCAGCCAAGATTAAAGGCTAAAAGTGCTTCAACAAGAGGAAAACGGGGTTGAATATTGCATCAATATTTTATTGGATGAAATATTGCCACGTTTAAAGCCATCTAGAGAAAACGAGAGCTTAGGTGAAGAAGAAAATCCAGCCTCCAAATTCTCAAATCAAGAAGCAACATAAGAATAGTACATTATTGTCGCCACCTGTTGCTCTCAAATTCTTTGGATGAACCAGACATTAAAGGAAATCATGGTAGATTTGAATGATTTAATTCTAATCATGCATGATAACATCAGTGCCATCAACATCTCTAAAAATCATGTCATGTATTCAAAGACCAAGCATATTCCAATCAAGTATCACTTCTCAAGAGAACTAGTTGTTGCTAATGTTGTTCGGCCTAAATATGTGGCCAATAATGAACAACTTGTAGATACATTCACAAAGCCTTTGGCACGAGAACCCTTTGAGTATCCTAGGAAAAAAATAGGAGTTGTTTCTCCTACATTCAAATGACTCAATTTGAATGAGTTTTGGTAGATATTTAGCTTGGTGATTCGATTGAAGAGTATACTGCAAAGTGCTTCTAATATTAATGTTTCTCTTTATGGATTCTGGGGGAGTTTCTTTCACGTGTTGCATCATTTTACATTGATTTCAAAGGGGAAGAATAAATTTCTAAGTGGAATGATGATTATAAAGGCCAGGGGGAGTGCAGAGATGGAGATAACCTTGCATGCTTTTAGGGGGAGCTGCTACAAAATGGTCTGGAAATGTTGCTATCAATTCCAAAGGGGGGAGATTGTTGAGAATAATGTTGGAATTTATGTAAAAAGGGTAAGGATGGAAATGCATGGCATGTCAATTTCAAAGGGAGTCTTCTGGTAGATGTATTCTTTAGTAGAGAACCTTCATAGTAGTAGGTCAATTGAAGAATCTTTAAATTCTATAGCTGCGTTGGTTAGCTGGCTCCAGCTTTGAGAAATTTTTTCTTAAGGAAATCAACTTATATTTTCTTAGAAGAGTGCAGTGGAATAGCATAGTTGGATAGTGCTTGAAAGGAGCTTTCCAATGGTATGTTGAAGTCCAGAAAATGCCTCCAATATCGAAAGATATGGCTAGTCAAAGTTAGCTGACCAAAAGCCCAAGTTGCAGAGCTAAATTGGTGCTAAGGGGTTAGTTGGCGCTAATTTTTGCAAGGCTCTCCCAAGTTGGTAGATGAGCTAGTGGAGCGATAGTTAAACTGAGGGAAAGTTTGTGAGTGGATTCCATGCCACGCGTTACCTCTAACTCATTGGAGAAAGAGTAGGGGCCCATGTTTGCCCAAAAATATTTTTTTGTTGTTTATGTTTTCTAATGTTCACTTTAGATATTCTCTTTAATTTTTGGTCAACCACTGATTAATTGAAGGTTCAACGCAAATCGATTGTGATATATCTTGTCAGCGACAAGGATAATAATAATCAACAAACATATTTCCGATTCAACATTACAACTAACCTTAGCCTAAACTCCACTTAAAAATCGGTAACACTACATATTATATATTTTTAATAAATTCAATATTTTATGAATTAAACACTAAAAACATATATATAAGAATGTCTTTATGAAAGAATTCTATATCCTCGCTTATATCCTTTCTTTTCATAATTTCTCTTTGTTATAAATTTATTGTCTTAACCTATTATAGGGTAAAAATAATGAATGATTTCTATGTAATGCTCCACGGTGAAAATAAAGAATGGTTTATGTGTAATGCTTTAACTTTTTTATATTTTCAATTTTAATGAGTTGTTTCACATTGATATTCTTAATTTTTGGGATGTGATTTTTATACTTACACATAAAATAAAAGAAAATAACAAGAAAAATAATTATTTGTTTTTAATAAATGAAAATTATATATATATATATATATATATATATATATATATATATATATATATATAAGTTTTAGGTTGTTGCTTAAGTTTAAAAATTGGTATTATAGTGGTTGTCGGCTTCAAGGGGACACTTTTGTCCCCAAATTGAGGAAACTTGGTTCAAGGAATCTTGGGTTGTTGAGGCTTTGTTTTTTCAGGTCTTAATAAAAAATCACAAATATCGTTGTTCAAGTAAAGAGCTCAAACTGAATAGTGCTCTGTTGCAGTCCTATTTTGTTTTAGGCAGCTAAATTTAGTGAGAGGTTGGGAATATATTTGTGGTAGGATAAATGACATATAAACATTCCAAGGTTGAGATATTCAATGAACACAACTTAAATTTGTGGAACTTAAATATGCAATATTTTCTTATTGAGATTATGTAGAAGGAGGTTGTCATGAAGGACATAAAGCTCCACATTATGAAGCAACATGAAATTTGGGACAAGATGAGTGACAAGGTTATTTCCTTGATTAGCAATACTCTATCCAATTTTGTGTTATTGAATGTGTTAATGGAAATTATAGAAAATAAACTTTGGAATAAGTTTGGCTCATTCTACGAGAATAAACCAGTCATGAATCTAATAAAGATCTATAGAAGAAGTTGTAGACTTTGAAGATGAAGGATGGTTATAGGGTTATAGATCACTTTAATGTTGTCAATGACTTAATTAATCACCCCAATGCCATTAGTGATGAAGTAATGTACAATGAGTGATGCATATCCTTGCTCTATAGTCTTGTGGGTCCTTGGGAGAATCAAATAATTTCCATGAATGAAGCTACAAAGGTAGAAAACCTCAAGTTGGATGAGATTGTGGTTTTAGTTTGTGAAAAAAGGATATAATGAGATGAACTTGCAAAATAAATATTGATTCAAAAAATTTTGTGATTAGAGATTGCGATAAGGAATGAAATGATGAGAGATCTAGTGGAAGTATAATTTAGATCTAAAGGAAGATATCTCAGTAAAGGTGTGAAGTGACACGATTTGATTTGATATAAGTTCTATCAAATAGGGTAGAGGAAGATAAATTACAAGGTCGAATGCAAGAAGGAGAAAGATGTAAAAAGGAGGATTCAATTTCTAGGATTTCTAGGTGTGAGGGTAGCATGTACCTCTCTTGTGCATGTTTGTTAACAAACAGTGTAAGAAGGAATGTTTCATTGATTCAAGAATTTCCTTCCATACAATTCGTCAAAGGGAGTGGTTCATGGATTGTGAAGAATCACATGGAAGTGAAGTATTTGTTGGAAATAATTTTAGTCAGGAATTTTTTGGAAATGCTAGTGTAAAAGTCCAATAAAAAGATGGATCCATAATTAGATTTCGAATGTATAACATGTGTTAGGATTGGAATGGATCTTATTTTCAAAGTTCCAAATGGCTAATATAAATGTTGATATAGTCTTATATAAAAGAGGTTGTAGATTGGTTCAAAGGCCTATGCCTTTTCCCAAGGGTTTTCTACTAATATTTATGTACAAGTTGGATGTGATTACTCAAGTCATGGGTAGTGGAAATAGAACATTGGTAGAAAACAACAAATCAACCACATAATTTAGTACATTAAGTAATATATTTTCAAATCACTAGATGGGACATATTGGTGAAAGGAATGCATGAGGACTATGCACTAAGAATATCATCTACATAATTGATAATTTGAAGGACTATTTTGAGTTTTTTGAAGCCTGTGTGCTCGAAAAATAGAAGATGGTTCAATTTTCCTTGAATAACAACACTTTTTAAGAGGCTCCTAAATTGGTGATTTGTGAAATTTGTTAGCCTCCATAGATGAGGTTTTCATTGAAGGGTCTCACCATTTTATCACTCGTATTGATGACTTTTCACAAAATTCGTGGGCTTACTACATGAGGAAGAAGAGAGATTTTCTCTTATAGTTCTTAAGACTTGTGTTGCCTTGGTTGAAAGGAAAAGTAGGAAAAAAGGTGAAGGCTTTGTGAAGCAGTAATGGTGATAAGTATTGTTCCAATGAGTTAAGGATTTTTGCAAATCTCATAGTATTCAAATAAAGAAGACCACCTATGAAATTTTTGACAAGCAAACAGGTGGCTAAATTTGTTTTTAAGCCTTCAAGAAATAAATTTCCTCTGAAAACATATCATTATTGAAGCCTCCATGTGTATTTTTCCCTTTGAACAATCTTCACTGTTGTTTCCATTTAAAAAGCCTCACTGTCTGTGAAAGAATTTTTCTCAAAAAGGCCTCCTTTCCCCCTTATTTCATTCCCACAAAGCCTTTGTTTTCATCACCTTTTTTCCCTTTCAAAATTCCTCCAAAATCCCTCACTAACCCTCTAAATCATCAAAATCCCCTGTTTAAACCTTATGGATCCCTTCATTTGGTTTAAAAACCCCTTATTTCCTCTACCGAAACCCCCCATTTGGCCTTAAAAAGCACTAAATTTAGGCCAAAAATCCCCTTTTTACATTTCAAGCCTAAGCCCCTTTTGGCTAAGCCCCTAACCACTTCCCCACCATGTAACCCGCGCCTATGACCAGGCGCTAAAGCCCCAGGCACTTATCGCTATCAGAGGATTGCTGAGAGCGCGTTTCTTGTGTAAATGGAAAATCTCCGATGCGATGGTTATTTGTTCTGCAAACCCGCGCTGCAATATCAACCGTTGATCTGTATACATCTTACGGTCAGCGCTGATATCGCACCACGCCCCACCACATCCCTCCATGACCCCCCGATTGAATATCAACCGTTGATCCCTTCCACGATCCAATGGCTGGCACAAAATCACATCGCGCCGATCCAATGTGTCACTTTCTGTCTTCCCTGATTGCCGATCCCCGATCCAATCGCGACCGTCCATTCGATCTAGATCTACGGTCCACATTTCATCACGTTTTCTTTCATAGTGTTTCATTAGAACATCCAATAACTGTGCTGGAAGATCTCCGCCGTTGATCTCATCCTGAGATCCAACAGCTCACGTTCAATCGCCCTCTGCCCGCTGGGTCCCACCATTAATCACCTCCGATTTCATTCATTTTCACCTATTTTCCTTTGTGTTTCGTCCCAGCGCTAAACCTTTATGTTTTACACTAAAGGCCTCTTTCTCTACCTAACTTAATATTAACACCTTCGTCAGCCAATCTCGACCGTGGATCACCGGTGCCTTATCTAATCGGATGGCCCGAAACCATTTTCACACCAAAACTTCATTAGCTCAGTTTCTTCACCATTCTACAACGATTTTCGCCTGTTTTTCACCTGCATCCACCATTCCCGCAAGCCTCCGTAGCAATATTCACCACTCCCTGGGATTTTATAACAAGTTTATCATGTTCTTGCAGGGATTACAGAGTGAGAAATTCACTATGTCTCCACAGTCACAGTCATTGTGACTCAGAGCGCAGAGAGACCAGTCAGTGAAGCGGAAAAGAGTATCAGCGATAAAATTAAAGGGATTTAAGGCTCCTTATTATAGATTTAACGCCTATAATCCGTGTTCAAAGGACGAAGACGCAGTTTGAAGATCATGAAGATGATTAAGAGGCCTAATACGGCCTAAAGCGCACAAAAATCCATATCTGTGGTTTAATAACAACAGAACATATTTTTCTCCAGAAAGGACACCTGCTTACAGCGCCCTCCATGCCTCCTCGAGCCCTTAAAATTCATTGTACTGATAGGAGCTTCTAAAGACTATCAGGACAAAAGTTATGGAAGTAGGGAGACCTGCGGACTTTCTATCCATGTCACTTATTTCAGAAGGCTACCACAGAGTACCAGACAGCCAGGAAGGACTTCAAAGAACACATCCGAGATTAATGTTAACCCTACAGGACTCCTCGAGCAGCCTAAAGAGTACATATAGCGACATAGAGCCATTAAGTAGAGTGGACACGAACATTTCCTCCACTTTGCCTTAATGAAATCAATTAAATGTACATCTACTATCTCAGTTACTCATTCTCCTATAAGAACTCCCGAAGAACATATTGTAAAGGTTTTTGTTGTTAGTTGTAGGGATTCATTTGATTGTTAGAATAGTTACTGGGGGAAGTAGTTGAGTAGTTTGTAATTTAGTAGGCTAGGAAGAGAAGTTTGGACTGTAATTGGCCATTGAGCTCAGAGTATGTGACTGGTTTTGCACATCAATTGAACAAGAAAATTTCATAGGATCCTGGTCTATATTACAGGTGATGTTTTTCTTACTTATTTCATGTTTAATCATACTGTCCATTTATTCTCTGATAAGAATCAGTAAATCAGGCTTATGATATACCCATGCATGGCACCTTAATGCCCACTACTCTTGTTATCTTTGATGTTTTCTGCTGATAGTGAATCTAAGAGAAAATTCATGTAATTTAACTAGTCAAAGATGTTGGTCTAGCCCATGCTTACTGATGTATGAATTTGGAGTTTGTTGCTTAGATTTTCTTGTTGGGTTTAAGCTGGAAGAATTTGGATACTGGGGATTTAGAGCTAGCCCTATCCACTAGGGTCCTTTTCCAACAGATTTGCCTTTCTAAGATCCCTTTGAGCTGGTGTCAAAAGCATTGAAGGTTAAAATTCCTTCTCTGATCTTAGGCCTTGATCTGTGTTAAATCTTATTGTTTTTTCCTTGAGAGTATGTTGAAAGCAGGCCTAGAGTTAAATGACCTCTGACCTAATCTTAAGCTACCCTTTGTGTCTATGTTGAGAGTTGCCTCTGAGTATGTCAAAGCAGGTCTAGATTTAAATGATATCTCACCTGATCTCCAGACTGCACTTGGGTTTCTTTCCTTCTTTCACCTTCACTCCTTAATGTTCCATTCCACCATCTATCTAAAAGATCATTTGGTATAGATAACTTTCCCTATGGAAAGCCTTGGTTGGTTGTTATGCAAGTAATCCCCTTTCATGACTCCATAGCCCAATGGATTGACACTTTATTGACCTATCTTCTTTTGCCAAAACATCCTGCTTCTCTGTTCCTTTCATTCCACATAACCTTCTCAGTCAATGATCTCCAACCCAACAACCAAATCATTTAAATACCCCTTGAGCCTTATAACTAGCCTAATACCTTAACTTTGAACTTCAAAGATGTATATTTCTTTGCCTTTATAGAGAGATTCCTCTCTGGATCCAGGAGGGCTAGATCCTGAGGTCCCAAAGTGGTTTGATGTTGTCTTATCTTTTGGTATTGCCAAATCTGCCAAAACATAGGAACCCCAACACGCTCCATATTATCCTAACCCAAATGATGTTGTTGTGAGGTTGAATCAATCTTGTTGGAAAAAACATGGAACATGAAAGTGGACATTGGTTTCAAAAAAATATTTTAGGCTTAAGCAGGCTTACAAAAAATATTTGACCAATATATTGCTTAGTTTAGTTTTTGGTGACAAGACATTGAATGAGGCTTGGAGTCAAGAGAAGCCCTTTGTTTCAAATGTTGAGGTTACAGTGTGTGAGTTTTACATGCATATATTTAAGGTGAATAATAAAAGATTGAAAAAAAAAATAGTGAAGTGAACCATTATTAGATATACAAAGGGAATCAAGCACTAAAAATTATTTGTACTAGTAGAAAATGTACAACATGTAACAACTACAGATTCCAATCTAGAGCTAAATATCAAGTTGAATAGTTGTCACGAGTGATGGATGTAGAAATTGCCAAGGGAGGAGAAGAGAATATTCATCCAAAACATGATAAACTTAATAAAAATAAAAATTTGAGGATCCTTTGTAAGTCAAGAAATGTCAAGAATGACTATGAGACAATTAATTTTAGTTATTTTTCTTTAGCTACCATGGGTGACGAGTCGAGAAATATCAAAGAGGTTCTTAATGGTAAAGAGGATTCTCACTAGAAGATACCCATGGACGAAGAAATGAAGGCCTTGGTATAGAACCAAGGCTTGGAATTTTCCAGATTTCCTTGAAGGAAGGAAGGCGATTGGGTGCAAAGGGGTGTTCACAAAGAAGTGTAATGCATATTTTTTTGTGGAGAAATGATAATGCTCATTTGGTGGCAAAGGGATACTCCCAAGTAGAGGGTGTTGATTATGAAGAGTACTCTCTAATGACCAAGATGACCATATTATATTGTTGTTGGCATTAACAATTTCTTATGTTTCATCACAACAAATCTGATAAAATATACTTAAAAATCCAAGATCTACACTATTACAATTTTATTTCTCTTAATATTCTTTAGATCTATACATTATTGTTAATAGTGTATGCATACGAAATGTAATATTCTCAAATGGGAAAATGCAGTAATACTGAAACACAATATAAGAACTACAACAAAGTAAACAATAAATATATATACACATCAGAATGCAGAGAAATAGCTAAGCCATTTTATTATATAGGAGGTGAATAGCAAGTACAAAAATGCGCAAAATATGTGACACTCAAGCCAAAGAGATGGCCTAGAATGACCCTACAATGATCCCATAAAAGGACTGCATAACTGTTGAACTGCTAGAAAGGTAAACTGCGATGTCCCTGCTGCAACTCTTGGGACTGCAACTGCCTGAAAGATATAAATTCAGATCTAGGCAAAATGGGAGCTCTGATGATGCTGAAAATGCAGATCAGGGCTCAATGATGGATTCCCAAGATAACCCAGAAAGAGTTTCTCAGATCTGTCAGTATAAAAAAACCATCCTCTTAGGGCTTCACATATATGCTGTTGGGATTGCATATCTGAAGATATGATGGCTTCAATGATGAAAAATTAGATCTATGCCAGAAGGGTTGATCCCTTCTCTAGATCCTTGGGCTAAAAGCTCAATATCTAGCTCCTCCAATCTCCTCCATTGAAATTAGTTGTTGGATGAACAACAGCTTCAGAAAACTGTGATGTCAGAGAGGGAGGCTCAATAGCCTGCTGCTAGATATGTCAAATCAGCTCCTGGATGATGGAAACAATAGATCCAATGTGAGGAAATGATCCCTCACAGGATTTCCAGCTGAAATACTGGAAACTTCCTTCCTCCAATAGATCTACAGGACTGGACTGTGCAATCCTTGAAGGGACTGCTGCTACATGGAGGTAAAACCCAATGGCCTAAATTCCAGATATAGATATGCTACTCCTAGAAGACTGAATGTGAAGAAAAAAGTGGTAGGATGAATCCTCCACTGATTTCCTAGCTGAATACTAGAAACAACCTCCTAAAGATGGCACCAACGCCTGATAAGGAATGAAGAACAACCCTCTTTCAAGAGCTACTCAATGAAAGAGGAGGGATTCCCACTCGGGAACACCCTGTGCTAAACAGCACTGCAAAATCTACTAAACAACCCAAGTTTGCATAGAAATGTCCTAAGACAAATCTAGATCTAAACAGATCAAGAAATGAATCATCCAAATCATGCCTTTCATTGTGCCTTCACCTTCATTATATGCATGAGCCTTCCATAGCCTAGGCCCACTCCAAAAATACGTTGTACATGTGGACATAGTCTCCATGTTTGACTGCTCTGTTGCTTCATGTCCTCCATCATGTTTACGTGGGGTGATCACCCTCTCCATGATGTGTGCATTAAATGCATCACTTCCTCCACTATCTTATCATAAGTGCTTTATGATATTCTTTGAATGCACTATGATCTCATTTGACCTTATTAAAGATCCTCATGATTTTATATTTAAGATCCATGATCTTATTTGACTGTTTCATCCTCCATAATCTATCTCATAAATGAGACATGATCTCCATTAATGGAGCTGCTCCACTACTCCATGATTTTAGATCTAGATCTAGAATATCCACATACACACATAAAAAGTGGATTTTATTCATCTTTGAGGATTATGGGTCCCTTCACCCTTTAATTTACTTAATTAATTAAGTTTAATAAGAACTTTAATATTCAAAATATCATGTGAAAATTTGGGAATATTACAGTCCTCCCCGGAAAAAAATGTTTCTTGTCCTCAAGCAACTGCAAAAATAGATGCTAGATAAATATGTCCCCCTCCAAATGGAATCCACACAAGGAAGTTCTCCCTATCTTCTGCAATGAGTTATGTATGCCCAGCACCAAATTTTCCTCTCTAGAATGTGTAGAGTGATCTCTAATTGTGTAGCTAGATACCCCTCATCAATCATGAAGCTCCAAGTGACAACCACAAGCTCTCCAACACCCTCCACAATACATGAGATACATAAAGATAGATGGTTCCTTCCACAAGAGGAAATCTCCAACTCACAAATTATACCTCCATACCATGCTACATGAAGTAAAGAGAGGCTTTCCATGCCTCTATCCTTAGCCCTATTGGCCTTTTTGGTTCTAAGTATCATCCCAACATTATACAAAAGAAGAAGTAGAGATATATGGGTAGACAAAGGTGTCAAACCATATTCTCCCAATAGTAGCCAATGCAACAATTCTCCCTACTGCCACACCACACCATCATGATACCAAGTATGGTGTCCATACTCTCCAAGTAAGAGCCATCGTAGGAGTTCCTCTTGCTTCCATCCTCCAACACTATCATAAAAAGTAGGGGAGTATGTAGGACCAAAGTCCCCTAGTAAAAGCCACAGCAACAAGATCTCTTGCTGCCTCTTCACATCATCATGTGAATCATGGAGAAATAGCAACATTTTGAAGGACATGTGGAATTTCATATCAGCCCAATACAAACAAACTCCATTATCACACATCATGAGAATATTATGCCATATTACAAACAATATCAAACACATAAACATGGGAGATGTCATTTGATGGCCAAAATATCTCAACCAAAATGAACATGCCTTCTTCTGTTGCATTCTATCATTGATACACAAGGCATGAATAAGAAAAACATGAGCTATTGGGTGGTAACCATACTCACCCAATATTAGCCAGTGCAACCATGCCTCCTCCTTCATTTCATGAGTGTTTTTCAAGTCATGGATAAAAGAAATAGGTACCTTTGGGTAGTAACAAAACTATCCCAAGAGAAACCAATGTAACCAAGCTTGCTGGCCCATGTCATATATGTTGAGAATGTAGCAAGATGATGGAGCTTAGTGAAATGAAGTCGCCTTCACTAAGTGGGCCCGCAGGCAAATTCTGGCGCAAAGTCTATTTTTAGACTATGTCTATTTTTAGACATACAGAGCATAAGTTGGGAATTCCAGTTGGAGATTCTTGAAGTATGCGACATGTTAGTAAAAATAGATGAGACCCTTATTTTTAGGACCCAGGCTATTTTTAGACTGTATCTCCTAAAAATATGGAAGTCAAATATTATTTACCCTTAATAATATTTTGACTATAAACAATAGTTTACTCTCTTGGAGCACTTCAGTTTGAGTCATGGAGGTGACTCATGCAACTGACAGAAGGAATCACGTGGTTCCTAGGGTTTTATGGCATCTTGCATGGTTGACTTCAGTTGGACTTCAGTGGCAGAAGTTTTGGAGGAGTTAACGGGACAGATAGTGGAATTGTGTTCTGTTTATTTTAGTTGAACTAGTTGAGATTAGTTTAACTAGCTAATCAATTAGTTATGAGTGGAGTGAATTAAATATTATTTAATTCATTAATTAGTAACTCATTATTCAACTCAAGAACACATCAGTTCACTACGGTGCATGATCAGTTCAGTGGAGACCAGGGAAAGAGGTAGATGAAAGGGTGGAGCTAGCTATCAGTTGGAGGATCGAGTTATGCATAGGTTGCATTACACTTGGAGGAATTGTCCATGACAATTGCGCAGTCAAGCCAAGGGGATTCGAACCTTGGATCTCTACATATACTAGGCCATGATTGCGCAATAGAGGCAAGGAAATTGGCGGGGAGTTTTGAACCAGTAACCTGTTCAAAACTGAGCTAGATTGTGAGTAACTTTATGAGAAAGTACTGAGTACTTGTGAGGAGTATTGTACTGAGTTTTTTACTTGATTTCTCCATTATAATATACACATATAGCTGTGGGGTTTTCAGCTATAGGCTTTCCCCATACATACTGTGTTAATGTGTATGATGATTTGATGTGTTATCGCTTGATTTTATTTCCGCATGTGACAATTAATTGTAGAAGAAGGTTATGTGTTATGCATACGAAGATTAAATTGATGTATGATCGGGTTAATCTTCATTGAATAAGTGATTTATTCAGCTAATTTCTACATGGTATCGGAGCAAAATTAATTGTCGAGATCTATTACGGTGATTACAAACTTATTTCGGTAGACAGAGTCTGTAAGCGGGCCAGGTAGCCTCTGGATCCATCCTTTCTTTGAAAGGTGATATATCCAGTAAATGCCCCTACAGTCGATCTCTGTGCTAGAAATAATTTTTTCTCACAGATCCAGAAGCAGTTGAGTTTTGAGCTTGGAATTCGAATTTTGCAGCAGATTGTTTTTCTTGGTGCCGGAGTTGAAATGTCTTTCAACGGTTTGCGACTCGAGTATGCCCTTGAGGGCAGTTCGAATTATGTTGCATGGAAAGACCGGATGGAGGCGGTATTAGACGATAATGGTCTAAAGGAGTTCGTAGATATGGATGTCCAAAAGCCCACTGATCCTGCTGAAGTCGATGCATGGCAAAAGAAGATGGTGAAGTGTCGAAGGATCCTGTTGGAGGGCGTCAAGGATCATATTGTATCCAGCCTGCATGGAAAGGCTGCTCCATATTTAATGTGGAAAGCTTTGACGGATCTGTTCCAGAGTAAGAGCGACCAAAGGAAGCTGGTGCTCAAAGATAAGCTCAGGAACATCAAGATGGAGAAGGGCGACAGTATCGCCAAATACCTCACGAAGTTCACTCAGTGCAGAGATGAACTGGGAAGTGTGGGGGTGATTGTCGATGAAGAGGACATGGTCGACCTGGCTCTCCTTGGTCTTCCGAAGGCTTGGCACTCATATCAAGATAGTGTCAATGGTCGGGAGAAGCTGCTGGGATGGGAGCGCCTTTGGGCGGATCTCATGCAGGAGGAGATAAGGAGGACTACTCGAGATGGATCTTCATCAAAGGGAGCTGATGAAGAAAACTGCGCTTCGGTGTCCAAAGCTAAGAAAGGGAAGGGTAAGAAAACCTCTCATTCTGGAGCTAAGGGCAAGAAGCAGGATATGGCGAAAGTGAAGTGTTTTCACTGCCATGACCACGGACATTATGCTACCAATTGTCCAAAGAAGAAGAAGAACAAGCAAGCGGGAAGATCTGCAGATGGAGAAGCTTTGGCTTCACAGTTCGAGCTTGACTTTTCACTGATTGCATGCTTGGTTTCAAGTGTGATGGGGTCGGTGTGGTTCTTGGACAGCGGTGCATCATTTCATATGACGGGAGATCGGGAGTTGTTCTCAGATCTGGAGAACAAAGATTTGGGTGTGCACATCGAGATGGGCGATGACGGTAGATACAGTGCGACTGGTATCGGTACCGTATCCTTTCAGAGGGAGTCTGGTAAACCCTTTGTACTAAAGGATGTCATGCATGTACCCGGATTGAAGAAGAACCTGATTTCAGTAGCGATGTTGGAGGATAAGGGGTATGATGTGGTCTTTTGCGAAGGAAAAGCCTTCATGCGCAGTAAGACTACTGGAGAGACCCGGAAGATAGGGGTTTGAACTCAGAACCTTTATCAGTTGCAGGTAGATGACTGCGCAGCTATGGCATGCAAGGCGGGAGAAGTGGTGAGTCGGGATGATGAGGGCGAACTGTGGCACAGGAGATTGGGCCACCTTCACCATGGAGCTTTGAAGATTCTGCAGCAGATTTCTACTGGACTTCCTAAAGGCACCCTTGCGCAGTCAGATCAGTGCAAGGGGTGTACTTTAGGGAAGTATGTGAAAGCCACCTTTCACGAGAAGGATAGTCACGCCACGATGATCCTTGAGAGAGTTCACACAGACGTGTGTGGTCCTTTCTCAGTTGCTTCGACAGCAAAGCACAAGTATTATGTGATCTTTGTTGATGATTTCTCTCGAAAGTGCTGGATCTTCTTCATGCAGAAGAAGAGCGATACATTCGCGAAGTTCTGTGAGTTTAAAGCACTGGTCGATAAGGAGTCGGGGAAGAAGGTGATTACTCTAAGGAGTGATAACGGTGGTGAATTCATCTCGGCTGAATTCAAGGAGTTCTGCAGCGCAGAAGGGATTCGGAGAGAGCTCATCGCACCCCATAACCCACAGCAGAACGGGGTGGCTGAGCGGAAGAACAGAACGATCGTAGGTGCTGCACGGGCGATGTTGCATGATCAGGGCCTACCCCTTCACTTGTGGGCTGAGGCATGCAATACAACAGTATATGTGCAGAACCGTTGTCCTCACAAGGTTCTTGGCATGAGTACACCAGAGGAGGCTTATTCTGGCAAGAGGCCTGATATTTCCCATTTGCGGATTTTCGGATCTCCTGTCTACATGCATGTGGCGAAGGATGCGAGAAGGAAGCTGGATCCAACTGCTGAAGTTGGAATATTTGTGGGGTACACTGATACACCTCACAACTATCGGGTGTATGTGCCAGACAGTCGCAAGACTGTTGTGCGACGGGATATAAAATTTCGGGAGGAGAAAGCCATGCAGTGTTCGCTTGAGAGGGAGCCACACTTGCATGCAGATGAGGAGCTGTTAGTTCCTAAGGAGGAGCTTCCGGATGTGGATCGGCCACAAGAGGAGGTTCAGGAGGTGGAAGAAACCACCCAGGCAGCGCCAACCATCAGAGGGCGCATGCGCACTACAGAAGCTGAGCGACTGGCTCGGGATGCAGAGAAGGTTGTAGGACCACCTACAGCACAGCGCAGACAGAGACAGTCACCGGATCGGTACACTGGATACATGGCTCTTATGAGTCAATGTGTTGTGACGGGGCCATCCTCTTTTGAGGAAGCTGTGGAGGAACCCGCATGGGTTGATGCCATGATCGAAGAATATGATTCGATCATCAGGAACAGTGCATGGGAGATTGTCCCAAGACCGGTTGGGAAATCAGTTGTAGGTTCGCGATGGATCTACAAAGTGAAGCAGGCGGCTGACGGGAGTGTGGAGAAGTACAAGGCGAGATTTATCGCCCGTGGCTTCTCACAGATCGAGGGGATTGACTATGAGGAGACTTTTGCACCTGTCGCAAGGTACTCTTCCATACGGACGATCCTTGCTCTCTCAGCGCAGATGGGGTGGCACATTCATCAGATGGATGTGAAGACTGCGTTCCTCAATGGAGTTATTGAGGAAGAGGTGTACATAGAGCAGCCTGAAGGTTTCGAGATCTTCAGCAGTGAGTCGCATGTGTGCCGACTCAAGAGAGCACTGTACAGGCTGAAGCAAGCACCTCGTGCTTGGTACACTCGGATAGACAGCTACTTCACCGAGCTTGGATTCTCCAAGAGTGAGGCGGATCCTAACCTGTACCAGATTGTGGTGGAGGGGAAGCTGTTGATCATCGTACTGTATGTAGATGATCTGATTTTGACGGGTGATGAGCGGTTGATACTTTCATGCAAGGAGGATCTTGCACGAGAGTTTGAGATGAAGGACCTGGGCATCCTTCATTATTTCCTGGGATTGGAGATTTGGCGGCGCAGCGGAGGACTGTTTGTTTCTCAGGGCAAGTATGCCCGGGAGATTCTGGAGAGGTTCAACATGCAAGGCTGCAAGCCTGTTGATACCCCTCTTCCTGGTGGATGGAGGAAGGGAGATGCTACTTCGGAGGAGGTAGTGGATGCCACTGTCTATCGACGGTTGGTGGGGTCGTTGATGTATCTGGTCAATACTCGACCCGATATATGCTATGCAGTTAACCAGCTTTCGCAAGCTATGGTTAAGCCTACCAAGCTCTTTTGGAAGGCGGGCAAGCATGTATTGCGCTATATCAGAGGCACATCGGGATATGGTCTATGGTACAGACAGGAGGATGGAGCGAAGCTTTTTGGCTTCACTGATGCAGATTGGGCAGGGAGCCCAACGGACCGGAAGAGCACATCTGGAGGAGTTTTCAGCATTGGGTCAACAGCATTTTCCTGGTACAGCAGGAAGCAGAGATCCGTGGCACTCAGTTCAGCAGAGGCCGAGTACATGGCAGCTAGCTTGGCTGCATGCGAGGCTATTTGGATGAGGAAGATCCTCGTTGGATTGTTCGGGTTGCATTTGGAGCCTACAGTGATTTACTGTGATAACCAGAGTTGCATTAAACTCTCGGCTAATCCGGTATTTCATGATAGATCCAAACACATCGACATCAGGTACCATCATATCAGAGATTGTGTTCAGCGGAGAATCATGATGCTTTCATATGTTCCCACGGAGGATCGGGATGCCGACATCCTGACGAAGGCGCTCACCAGGAGCAAGTTCGAATTCCACAGAGGCAGGATAGGGATTGCAGATAATCCATATCTTGCTGAGAGGGAGTGTTGAGAATGCAGCAAGATGATGGAGCTTAGTGAAATGAAGTCGCGTTCACTAAGTGGGCCCGCAGGCAAATTCTGGCGCAAAGTCTATTTTTAGACTATGTCTATTTTTAGACATACGGAGCATAATTTGGGAATTCTACTTGGAGATTCTTGATGGATGCGACATGTCGGTAAAAATAGATGAGACCCTATTTTTTAGGACCCAGGCTATTTTTAGACTGATCTCCTAAAAATATGGAAGTCAATTATTATTTACCCTTAATAATATTTTGACTATAAACAGCAGTTTACTCTCTTGGCGCACTTCAGTTTGAGTCATGGAGGTGACTCATGCAACTGACACAAGGAATCACGTGGTTCCTAGGGTTTGATGGCATCTTGCATGGTTGGCTTCAGTTAGACTTCAGTGGCAGAAGTTTTGGAGGAGTTAACGGGACAGTTAGTGGAGTTGTGTTCTGTTTGTTTTAGTTGAACTAGTTGAGATTAGTTAACTAGCTAATCAACTAGATATGAGTGGAGTGAATTAAATATTATTTAATTCACTAAATATTAACTCATTAGTCAACTCAAGAACACTTCAGTTCACTACAGTGCATGATCAGTTCAGTGGAGACCAGTGGAAGAAGTAGATGAAAGGGTGAGTAAAGCTATCAGTTGGAGGATCAGTTTTGCATGGGATTTGCATTACACTTGGAGGAATTGTCCATGAAAATTGCGCAGTCAAGCCAAGGGGATTCGAACCTTGGATCTCTACATATACAGGCCATGATTGCGCAATAGAGGCAAGGCAATTGGCGGGGAGTTTTGAACTAGTAACCTGTTCAAAACTAAGCTAGATTGTGTGTGACTTTATGAGAAAGTACTGAGTACTTGTGAGGAGTATTGTACTTGTTTTGTTACATGATTTCTCCATTATAATATACACAATAGTTGCGGGGTTTTCAGCTATAGGCTTTCCCCATACATACTGAGTTAATGTGTGATTGATTTGATGTGCGATCGCTTCTATTATTTCCGCATGTGACAATTAATTGTAGAAGAAGGTTATGTGTTATGCATGCAATTTGAAATTGATGTATGATCGGGTTAATCTTCATTGAATAAGTGATTTATTCAGCTAATTTCTACATGGTATCGGAGCGAGATTAATTGTCGAGGTCTATTACGGTGATTGCAAACTTATTTCCTCGGACAGAGTCTGCATGCGGGCCAGGTAGCCTCCGGAATATTCATCCTTCTTTGTAAGGTGAAAGATCTGGTGAATGCCCTTTGCAGTCAATCTCTGATTTGGAAATAATTTATTTTCAAGTATAGATCAGAAGCGATAGAGCTTGGAGTTTGGAATTCGAATTTTGCAGAAGGTTGTTCTTGGTGCCGGTGTTGAAAGATGTCTTCTTTCAATGGTTTGCGACTCGAATATGCTCTTGAAGGCGATTCGAATTATGTTGCAGCATGGAAGGATACTTTGTAGAGCAGTGTTAGAAGATAATGAGTACCGAAGGAGTTCGTGAATACGGATGTCCAAAAGCCCAGCAGTGCGGTGAAGTCGAGAAACGCAGCAAAGGAAGATGGCCGAAATGCAAATACCGAACAAGCTGGAGGGCGTCGAGGATCATATTGTATCCAGCCTGCATGGAAAGGCTACTCCATATTTAATGTGGAAAGCTTTGACGGATCTATTCCAGAGTAAGAGCGACCAAAGGAAGCTGGCACTCAAAGATAAGCTCAAGAACATCAAGATGGAGAAAGGCGACAGTATCGCCAAATACCTCACGAAGTTCACTCAGTGCAGAGATGAGCTGGGAAGTGTGGGGGTGACTGTCGAAGACGAGGACATGGTCGACCTAGCTCTCCTTGGTCTTCCGAAGGCTTGGCACTCATATCAAGATAGTGTCAATGGTCAGGAGAAGCTGCCGGGATGGGAACGCCTTTGGGCGGATCTCATGCAGGAGGAGATAAGGAGGACTACTCAAGATGGATCTTCATCAAAGGGAGCTGATGAAGAAAACTGCGCTTTGGTTGCCAAAGCAAAGAAGGGGAAGGGTAAGAAAACCTCTCATTCTGGTGCAAAGGGCAAGAAGCAGGGTATGGCGAAAGTGAAGTGTTTTCACTGCCATGATCACGGACATTATGCTACCAATTGTCCAAAGAAGAAGAAGAACAAGCAAGTGGGAAGATCTGCAGATGGAGAAGCCTTGGCTTCACAGTTCGAGCTTGACTTTTCACTGATTGCATGCTTGGTTTCAAGTGTGATGGGATCGGTGTGGTTCTTGGACAGCGGTGCGTCATTTCATATGACGGGAGATCGGGAGTTGTTCTCAGATCCGGAGAACAAAGATTTGGGTGTGCACATCGAGATGGGCGATGATGGTAGATACAGTGTGACTGGTATCGGTACCGTATCCTTTCAGAGGGAGTCTGGTAAACCCTTTGTACTAAAGGATGTCATGCATGTGCCCGGATTGAAGAAGAACCTGATTTCAGTAGCAATGTTGGAGGATAAGGGGTATGATGTGGTCTTCAGCGAAGGAAAAGCCTTCCTGCGCAGTAAGACTACTGGAGAGACCCGGAAGATAGGGGTTCGAACTCAGAACCTTTATCAGTTGCAGGTAGATGACTGTGCAGCTATGGCATGCAAGGCGGGAGATGTGGTGAGCCGGGATGATGAGGGCGAACTATGGCACAGGAGATTGGGCCATCTTCACCATGGAGCTTTGAAGATTATGCAGCAGATTTCTACTGGACTTCCTAAGGGCACCCTTGCGCAGTCAGATCAGTGCAAGGGGTGTACTTTAGGGAAGTATGTGAAAGCCACCTTTCACGAGAAGGATAGTCGCGCCACGACGATCCTTGAGAGAGTTCACACAGACGTGTGTGATCCTTTCTCAGTTGCTTCGACAGCAAAGCATAGGTATTATGTGATCTTTGCTGATGATTTCTCTCGAAAGTGCTGGATCTTCTTCATGCAGAAGAAGAGCGATACATTCGCGAAGTTCTGTGAGTTTAAAGCACTGGTCGAGAAGGAGTCGGGGAAGAAGGTGATTGCTCTAAGGAGTGATAACGGTGGTGAATTCATCTCGGCTGGATTCAAGGAGTTCTGCAGCGCAGAAGGGATTCGGAGAGAGCTCATCGCACCCCATAACCCACAGCAGAACGGGGTGGCTGAGCGGAAGAACAGAACGATCGTGGGTGTTTCACGGGCGATGTTGCATGATCAGGGCCTACCCCTTCACTTGTGGGCTGAGGCATGCAATACAGCAGTGTATGTGCAGAACCGTTGTCCTCACAAGGTTCTTGGCATGAGTACACCAGAGGAGGCTTATTCTGGCAAGAGGCCTGATATTTCCCATTTGCGGATTTTCGGATCTCCTGTCTACATGAATGTGACGAAGGATGCGAGAAAAAAGCTGGATCCAAATGCTGAGGTTGGAATATTTGTGGGGTACACTAATACACCTCATAACTATCGAGTGTATGTGCCAGACAGTCGCAAGACTGTTGTGCGACGGCATATAAAATTTCAGGAGGAGAAAGCCATGCAGTGTTCGCTTGAGAGGGAGCTACACTTGCATGCAGATGAGGAGCTGTTAGTTCCTAAGGAGGAGCTTCCGGATGTGGATCAGCCACAAGAGGAGGTTCAGGAGGTGGAAGAAGCCACCCATGCAGCGCCAACCATCAGAGGGCGCATGCGCACTACAGAAGCTGAGCGACTGGCTCGGGATGCAGAGAAGGTTGTAGGACCACCTACAGCACAGCGCAGACAGAGACAGTCACCGGATCGGTACAATGGATACATGGCTCTTGTGAGTCAATGTGTCATGACGGAGCCATCCTCTTTTGAGGAAGCTGTGGAGGAACCCGCATGGGTTGATGCCATGATCGAAGAATATGATTCGATCGTCAGGAACAGTGCATGGGAGATTGTCCCAAGATCGGTGGGAAAATCAGTGGTGGGTTCGCGATGGATCTACAAGGTGAAGCAGGCGGTTGACGGGAGTGTGGAGAAGTACAAGGCGAGATTTGTCGCCCGTGGCTTCTCACAGATCGAGGGGATTGACTATGAGGAGACTTTTGCACCTGTCGCAAGGTACTCTTCCATACGGACGATCCTTGCTCTCTCAGCGCGGATGGGGTGGCACATTCATCAGATGGATGTGAAGACTGCGTTCCTCAATGGAGTTATTGAGGAAGAGGTGTACATAGAGCAGCCTGAAGGTTTTGAGATCTTCGGCAGTGAGTCGCATGTGTGCCGACTCAAGAGAGCACTGTATGGGCTGAAGCAAGCACCTCGTGCTTGGTACACTCGGATGAAGCTGACTATTTCCGCAGACTTGGATTCTCCAAGAGTGAGGCGGATCCTAACCTGTACCAGATTGTGGTGGAGGGGAAGCTGATGATCATCGTACTGTATGTAGATGATTTGATTTTTCCGGGTGATGAGCGGTTGATAATTTCATGCAAGGAGGATCTTGCACGAGAGTTTGAGATGAAGGACCTAGGCATCCTTCATTATTTCCTGGGATTGGAGATTTGGCAGCGCAGTGGAGGACTGTTTGTTTCTCGGGGCAAGTATGCTGGAGATGCAGAGGTTGACGTACGAGGCGCAACTGTTGGACACTCCTCTTCCTGGTGGTTGGAGGAAGGAGGATGCTACTTCGATGGAGGTAATGGATGCCACTGTTTATCGACAGTTGGTGGGGTCACTTATGTATCTGGTCAATACACGACCCGATATATGCTATGTAGTTAACTAGCTTTCACAAGCTATGGTTAAGCCTACCAAGCTCTTTTGGAAGGCGGGGAAGCATGTATTGCGCTATATCAGAGGCACATCGGGATATGGTCTATGGTACAGACAGCAGGATGGAGTGAAACTTTCTGGTTTCACTGATGCAGATTGGGCAGGGAGTCCAACGGACCGCAAGAGCACTTCTGGAGGAGTTTTCAGCATTGGGTCGACAGCAGTTTCCTGGTACAGCAGGAAGCAGAGATCCGTGGCACTCAGTTCAGCAGAGGCCGAGTACATGGCAGCTAGCTTGGCTGCATGCGAGGCTATTTGGATGAGAAAGATCCTCGCAGGTTTGTTCAGGTTGCATTTGGAGCCTACAGTGATCTACTGTGATAACCAGAGCTGCATCAAGCTCTCGGCTAATCCAGTATTTCATGATAGGTCCAAACATATCGACATCAGGTACCATCACATCAGAGATTGTGTTCAACGGAGGATCATGATGCTTTCATATGTTCCCACGGAGGATCAGGATGCCGACATCCTGACGAAGGCGCTCACCAGGAGCAAGTTCGAATTCCACAGAGGCAGGATAGGGATTGCAGATAATCCATATCTTGCTGAGAGGGAGTGTTGAGAATGCGGCAAGATGATGGAGCTTAGTGAAATGAAGTCGCCTTCACTAAGTGGGCCCGCAGGCAAATTCTGGCGCAAAGTCTATTTTTAGACTATGTCTATTTTTAGACATACGGAGCATAATTTGGGAATTCTACTTGGAGATTCTTGGAGTATGCGACATGTTGGTAAAAATAGATGAGACCCTTATTTTTAGGACCCAGGCTATTTTTAGACTGTGTCTCCTAAAAATATGGAAGTCAAATATTATTTACCCTTAATAATATTTTGACTATAAACAACAGTTTACTCTCTTGGAGCACTTCAGTTCGAGTCATGGAGGTGGCTCATGCAACTAACAGAAGGAATCACGTGGTTCCTAGGGTTTGATGGCATCTTGCATGGTTGACTTCAGTTGGACTTCAGTGGCAGAAGTTTTGGAGGAGTTAACGGGACAGTTAGTGGAGTTGTGTTCTGTTTATCTTAGTTGAACTAGTTGAGATTAGTTTAACTAGCTAATCAATTAGTTATGAGTGGAGTGAATTAAATATTATTTAATTCATTAATTAGTAACTCATTAGTCAACTCAAGAACACATCAGTTCACTACAGTGCATGATCAGTTCAGTGGAGACCAGTGAAAGAGGTAGATGAAAGGGTGAGTGTAGCTATCAGTTGGAGGATCAGTTATGCATGGGATTTGCATTACACTTGGAGGAATTTTCCATGACAATTGCGCAGTCAAGCCAAGGGGATTCGAACCTTGGATCTCTACATATACAGGCCATGATTGCGCAATAGAGGCAAGGCAATTGGCGGGGAGTTTTGAACTAGTAACCTGTTCAAAACTAAGCTAGATTGTGAGTAACTGTATGAGAAAGTACTGAGTACTTGTGAGGAGTATTGTACTGAGTTTGTTACTTAATTTCTCCATTATAATATACACATATAGCTGCGGGGTTTTCAGCTATAGGCTTTCCCCATACATACTGAGTTAATGTGTGATTGATTTGATGTGCGATCGCTTCTATTATTTCCGCATTTGACAATTAATTGTAGAAGAAGGTTATGTGTTATGCATGCAATTCGAAATTGATGTATGATCGGGTTAATCTTCATTGAATAAGTGATTTATTCAGCTAATTTCTACAATATATCTGCAAGTATTCATGCAACCCCTTGCTTATTATCCTCACCCACTCATCCCAATATAGATGATGAATGATGTATTGCATAATTATGGTATCCTCCCTTTGTAGAATACCATCCTGATGAAGAAATTTGTACTCCATGAAATATTGAAGTGCACCTCCAATGAGTTTCTCTTTTCATCAAAGGCCCTCCAAAACCAAATAAGTTTTGGATCTGTTGCAGGTCGAAGTTTCTCTTTGAGCAGTGAGATGCTCATTGAGAAAGTGTCATCTAGAAAGGAGAAAATATTCCTCATCTCAAGATGTCTACCATCTAACATCTTTTCCTCCATTGCTTCCTGAGTGAAGCTACCTTCAGAATGCTCCAAGAATGATGGGGCTCCTTCTTTATCATTGCTACTAAGTGACAACATTGTATATATGCATGGTAATACATGTGATGTCTCAAAGCAAAGCACAATACTGATCTCATAACCAGTCATTGTACATAGGATCATGCTAGTCCCTTTTCCTAAAAATCCACACTTCAAATCAAAGAATTGAATGTATTCCATCAATGACAAATTAGGATAGCTTTTCATCTCCTCCTTGATTAGATCAAGGGTCCTCTGCGTTGTGATAGTTTTCTGCTTCAAATCAACATTCTTTTCTAACCCTTGGATATGTGTTGGCCCTGATGGCATGTCCTCATAAGTTTCAATAAGATCTATTGAAAAAATATGTGATGAAATTTCATGCATGCATTGGATCAACTGGTGTGTGGGAACCTCTTTCCAGAACACAAGAGTTCCTCCAACCAGAAAAATAGTGTCTCCAACTGCTGGTAAGAGTGATGGATGCTCTTCTCCAAGTGTACCAGCGTTGGAATCTTATGAAAGCACTTATGCAACTGGTAGTGAGTGTAGTGACTTCTTTTCCAGAGTGACAAGATTGACATCGTCCTTTGTTTCCTTAGTAAATTTCTCTTTTTGACATATCTCTGGCTTTCTCACATCAAACTTCTTCCTCAACTTGTGAAATAAATCTGAATATTTAATCACCTTTGCATGCTCCATGTGACCAAACCACCAATAATTGGCCTCACCTAAAAGATGAAGTGTTGCAATTTGGATAGCCTCTTCTTTAGCTACAGGATGTAGCCTGAAAAATGCATCTAACTCTTTCCTCCAAGCCTTAACAGTGCTTGAGGAAGATCCATCAAATGTAGGCAAATAGAATCTATTGTGCCTCTTCCTTCTATTGATGCTATAGGATCCTCTTTCTTCTTTGATTTGGAAGAATACTTGGAGAGTTAAGCTCTATTTGAATGCTCTAGACTGTGATTTGTACTCTTCAAGATACAGACTGAGAGTCTCATGAGTCTCAGGTTTTCTTCTTTCTTCATTTCTATACCCTTCACCTTCTCCAAATAAAGTGGGCATAGTAGATCTATGAGGAGATCTATAATTCTCTGGTTTTCTTCTTTGCTGATAGGAAGTGCTTGGACCTTCCTCATCAAATCTTCTTCTTAGATCTTCTTTTTGCCTTTCCTTCTCCATTTGATTGACCTCCTTGGAGAGATCTTGGATGGATCTAAAGAGAGGAGTGGAAAGAGTATAATCCTCCTTCATGATAGATCTCATCTATCTGCTTATTCTTTTGATGCCAAAGACGAAGTGTCCACAAGTTGAGCCAAAGATCATGCTCTGATACCACTGTAATATTCCAAAATGGGAAAATGCAGTAATACTGAAACAAAATATAAGAACTGTAACAAAGTAAACAATAAATCTATATACACATCAGAATGCATAGAAATAGCTGAGCCATTTTATTATATAGGAGGTTAATAGCAAGTACAACAGTGCTTAAAATATGAGACATTCAAGCCAAAGAGATGGCCTAGAATGAACCTACAATGATCCCACAAAAGGGACTGTGTAACTGCTGAACTGCTAGAAAGGTAAACTGCACTGTCCCTGCTGCAACTATTGGGACTGCAATTGCCTGAAAGATAGAAAGTCAAATCTAGGCAGAATCAGAGCTCCGATGATGCTGAAAATGTAGATTAGGGCTCAATGATGGATTCCCAAGATAACCCAGAAAGGGTTTCTCAGATCTGTCATTCTAAGAAAACCATCCTCTTAGGGCTTCACATATATGCTGCTGGGAATGCAGATCTGAAGATAGATCTGATGTTATGATGGCTCCAATGATGCACAATTAGATCTATGCTAGAAGGGTTGATCCCTTCTCTAGATCCTTGGGTTAAAAGCTCAAGATCTAGATCCTCCAATCTCCTCCACTGAAATTAGCTATTGGATGAACAACAGCTTCAGAAAACTGCGTTGTTAGAGAGAGAGGCTCAATAGCCTACTGCTAGATATGTCAAATCAGATCTTGAATGATGGAAACAATAGATCCAATGTGAAGATATGATCCCTCATAGGATTTGTACCTGAAATGCTGGAAACTTGCTTCCTCCAATAGATCTACAGGACTGGACTGCGCAATACTTGAAAAACTGTTGCTGCATGGAGGTAAAACCCAATGGCATGAATGTCGGATATAGATCTGCTGCTCCTGGAAGATTTAATGTGAAGAACAAAGTGGTAGGATGAATCCTCCACCGATTTCCTAGCTAAATACTAGAAACAACCTCCTAAAGATGGCACCAATGCCTGATAAGGAATGAGGAACAACCCTCTTTCAAGAGCTACTCAATGAAAGAGGAGGGATTCCCGCTCGGGAACACCCTGTGCTAAATAGCACTGTAAACTCTGCTAAACAACCCAATCCTGCATAGAAATGTCCTAAGACAAATCTAGATCTAAATAGATCAAGAAATGAATCATCCAAATCATGCCTTCTATTGTGCCTTCACCTTCATTATATGCATGAGCCTTCCATAGCCTAGGCTCACTCCAAAACTGCGTTGTACATGTGGACATACTCTCCATGTTTGACTGCGTTGTTGCATCATGTCCTCCATCATGTTTAAATGGGGTGATCACCCTCTCCATCATGTGTGCATTAAATGCATTACTTCCTCCACTATCTTATCATAAGTGCTTTATGATCTTCTTTGAATGCACTATGATCTCATTTGACCTTATCAAAGGTCCTCATGATTTTATATTTAAGTTCCATGATCTTATTTTATTGTTTCATCCTCCATAATCTATCTCATAAATGAGACATGATCTCCATTAATGGAGATGCTTCACTACTCCATGATTTTAGATCTATATCTAGAATATCCACATACACACATAAAAAGTGGGTTTTATTCATCTTTGAGGATTATGGGTCCCTCCACCCTTTTATTTACTTAACTAATTAAGCTTATTAAGAACTCTAATATCCCAAATATCATGTGAAAATTTGGGAGTATTACACGAAATAATTTTTTTATAGAAAATAGAGACCAATGAAATAAAAATCTCACACACACATTTGACACAATATATGACCTAGGAACCCTTTCATGAGAAAAAACCCAACTAGAAGGTGAGGCCACTCTACTCTCTTTCTCTAAATACAAAATGTTTGTGAGTACAAAGAAGTATGACTTGTGGATTGTGGGAAACTACAATGAACAAATCCTCTTTGTGTGCTTTATCTCCTATCTGTCTTAGCTATTTTTGCTCAACTATGGAAAAAATGCACTCAAAAGAATGGAACCTCTTTTCCTCCTAGTGGGCCAATTATACAATAGCCCGATGGCCTACTAGTGGTTAGGTTTGAGTACCTCAACTCTTAAAAAGAGTTAAGATATCAAACCTTATAGAGTCTTCTACAACATAATCACGTGGCTACCCATTTTTCATGAATAATGGGGGTTGACGTGACATCCTCTCGAATTATGGTGATGGAGATAGAAAGGTCAACTTTTGAGTGGCATAACTTTCACATACTAATTCTAATTGACATGATTATTGTGTCGTTGGAAATGTATTTGTGTGTTGAATAGAGATAAAAGGAATTAAACTAAAGAGACAATTTTTTACCCAAAAAAAAACATCATTTGATGCCTCAAAATGCTCCCTAAAGGTTTCAGACTTCAATTTGCCAAACTAGGTCCCACTGGTAAAAATGGTCCCATTAGAGAAATTTTGAGGTAAAAAATGAGCCTCAAAACAAAAATGTACAACCAAAATCAACTTTATAAGAACCAATAGGATTCAATATGACAATGCCAACCATAGGGGATGATTCACCATTTTTTGAGTAAAAAATTAAAAATTAAAAAAATTAAAAAACTACTTTCTCAACTTGTATTTTCAACTTATCTCCCTACATTTTTACTCAATTTTTGAGCAAGAGAACTCATTGGATGCATAATTTAATTCCTCATCCAAGGAGTACCCATATTGCATACTTTCGATGGACCCTACTACACGAAAAATGAAAAATACATGAAAAAAATGTATTTTCATGTATTTTTCATTTTTCGTGTAATAGGGTTTATCGTAAGCATGAAACATGGATACTCCTTGGATGAGGAATTAAATTTTACTTATAACGAGTGCTCCTGCTCGAAATTTGAGTAAAAACGTAAGGATATAAGTTGAAAATACGAGTTGAAAATGTAATTTTTTCTTTTTTCCCTCTAAAATTTGATTAAGTAATATAATCTTATTTTATTATTTCCACTATTATTTTATAATATTCCTTACGAGGCCCATTTTAGACCTCAAAATTTCTCTAATGGGAGAACTTATTCCTCCACTTTTTCCACTCTCAAAGAATTGAGATGGATAACAAACAAAATAATGATCCAATTCAAATCATTATGATTTGGATGAGGAGTAAATGGACATGAAGAAAACATTTCTTCATGTTGAGCTTAAAGATGAAATCTTCATGAAGAAACCTAAAGGATTTGTGGTATAAGGGAGAGAAGACATGGTGTTCTAGTGGGAAGCATCAATATATGACCAAAAGTAGAAGTTGTCATTAAGACAATGGTAATGATGACCTGAAAAATATGTTGTAGCACAAAAACTTATAAGAAGTGAAGTGGAAAAGTTCATTATTTTTGTCTTATATGTTGATAATATTATTTTGGTTAGTGAGTGGAAGAATCTAGTGAAGGAGACTAAGTCTCAGTTTTCACATGAATTTGAGATGAGGACTTGGGTTAATCGCATTATTGTTCAGGAATTAAGGTGAAGAGAGACTACTATATATTATCCAAAGAAAGTACATGGAAAACATACTTGAGTGGCATTAGGATGGATAAATGCAGATTGACTTGTATTGCATCTCAAGTAGAAGTGAGCTTGTTGACTAACCTAGATCCTAAGAGAAAACGAGAGGAAGATGAGATGGAAAATGTGTCATTGAGGCAATTGGCAGACTTATGTATGTAATGTTCAATGTAAGACCATACATTGCATATACAGTGGGAGTCATAAGTAGGTAAATGAAAAATCCAAGGAGATATTATTGAAAAATTGTGAAAAAAAAAATTATAGATGCCCATGATGCACTAGTGACTATATTAGTTTCTATCAAGGAGATGGAACCAATAATTTTTTGATGTGTGGGTTCACTAACGTTGACCATCCAAGTGATGTGGACAATGCAATGTCCAGTAGTGTGTTTATACTTTTAAACTTAGTTGTGAGTTGAAAGAATAAGAGGAAACCCATGCAATGAGTTGTTTCCTATTTCAATATTGAAGCAAAGTACATTCTAGCATCGAATACTTCAAAGACACTTGTTTGGGTGCAATGGTTATAAAGAGATATCGAACTTGAACCTAGGTCCACACCTATTTTTTGTGACAATCATAGTGAAATTGTTTTGGTAAAAAATACCAAGTTTCATCCATGGAAAAAGCATATTACAATTTCCACTACCTCATAGAGATGGTGCAGTCTCATGTAGTAACTATACTTAAAGTTAGGACTCAAGATAATGCCACAATTTTTTTTATTGAGGTAGTGGATGGAAGGAAATTTGCTCGGTGTGGGGAAAGGTGGTGCTTCAACCATGGTTGATGTAATTACTAAGTGGAGGATTGTTCGGATATTGCTAGTTACATCATCTATGAAACTAGCAGTTTCCATTTGTATATGAAATGTTCAAAGAAATCTTTGGGTTGCATTTTTGTATTTTAAATAAGTTGTTTCCAAATTGTATACATGATTTTATGGGTATCATTGTTTCTATGTTTGTACATTCTTTCTAAAATAAAATAAAATAACAAGGCAAATAATCATTTTCCCCTCTTAAGAAAGACTTATTTGCATTTTTTGTTTGTTATGGTTTTAATATTTTGAATTTCCAGAACTTATATTGAATATCTTTGAGTTGTAGATTTTTCTCAATTTGATGTAGATTGTTTTCCAAAGTTAATATCTTGAAGGGAAATCTCCTCCAGTAGTTTAACTAAAAAATTACATCTCTTCTCCAATTTCTTTTAAGTTTAAGATAACTATTACTAATATTTAAAACAATAATAATCAACTCTTAATCTTTATATTTATTACATTATATACTTAATTATATTTATACATAAAATTCTCAATCATAATATTACTTTCAATTTAATTACACTTATTTTTTTAAATTATTTATTCAAATTTATTTAAAATAAAATAAAAAATTATCACTTTATTTTACTAATCACATAACAAATCCAAAAATTCAATACCAATCAATAAATCACACCAAAAAATATCCCATATCATATGCAGTGCTACAGAACTTAAATTTTAAAAAAGACATTTTCAGTTAAGTCGTTCTACCATGTATTTGGTGGATCCTCAACCATGGATTGTCGTTATTTTGTTTATTTTTTCTAGCAAGCAGAAGTAGAATGTATGCTCCCACTTCCTAGTAAGTTGCCCGTCAATATGAATATATTCATATTCCTGGGTTGTATTTTTAGTTAGTTAATCTTTAAAATTTTACTTCATATTTATGAAATACATAAAATAAAATTTAATTAACATAATTTTTTTTAATTAATACGTATATTTCTCTTACAACTTAAAGATAACTAACTAAAAACTGAATAACTTACTAAAAACCGAAATCAAATCAAACTTAACTTAAAAAAATAAGATATATTATTTATTTGAATAATTTATTTTCAACACTACATTTCTAAACTTGTATAAAAAAAAATTCATGTTTGAGAAACACAATGATATGCATTTCTGATCCTTGGACAATTTAAAACCAACATCAAATTCAACGCAAAGTTGATTATCTCAATAATTAAATATGTGTACACATGGCTCTCTGCTTCAAATGCGGCATAAAAATTACATTCCATAACCACCTTATAGAGACCATAAATATGAGGGAGGATATTGCAGTTAATGCAACCCTCTTTGCGAAAGACATTTTTCTGATGATATTGCTTTTGAAACTGTACCCAAGTAAGATTTTATTATCTTATAACTTCACCAGCAAAGCTTCACCCCAGTGCACTAAGAACGGTTTTCTTTAACTACATTGACCAATAATGATATAAAGATTGGTGATATGGAGAAATATACAATAATGATCAACGTCTGTATACACAACATCTAAATCTGTCAAAACATGTAACATTCACACTCTGCTTCTGATCATCTTGTTTTCTTCTGAAGATCTGTGGCAGCACTCTGCAAGCTTTGATGCAACACTTTTGCACGGAGTCATTCTCCATAAGAGTCACCTTAGGACTCATCAGAACATTTGAAATTTGGACAATTTGGGGTATCTGCAATCCGAGACATTGAGAAGATTCAGTCCAATGCTATGAAGTTTGATTCAGGGTGTTCAAATTTGAGACATCCCGTAGAAATAAATAATAATTGCAACTCTTAAAACCAATTTGATCACCAGCTAGATCAGCTATTTTAATTTGTATAGAAGGCCTAGATTGGGTGGGTGACAGCCTTGGGAAAAACACAATGCATGTTAAAAATGCATAAATTATAAAACTAAAGCCTAATGTGTTCATCTTCAATGTTGTCTCCTAATTTAGTGGATCTTTTGATTTTGAACTGAGGAAGCTGGGAAGCTCAAAAGAACTCCACACTTATTTGGGGTCCACATTCTCAGAGTCACTTGGAAGGTGCACACAAGCTGCAAAGAAGAAAAGGGAGCTGTTGTGAAAACAATAACAAAACTGCCTATCCAGATAACTTGGAGTAGGGGATGGTTCCAGTCAAAAGCTATAACATTTATACAAAGCAACATGTGCTTATTACCTTTATCAAGATCCCTGGATACACAAAAGGAAACTATCAAATAGACCATTCTATGCCAAAACATTAATGTCTTCACACAAATTATTATCAGGATCTCACAAACCCCAGGCACGACTAACAAAATCACTGACTTCTACCTTCCCAACAGGTAGAACGCCATAAATAATTACATGAGTAAAATATATGCTTGCTTACAAGGGTACAAGATGGATGCTTATCAGTGTAGTCACTATTGCAAAACCATAAGAGGAATCCTTAACAAGATCTATATGCACTGGTATGAAAATATTCAGAATAATGCCTATGAGTATGAAGAATGCAGGTGAGAGCTTAGGTGCCTAATAAGCTCTATTTAGGGTTTTAATCCCTAAGATCTAAGGCCTGAACTTTTGTCAACTCTAAATAGAAAATAATTAGAAAAGCGATGGGGAGTGCCCTTGAAGATCTGTAAGAGGTGTTGCGCAAAAGAAAATAAATAGCTATGCCTAATTTGATCAAGATTTACAGGGACCACTGTGAACAATGAAAACATAAGATTATTGGCCATTAGGATGAATAGACATAATAAGAGAGGAATCCTTATCAACCTCAGCAAGGACCATTTCAAAACATAAGCGGAGTGCCTCTCTGCACAAATTAAGCCTGCTACCACACTACTTATGTAATGTCCCTTTTTCAGGAACACGCTGCTCCATCGGGAACATCTTAGATGTTCCATTTCTCCTTCTTCAGTGAGACACTGCAAGTCCATTTCAGAGATTGACTGATGGGGCATTTACAGGATATGACTCCTTCCAAAGAAGGGAGAAATCCTGAGGCTAGCTGGCCCTTCTCAGACTCTGCCTATGGATATGCAATATTCCACCTCGGGAATTTATGCTACAGGGTCCTTTAGGACACTATATAAGGAAGCTACTGCATAAATAAGACATACCAACACTGGGATGCCCTAGATAACATCTCATACAACTCCTATGTAGAATATGAGCTCAAAGAAATAACTCTAGATGGGTTATTCAGATCTCCCCAAACTAAATCTCTAAAACAATGCTCAATGAGAGAGCTTACAACAATATATGAACATGAACATGAACTCTGCAACTCTGAATACATCATGAGAGGGAAATGTTACACCCATCATTATATTAGGACATATCAGCATAAATATACAAGAAATAGTTGAGGGACAAGCCACTCAAACTCTAAAATAAATCCTCCAATGAATAAACAATGAAATACAAGAGTTGTTGCATATCCACAAAATGTTGGAGTAGCTGCAACTGCATTGTGTACATGAAGGCATAAGCTGCTGAACATGAATAAAAGACATATATGGCTGAAGGAATACAAGAAAATAGCCCAGCAACAAGAAATTGGCTGAAATACAAGATTTCTAGCCAATCTATGAAGATTGCTAGAAATGCCGGAGAAAACCAAAATGTGACAACAGATTTGTCACTGCAACTGAACCCAAACATGAATGAGGATGTGGCTGATCTAAAATCTGATTTCCCTCCTCTGATAGTGCCTCCAATACAAATGGCTGATCCCTTTGTCTCAGAAACAACCTCCTGATGAGCTCCATGAAACCCCTCTCTCACTGCCTCCTCAAAATAACGCAGTTTCCTCCATGGACTGCGCAGTGGGAGATGATAGAAGTGTGGCCTCATGCCACTGATCTGAAATACAGCTTGAGAATCCTCCTTATAGTTTCTCCAATGAATAGATCCCTCCACCACTGAAGAAAACAAGCTAAGAAGACTCCATGAGTTCCTCTCTAGCTACACCCAGCTACACAACGTCCTCTCTGCTGCAGAAATAACGCTATAGAAGATGAATGAAGCTGTGGCCAATGCCGGATTGAGGAAATGTAGCTCAATCCTCATCCTTCCTTAAACAAGAGGTAAGGATTCCCGACCGGGAACACCCTAGTGCCCGAGGGCACCATCTCCCTGCTAAATAGCCTTGGGATGAAAGCTTTTGCAGACCCTTATCTGAAATCTAAAACATAGCATAATGAAAATGGGCTGCCATCTCCTCCATATAAAGTGAGAGAACTCCTCTCCACCATGGTCCCACCAATTAGGGTTTCCACCCTTGCATGAATGTCTTCCCTCCAAAACTGCACAGCTTCTCTAGGAAGCCTCTAGTGAGCTGGGTTCCATTCACACCCTTGGTGTTTATTTCAGCTGCTTTATTCACTCCCCTTTCACATTAGGATTGTTATTTTTTCATCTAAAAGGGGCTAAGGTGTCTCCTTGCCCATTTTATTAAACAAAAATAAAATGTGCAACTATAATGTCCATTTTAGCTTGAGGCTAAAAATTGGGACATTACAATCCTCCCCTCCCACATGTTGCTTGCCCTCAAGCAACTGCATGAAGAGAGAAAAATCTTCTCCCCCTTCTTTTCTTCTGGCCTCCTCATCAATGGTCCCACCACTACTCAAGTATGCTGCAATGAAATTGTCCTCCAATGCTCTCTCCCAAGTATGCAAACTGTCAACAATGCTCCTCATGGAAAGATATACGGTGTAGTGGAATCCTTCTTACTGTGCTAAGGCCTCCTTAAGGTAGGAGTGATGATATGCATGGGAAAATTCTACTCCCAATGATGATCCTCTCATCCATGCAATCATCCAAATGAAAATCTCACCCCTGATTTCTGCAATGAGTTGGGGTTGAATGGAGAGTGTGCTTGCGTTCTCATGATGGCCCTCTCTCCATTTGAAGTGTGCATGGGGCTGCCTCTGTCTTTGGGCTGAAAAGTATGGCCTCCAAGAATGGCCCAAGCTACCCCATCAAGAAAATCAGCCATGAATTGCCTCCTCAAATTCTCCAAGTGGTTCCTCCCACAAGAAGAGACAAGTAGAAATGTGGCAATCATGGTTTGCCCATTGTATCTCCTGCAAGATAAAACATGTATAATGGGGAGAATCATACTCCCAATGGGCTGTACATACAATAATCTCCAAATAATGCTCCTCATGAGTGTACCAACATTTGAAATGCAAGGAGCAATATGCAATAGAAACAAGTTGCCAAATGACAACCGGAGAGTGGTTCCAAATTCCACTCATGGAACCTACGCAGTGCCTCCTTGGCCTGCCTCAACATCAAAAGTAACAAGTGTTGAACTAGCCACTTGTTTGCTGCCACAACATCTCCTCATAAGATGAAACATGAAATATACATTGGTGCCAAAGGTGCACACCAAGAATCATGTGGCTTCCCCCACAACCATCACAAAAATAGCGAAAATCAAGGCTACAAGTAGCTGCAAGTACGTCCTCATGAAAAAAAATGCAAGAAGGAAGAAGCCTCCTTGATGCATCATGCTCCTCAATCAATGAAAAGAAGTACAATACAAAATATGACATTATAGCTCCTCCATCATGCACTAGAGCTCTTGAGCTGACATGGCTCAACATGAATGCTTTCCCTCTCCTCCAATGAGTAAGGGAATGGTTGTGCCAACCTCTCCAAAATCAATCGGGCTATGCATTTATCCATATGATGACGTAGATCATGCTGAATGCCCTCCAAAGTGAACTCCTCTAGCAAGGCAAAGTATGCATCCAAGTGCATAGCTAGAAAGTCCTCATATGCTGCATGCAAATAATTTCTCCTTGAGACTAGAAACTCTAGCCAAGAAGAGTCTGCCATGATGACAGATGATCATATCATCCACTAAGTGTCTTCCATCTCCATCAAGGCCATCCAAGAATCATGCATGCACCAAGATCCTGGGACCTCTAAACCAAAAGCTGAGTCCTCCATCCTGGATCAATCCTCCACATAGACAACGCTGGTGTTCTGCAATGTGGTGCTTCATCACACTGTTGCTTGCTACCTTGACATCCCCTCATGTCAAGGTCATCCTCCAAGTTGCTGCCATGCCCATCATGCAGTTTCTCATGCTCAAAGAAATGATGATCTCTGAAAATAAGCCTCCCATGAGAGACTATCATCTCCAAAGAATCTCTCGATCCTGGGCAATATAAGCATGAGTGGCCTCCCTCTACTCCAAAGGATGAAAGAGTTCTCCCCCAAAGGAAGTGACCTCTCCCTCACCAAACCAATGTTGCAGTCATCCGACATCATGAAGATGCTATCCTCCATCCATACAACAACTCTATCTGCGCAGTGAACTGATGAGAATGGGTGATACTAAAAATGGGAGAGTGTATCCCTCCTCCATGAGCTTGTCCCCAAACTCTCTGCGCTGTAATGGACTCCTCTAATGCCTCTACCCCTCCGAAATCCAATGAGTGGTGAACCAAATAGAATGATGCCTCTCATCATCTCTAGACCATATGGCCTCCAAATGGAAAGCCTCCAAAAGTGAGACATCAAGATAGGAAGTGGACTGAATATATGAGAGGAATGAAAAGTCCTCTCTTTCTACTGCACAGTGCAGTCCTTCTTCCATTTGAAGAAAACCTCTGAAAATGGATAGGGGTGAATGTCCATCATCCCTTCATGTCGATCCTCCTAATCTTCTTCTTCCTCCAATGGTGCAGCACTGTTGATTTTTCTATGCACCTCCTCTCTACTAACATGTGAGTGTGTCTCCTCCCCAATGAGAGGCCTTGGCCTTCCTTAGAGAGAAATATCTCCACACCCTGAAAAATGGAAGAGTGCCCTTCATACAATGGGGGTCTTGCCTCTAGCAAGTCATTCTTCTGATTTCTCCCCCTCTAGAAATATGGAATGATATTTTGTTCCATGGTTCCCCTTCATGCATGCAAAGTGTTTGTATATTTGTCACACCATGCTCCTCATTGGTTTTCACCAATCCCCTTTTTAAAACTCTATGTGACTTTAACATATGATCTCTCATTTTCATGAGAACATGAAATAGAACTCTGAAATCAATTATCATGAATCATACCTTTGAGTTTGCAGCGCTGCTCCTCCAAAGGCCTCAAATCTTTCCTCCATCCTTCTTGTAGTAGCTACGGACAGTGTACTGCACTGTGGATCTGCATGTGTGGCTGAATGCTCACACCCTCCATGAAATAGCTAGGATTTGTCTCAACAACAAACCCCTTTCAGAAAATTCCTCCAAATTTTTCCCCTTTCAGCAGATCTTCAATGGTGTGCTCAATGGTCTGGAAAAGAAGAAGGGAAACCTCCTCTTCCTTCATTCCTCTTCCTTGTTTCCTCTCCTTGGAGAGAGAAGATCCTCTTTCTGATGGAAATATATCTTGGGCACAGGCTGAGCCAAGATCATGCTCTGATACCACTGTAATGTCCCTTTTTTAGGAACATGCTGCTCCATCGAGAACATCTCAGATGTTCCATTTCTCCTTCTTCAGTGAGACACTGCAAGTCCATTTCAGAGATTGACTGATGGGGCATTTACAGGATATGACTCCTTCCAAAGAAGGGAGAAATCCTGAGGCTAGCTGGCCCTTCTCAGACTCTGCCTATGGATATGCAATATTCCACCTCGGGAATTTATGCTACAGGGTCCTTGAGGACGCTGTATAAGGAAGCTACTGCAGAAATAAGACATACCAATGCTGGGATGCCCTAGATAACATATCATACAACTCCTATACAGAATATGAGCTCAAATAAATAACTCTAGATGGGTTATTCAGATCTCCCCAAACTAGATCTCTAAAAAAATGCTCAATGAGAGAGCTTACAGCAATATATGAACATGAACACGAACTTTGCAAATCTGAATACATCATGAGAGGGAAATGCTACAACCATCATTATATTAGGACATATCAGCGGAAATATACAAGAAATAGTTGAGGGACAAGCCACTCAAACTCTAAAAGAAATCCTCCAACGAATAAACAATGAAATACAAGAGTTGTTGCATATCCACAAAATGTCGGAGTAGCTGCAACTGTGCTGTGTACATGAAGGCATAAGCTGCTGAACATGAATAAAATACATATATGGCTGAAGTAATACAAGAAAATATCCCAGCAACAAGAAATGGGCTGAAATACAAGATTTCTAGCCAATCTATGAAGATTGCTAGAAATGCCGGAGAAAACCAAAATGTGACAACAAAGTTGTCACTGCAACTGAACCCAAACATGAATGAGGCTGCGGCTGATCTAAAATATGATTGTCCTCCTCTAATATTTCCTCCAATACAAAGGGATGATCCCATTGTCTCAGAAACAACCTCCTGATGAGCTCCATGAAACCCCTATCTCACTGCCTCCTCAAAATAGCGCAGTTTCCTCCATGGACTACGTAGTGGGAGATGATAGAAGTGTGGCCTCATGCCACTGATCTGAAATACAGCCTGGGAATCCTCCTTGTAGTTCCTCCAATGAATATATCCCTCCACCACTGAAGAAAACAAGATAAGAAGACTCATGAGTTCCTCTCTAGTTGCACCCAGCTACACAACGTCCTCTCTGCTGTAGAAATAATGTTGTAGAAGATGAATGAAGCTGTGGCCAATGCCGAATTGAGGAAATGTAGCTCAATCCTCATCCTTCCTTGAGGAAGAGGTAGGGATTCCCGACCGGGAACACCTTAGTGCCCGAGGGCACCATCACCCTGCTAAACAGCTCGGGGATGCAAGCTTTTGCAGACCCTTGTCTGAAATCTAAAACATAGCATAATGAAAATGGACTGCCATCTCCTCCATATCAAGTGAGAGAACTCCTCTCCACCATGGTCCCACCAATTAGGGTTTCCACCGTTGCATGAATGTTTTCCCTCCAAAACTGCACAGCTTCTCTAGGAAGCCTCTTCCTCCTGGGGCAGCGTTGTTGACTTTAGTCAATGGTGACTAATCAAGTGAGTTGGGTTCCATTCACACCCTTGGTGTTTATTTCAGCTGCTTTATTCACCCCCCTTTCACATTAGGAGTGTTATTTCTTCATCTAAAATGGGCTAAGGTGTCTCCTTGCCCATTTTATTAAAATAAAATAAAATGTGCAACTATAATGTCCATTTTAGCTTGAGGCTAAAAATTGGGACATTACAACTTACCTCCAATGTAACTGGACAGCTTGCAGTGCTTAACGACTCCTTGAATGGCACTCTGTACCTCCATCAATGTGCTCTCACTACTATAGTGAGGAAGCTTCTGCTGCATCCCAAAAGGCTGTTGTTTCCCCTTACCCAAATGCTTGTAAACCATCTTCAAGTTTCTAGAGAAATCTGAGAATGAGATATGCTTCTCACTTCTCTCTGAACCCATACATTTACCATTTTGCACTCCATTTCTCTGGCCATGTTTCTCCAGATCTCCGAACCTAATTTTCTCATTACACTTCTGTGAAATCTTAACATACATAGGTTTGATCTTCTTCACATAATTCTGAACAATCTCCTTGGCTTTCTTCTTATCTCTATCCATGATTTTACACTGTCCTTCTCCATCATCAGATTCCCTTGCTTTCCTTTGAATCTCATTGTTATCATCTTGCTTGCAAACCTTGGAATTATCTCTAGTGAAAAGTGACACCAACGGTACTTCCACCACCTTGAATTTCACAGTGAACGGTCTATTCTGCTTGGGCACAACAGAGTCCATAGCAATGCTAGTACCATATTCAGCACAAGGAGACTGCAAATACATGCCAAGTTTATCCAACTTTCTGATTCCAAACAAAGAAGTCTTCAACTTGGTAGCAGTTTTGAGCAAATTGGGGAAGTGGATCTTGACTCCAGTGACGTTACAAGACTGAGGAGAGGCAATATCCTTATCAATGTCATCTAGAAGTGGTGTGGGAAGTTGCAGGGGAGGCAGCTGACTTTGGTAGGACCAGACATTATCTGCAGGTGGAGAAATGCAGTGATTTGGGTTTGGGCGGTTGGCAGTAGACATAGAGAAGTCCAGCTCAAATTCATCATCGCTATCATCCTCATCTGAGCTTGAGGTGGAGCTTGGGGTGGTATATGTTCTGGATAATAGTAAGGAAATATCAATGTCAAAATATTGGGCATCGTCTGCATAAGAAAGATATACATCATCATCAGGAATATCATCTACATTAGAAGACTGTAGGCTTTCTGGATAGTATTTGTAGATACTCATACAGTGATTCTCCATTGGAATTTGATTTATGCCCTGAAAGTCTAATAGTGCTCTACTGAAATGCCTACGCTTATAGAATCTCTAAGAACTTAGGGGTTGCAAGTGTATGTTTCCGGTGGTTGCATTGGGATGAGTTATGTGGAAGCTAACTAACATCTATAAATAGCCGTGTCGGGAATGAAAAAGAACATATTGAGTGTTTTTCTTATTTAATTGCATCCATGATTTATATATATAATATTAATCAATATGTAGTTTACGGATGGGGAGATTTGAGAGTCGGGGTGTTCACGGAATATTTGAATTATATTTGAATTAGGTATTATGATAAGGATATGGTGATGGTTATGTTTAAGGTATACTTGTATCAAGTAACATGATATGGTGATGGTTATGTTCACAGAATATTTGTATGAGGTAAGAGGATATGGTGATGGTTATGTTTACGGAATTTGTATTAGATAATAGGATATGGTGATAGTTATTTTCACGGAATATTTGTATTAGATATAATAGTATCAAATAACATGATATAGTGACAATTGTGTTTACTGAATATTTGTATTAAATATATTTGTATCAGATAACAAGATATGGTAATGGTTATGTTCATTGAATAATATTTAGATAAATCTAATTATCAGAATATTTGGGGAGCCCCGTACTTCTGCCAGGAAATGCATTCCAAATCTGGTTATAACTAAATGTTTACTATTAATGATGGGATATAATTTAGTTTTGAAGATAAGTTTAATTGGTTAGGTTTTGGTTATAGGTTTAATTTTATTAATATTTTAGAGTTTGGTTTTGTAATTTATTTAAAAAATATAACAATTTATAGGTTCAATTTTATTGACATTATAGGTTCAATTAAAAATGATAATTCTTTTATATATACATATGTGGAATTTATATAATATAAACAATATTATAAATAAACCTCGATAGATTCATCTTAAGCAAAGATTATTAAATACAATACAATAAGATCATATTTCAAAGAGAGAGTGAGATGGAGGGGGAATAGAGTGGGGGAGAGAGACATAGAGGTGGGAGAGGCAAGGAGATAGAGGAAGGAAGAGAGAGAGGAGGAGAGAGAGGGAGGGAAAGAGAGATGGATTTGGAGGGGGAAAGAGAGGGGGGGAAGAACAAAGACATTGAGAGAGAGAGAGGGAGTGACAAGGGAGAGATGAAGATGGAATGAGGAAGAGAGGAGACGAGGGAAGAGAGAGAAAAGGAAAGGATAGAGATAGGGGAAGAAGGGGAAGAGATAGATAGGGAGACATAGATATGGAGGGGGGGGAGAGAGAGAGAAGGAGAGAGGGAGGGAGATAATGACAGAGTTGGAGGGTGGAGAGAGGGAGAGTGTGTGATAGGGGGGAGAGACAAAGGGAGGTGGGAGAGAAAGGGAGAGAGAGGAAGGAAGAGAGAGGGGACTTGAGAGAGAGGAAAGAGAGGGGGGGGGAGAGAGAGAGTGTATGTTTTTGGGCTGATATGGAGAGATAAAAAAGGAGAGACATAGGGAGAGATATATATAAATGGAAGGGGCGAGAGGGAATAAAAGAGATACAGAGAGAGAGAGAGAGATGTGTTTGAGGGGTTGAGATACTGAAACAAATAAGGAGAGATGGAGGGAGGAATATTTTATGTTAAACCAGTTTAAATGATGCATTTTACTGTTTCAAAAAAAGATTTATTGGAATTTTCCTCAATCAATTTTTTTTAATCTTCTGTTAAATAGTTCCCTCCAATTACATAATATTTATATTTAAAACATTGAGTCCTTTCAAATGTATGTTTATTGGGAACCTGATTTGGATCAACAAGAACCACATAATCCACCACATGCGCATATGGACTGAACCTGAATAATTTTTTTAGATTATGTACATCTAGGTGATGTGCCTTTCTAATTTGATATTGATATTTTCCTTCATCTCACCTATCGAATTGGTTGACATTAAGCTGAAATGTTTGGCCAACATTAATTAATTTATTCTTCCTCAACTGATCTCGAATGGAATTTTGTTTTTTTTTAATAATGTCATCCTCTAACTCAGCACCTTGTTTTATAATTTCTCTACTGCCTTTAGAGCTTTCACTTTTTTCTTCACTATTTCTCATGATTTTTAGAGGTTGACCAACATTTGATTTCTTCTTCTTACGAGTTAACATATCTTCTTCTTCATAAATAATCTTTTCATCATCAGCTAGAAGTGAGATATCCTTGACCATTTTTATTTTCGGTGTTTTATTTATTTTCTCATTTTCAGCAACAGTTCTAATCTCCTCCTCACTAATGGTAACACATTTTTCATCTTCACCTTCCACAACTTTAAACACAACATGTTTAGTTTTAATAGATTGACCCACCTTAGTGATTATTTGATGATCCCTTCTTCTACTATTGCAGTGTCATGAGCTATTGGTCTTTGCTTCCTTCTCCTTTCTTCTTTTGTCTTTGTGTCAAAAGTGTTGATCACAGTCATAATATTTAGCTCCAGATAATAAATAACCTCAAACATGATTGAAATACTCTCAGCAAAATCCTATGCAATAAAATACAATATGCCAATCATTAATAGTTTATAAAAATTTGAATAATCCTTAAAATAATGCATAACACATAAATATAAATATGCATATTTACATTGTTATTTGAAATGATTCTTGCGATTTTTGCACACCGTTGTGTAGATTCTTCAAATATGTCATATTGGACCTTTGAGAAACGATATCTAACCTTTTCATGTGTATTGGCCAATCTTGCAAGAACATAAACAATGTTTGTATTCGACACCAAACATATGTCTCGTACACTGCCCATCACCTCATATGATTCACCAAAGTTAATCATACCACAATATAGATAGATATGCACATCATCATCGGTTTCATTGTCTTGAAGATGCTATGCAAAAATTGTTTTATTTATTTCTCATGCATTCTTCCATTCTATTTTTTTTTTTAATGTACTTGATAGGTCACTTGCTTGTCTTTTATTACATTTCTCAGTTTGGGTGTGTTCTACAGTATCCATAGTTCGTCCAGCTGCAACATTAGATTTGGAAATTCCTACCCTTGGTCCAGAAGCATTCACAGAGATCTTCTTTGATGCCATCTTCCACACACACACACACACACATATCTTAATTAAACAAAATTTTGTTTTTAAAATTTACTAATATATATATGTATAATCCGAATTTTTAAAAATATAATTATTTATATTTTTAAAAATAATAGAAATTTAATTCATACAAATTAAAATTTAACCCCATTTTTTTTTTTTAAACCATATAAATTTATTTAAAAAAAAGAGATTATATATTTTTCCAAAATACTATACAGTTTTAAAATTATATATATATATATATATATATATAATTTTAAAACAATTTAAATATAAATTAAATTAAATTAAATTAAATTTAAATATATTTAATTTAAAAATAATAATAATAATAATTTATATAATAAATAATAATAATAATAATAATCGGTCAAGTCGGGTGCCAGAGACCGGCGGCCCGTGCTCGACCGCTAGTCTCCGATCCCAACTTGGGCGGCGGGGGGGGCTCGATTCTCCCTGCCCAGGTGGCGACCAGAGGTTGGGGGTGGGGCTATCGTGGCCTAGAAGCCTCGCGCGCTAGCCTCCTGCCCCCGGCTAGGCGGGGGGTTGGTTATGGGAATTGACCCCTGCGTCGCTAGAGGCCGGAGGCCGACAACCCCATCAATTAGCCTTCGGCCCCTGACCGGGCAGGGGCGTCGATTCCCAAAATTGACCCCCTGTTCAGTCGAGAGCTTGAGGTCGGTAGGCGAGCGGGCTTGCATGGGCCAAGCTAGCCCACCCGTCATACTTTCGTCCCCACCTAGGCAAAAAATAATAATAATAATAAACAATTTATTTTATAATAAAAAATAATTTAAATAAAAAAGAAACATTTTTTTATAAAATAAAAGCTATTCTTAATTTTTATTTTTAATTGATATATATGTGTGTGTGTGAGAGAGAGAGAGATAAAAACCATTTTTTTAAATGAAATAAAAAAAAAAATTAAAATATAATATATTATTTTAAAAAATAAATAATTAAAAAAAATAATCACTTCTTCGGAAAAATAAATAAATAAATATAAATATTATTTTATGTGAATGGTTGTTTTTTGTTTTTTTGTTTAGTGGACGAACCTAGCAGCCCTAAAAAATATAAATTTTCTTATTTTTCTCCTAAAAACCATCCAAATTTGAGTTTTTTCATCTTCTTCGCTATAAAAACATAAAAATGTAGGTTTTTTTTATGTTGTTTTCCCATAAAATATGATATTGCAAAAAAAAAAAATAGTAAAAAAAAATAGCCTTGGAGCATAAAAACCATAAAAAGAACAGATTTTCCCCAAAATCATCTTTAAACGGTCAAAATAGAGGGAAAACTAACCTTTCAAATGCAAAAAAAATCTCGTTCAATGTGTTATCTGCAAAATTACTCTAAACATTTTAATAAAACCAAGAAGATTTGATGTGATGTGAGGAATAGAAATAGTGATTGCTATTATATAACAAAGATTGTGGGACTGCTTTAGTGTTTCGTGAATGTGGGATTAAAATTAAAACTAAGAAAATTAATATGTAGTTTATATTATAGGTTTATATTAAATTTTATTCAATGTCGGCTAAAAATTAAAATATAAATTATAAAAATTAATTTAGTTATGTAGTCAATGTTAAATCATTTAAATAAATAAATAAAATATTTTAGTTTCGAAGGAATGCATTAAAGGAATATTTTTGTGGATAATTTGAGTAGAAAGTAGGGTGAAATATTTCAAGACCAACAATTTAGTAAAATATTTTAAAATACATTTTAGACGAAACTTTTGAAGGAAAATATTTGAAACGAATTTTTGGAGGGAAATTTTTCAACAAAAGTTTTTTGTCGGGGGGGAACTTTGGAGGGAAAAATTTTAGCGAATTTTTTTTGGGGGGAGCTTTAGAGGGAAATTTTTAGTCTTTAAGCTATATGTTTTCATTGGGAGAGAGTGCATTAGTATCATTCAACATCTTCTTGTTGAAATTCATGGATTCTTCTCATATTAGTGAATTTTTTCTTTCTCTGGCATCAACATCTTCATCACACAACAACTCTATTAATATTGATGAATATAACAAGAGTTCATTCACTATGAATAGAGAGTCAAATTTTCCACTTAGTCGTAATCCTGAGGATGATGAGAGTAGCATTGATGATGGGAAGAAAAAATAAATATATGTAAATTGAGAGTCAATTATTCCCCTTAGTCATAATCCTAAGGATTATGAGAGCACCAGTGATGAAGAGTATGATGAAGAATTTCCAGAGTAAAAATTTCCACTTCATCCTAATCCAAAGGATTATGAGAGCACCACTTATGAAGGGGGGATGAAAATTTTCCAGAGTCAAATTTTCCACTTCATCTCAATCCTAAGGATTATGAGAGCACCATTAATGAAGGGGGGATGAAGAATTTCCAATAAATAGAGATTCAAAGCATCCACTTATTCTTAATCCTAAGGATTATGAGAGCACTAGTGAGGAAGGGGAGGGGGAGGATGAAGAATTTCCAGTGAATAGAGATTCAAAGCTTTTCCTTAAGCCTAATCCTAAGGATTATGAGAGCAACATTGAGGAAGGGGAGAATGAGGAATTTCCATTAAATAGAGATTCAATGCTTCCACGTAGTCCTAATACTAAGGATTATGAGACCACCACTGATGCAATTGAGGATGAATAATTTCCTACAAGTGATAATTTGACTATAAATAGAGAGTCATATTTTCCAATCAGTGCTAATCTTAAGGATTATGAGAGCACCTGTTATGAAGGGGAGGATGAAGAGTTTCTTGCAAATGATAATTTTAGAGGCACAGATCTGAATAATGTATTTTCCCTAAGTGAGTGTTTCAAAGGCACTCATGGTGACGAAGAATTGAATCCTCCAAGGGAATATTTCAAATGCATGGATGGAGATGGTGAAGAATTGGAAATTATTCATTACCATCCTCACATGAAGAAAATCCATGGTGAAGGATTTTCTTCATGTGAGGATGGTAATGAATAATTTCCAAGAAATGATGATGATGAATTTCTTAACTATGTTCAGAATGGTCATACTGAGGATAATATTCCTCCTAATGGTGATGAAAATTCGTCTACAAAGGATAATGGAATGATGAAGTCGTTGCAAGAAAATATTGTATCTAGGAGTAAGAGTATACCTTTTTCGTATCAATCTAAAATATTCCAGTTATACAAGGCTTAAGACAACATATCTCAGAGGAAAAATTTCTATCGGTGATCTAATTTCAAGTGAATGTTGTCGAAAGGTTTGCTTGAAACATATGGATTTCGATTTCAAGTTTTCTTTGGAGAAAAGGAAAATATATTTGTTAATGAATAAAAGCATGCTAAATTCATGTTTAGTGGGTTGCATGCAATTTACACTAGCGGGTTATGATTATCATATTGGGAATGTATTGATCTCCAGAAAGGCTTTCAAAATGTTGCAATCAATCGGTAATTTTTAGTTTGCCAAGAATCCAAGAAAGACTGGAAAAGGATCCTAGATATTATTAAGAAGTACGTTATAGGTAGGAGGTTGGGCCATTATCAAATACTGAAACATCATCAATGAAAAAATTCTTTTCAAAGCATGATGGGTGTATGCCAAATAAAGACATCATACATATTCCAGATATTTTCTCGAGACGAAAAATATACAATATATATAAAGAATATGCAGAAGGTGTTGAAGGAGTTGGTAATTTTATTACATATTCATATTTTACAAGGGTATGGAAGTACAAAGTCAACAATGTTTGTATTCCTAATAATATTATTGAGATTCAACAAGATGATGAGCTTAGTGAAAAGAGTCGCCTTCACTAAGTGGGCCCGCAGGCTATTTTTGGCGCAAGTCTATTTTTAAACTATGTCTATTTTTAGACATGGTGATCATATTTCAGAAGTTGCAGGATGATATTTTTGGATAGTTGATCAAGTTGGAAAAATATATGAAATTCTATTTTTAGAATATTGGGCGAAGTCTATTTATAGATCGCTGATCTAAAAATAGATTCATGTCGATTATTATTAGCTCTTAATAATAATCAGACTCTAAACAACAACTTATTCTCTTGGAGCACTTTGTTTCAGTGCACAGATGTGGCACATCAGTGGACTGAGGGAATTACACAATTCCCAAGGGTTTACTGGAGCTAATGCATGGAGGACTCAGTTAGAACTCAAGTGGCAGAGTTATGACACAGTTGGAAGAAGTAGTTATGGAGTTGTATTTAGTTTAACTCAGTTAGACTCGGTTGAGCTAGTTGTATCTAGTCTAACTGATTGATACACTAGTGAGAGTGGAGTGAATTAATTAGTTAATTAATTCACAAATAATAACTCATTAATCAACTGAACAATACAACAGTTAACTACAGTGCATGGCAGTTTTAGTGGAGACCCAGTGGAAAGGTAGGTGAAAGGGAAAGATGGACTATCTATTGTGACTATAGTGATGCATTGATTGCATCACACACACATTGGAGTTTCCAGTGAGGATTGCGCAGTCAAGGCAAGATTAATTTGAATTCATTCAGAGCTATTCTTCAGCAGGGATTGCGCAGTGGAGGCAGGCTAGCAAGGGGCAGAGATCGGTGCATGGATTTGCAAGATTGTTCCTGATTAGTGTATGACGATTGTACTGTACTGAGAGCTTGATAAGATTTGTATGAGGATTTTCATATGATTCCATGATACATAATATATAGTTGGGGTTTTCAGCTTCAGGCTTTCTCAGTTAAAAACAACTGTGTTATGTGCGATCATTTTTATTTATGTTTTACATGTGTGTGCAATTAATTTTGCACAAAAGATTAACAATGGAATGATTTAGTATCTTGCAAGAAGTTAAATATTGTGAGATTAGGTGAATCTAGGACATATGAATGCTTAGTGCATATAATTTCTACATGGTATCGGAGCATTGTTAATTGAAGATTGCAATTGTAAAGTGAGTTTTTGCTGGTGGACAATTCGAATTTGCTACAGAAGATTCTTGGTGCAGAAGTTGAGTATACATTGAAATGGCTTTCAATGGGTTGTGATTGGAGTATTCCCTTGATGGGAGCTCGAATTACATATCCTGGAAGGACAGGATGGAGGTAGTGTTGGAGGTTAATAGACCGAATGAGTTCATCGATAGCAATTTGTTGAAAATGCAACAAGATGATGGAGCTTAGTGAAATGAAGTCACCTTCACTAAGTGGGCCCGCAGGCTATTTTTGGCGCAAAGTCTATTTTTAGACATATGGAGCATGGTCTAGGAGTTGCAGTATGCTATTCTTGGATGATTGGTCGAGTTGGTAAAAATAGATGGACC